>JAIOJX010000032.1:26459144-26888246 GCA_022376925.1 Tragulus kanchil
GTTCAAATCCCAGCTCAACTAGATGCTAGCTGGGAACATTCGACAAGTGACTTCATCATTCTGTGCCTCAATTTCCTCATCTGTAAAATGAGATTGGGACTTCTCGGGTGTTCCAGTGGTTCAGAATCTGCCTGCTAATGCAGGGGACACGGGTTTGATCCCTGGGCCAGGAAGATCCTGCATCTGAGCCCATGCACCACAATGACTGAAGCTCGCACCCTGGAGCTTGTGCTCCACAAGAAGACAAGCCATTGCAAGGAGAAGACCGAACACCACAGTGAAGAGCAGCCCTGCTCTCCACAACTAGAGAAAGCCCTAGTAGCAGTGAAGGCCCAGCACAGGCAGACTAATAAATCAATATTTTAAAATGGAGATGCAGGGAGTTCTGAGTGTCACAGATAAAGCACACAGAACAGAGCCTATGCGTAGGTGACAGTCCTTTGTATGGTCTGTAAGGTGCTCTGCCTCATGGTTTGTACACCAACTTCCAGTCCCTCTTTCACTTTGGTCTTACCCCCTTCTGGTGTTCCATTTCTTTGTCCTGGGGGGGTCTCTGTGCTGACCAGAAGAACCTGGGCCTTCACACCCCAATAACAGGAAATGCTCCTCAGTCTACAGTAAAGTGGGTGGGTAGAAGTTTGGGACCCGCGAGCCAAGGAGGGCGCTCGAGATCAGGAGTTCTGAGCACCCTTGTTTGGAGCACAGATGTGCTGATACGTCCAGTCCATGAGCAAACCTTGCCTATAGAGCCACCTGGGAGGATGGCCTTGGTCCAGGAGAGGTATGAGCCCTTTTGAAGTGAGCCTGGATCTCTCCATCATCAGAGACTTGGACTGGAGCAGGGAGACCCTTGCGGCCACAGTTTGGCCCCTGGCATGCCATGTGACATCAGGATGGACACCCGCTTTCTTTAGCTGTGACTCCCCCTTGGCCCAGCGGGTACAGACAGCTTCCACCAGTTATAAAGTGCTATGACCTTGTCCTATTTGTCGTTGCCTTATGTGTTGAACAGATAAGCTGACTCTCAGAAAGACTTGCCCAGGACTGTGATTTAGGACAAGGAAGAGGCACAGGAGAAAAGGCTCCCACCACCCTCCACCACCTGTTGTGTGTGCCCACCACCGGGGGCTGGCCTCGTGCCCTCAGCCTTCCCCATGCCATCCTGGGCTTCTCTCCCCAATCCCTCCTTTTCCATAAAAGTGTATGCCTTTTTTCTGCATCTCCATCAGGACCTAGTTTAGGGCTGGACTCCTTTCTTAATTTTTATTGAATATAGTTGATTTGAATTGTTGGTTTCAGGTATATGGCAAAGAAGATCCAGATATATATATATATGTATATATATATATATATATATATATATATATATAGCTCCAATATAGACTCCAATGCTTTGGCCACCTGATGCCAAGAGCTGAGTCACTGGAAAAGACCCTGATGCTGGGAAAGACTGAGGGCAGGAGGAGAAGGGGGTGATAGAGGATGAGATGGTTGGATCATCCAACTCAATGGATATGACTTTGGAAGATGGTGAAGGACAGGGAAGACTAGAATGCTGAAAAGAGATGGACATGACTTAATGACTTAACAACAACAACATGTATATATTTTTAAGGTCCTTTTCTAAAAAAGGTTATTATGAGATATTGACCTGTTCTTATGGTTATCTACTTTGTATATAGTATCATGTATATTTTAATCCCAACTCTGGATTTTTCTCCCCACCCACTTTTCCCTTTGGTAACCATAAATTTTGTTTTCTACATTTGTGAATCTATTTCTGTTTTGTAAATGAGTTCATTTGTATTGAATATTTAGATTCCGCCTATGTGCTATCATAGGATATTTGTCTCCATCTGACTTGCTTTATTTGATATCTTGATCTCTAGATTCATTCATGTTACTGCAAATGGCATTATTTCATTCCTTGTTGTGACTGAGCCATAGTTCGTTGTGTATGTGTACCATATCTTTGTCCATTCACCTGTTGACTAGGACTTTTTCAAGTCCTTTAGCCATTCATCCTGCACTTAGGTGGCTTCCACGTCCTGGCTGTCGTGAAGAGTACTGCCGTAAGCATCAGGGTGTCGGGGTGCATGTATCCTTTTGAATTATGGCTTTCTCTGGATATATGCTCAGGAGTAGGGCTGCTGGATCACTTGGTAGCCCTATTTTTATTTTTTATGTATTTTTTTCAATGACGTTAGACTTTAGACCGTGATCCAGCCTGGCCCACAGTGGGCTCACATGTCACCAACTTCAGGAAACTGCACTAATATTTAGCACGACTTCCTCAGATGACCTGTCACTTCCGAAGAGAATGACTGACTCATGGTTGACAGAGATTTCCGGGACCTTGGCAGGCCAGAGAGGCAGCTGCTGCTGTTGATGGAGCTGGCCCCGGGAGGGGGGAAGGGACACAGACCCGAGGAAGAGCGGAGAACTGACCACTTCACTCTCTGACCTCAGCCTCTGAGTCTACAGAGGGAGGGAGAGCTAGATGCCGGCTGAATCTGCAACTCCTTTGTTTCTATCCTCCTTTACCTCCCAACGCCCACCACTGGGGGTCTGTGGATCCACAGAATATTCTGGTATTCTCCTCGCCCCTTCCCTACCTCCTTTATTTGAAATGCCAAGTTCCCTAAAAAAATCTCCAAACCCGTCTCTCTTCCAATACCTGTGAGATATGTCAAGCCTTCCCAGCCTCACCCGGGCTTCTACCTCCTGCCTGTCCCATGCGGGCAGAGACACTAGAGACAGGACATAAAAAGGCTGGATTCAGGGTCTTGCCTGGTGGTCCGGGGGTTAGGAGTCCACCCTGCAGTACAGGAGAGGTCCGTTGTCGACCCCTGGTTGGGGAACTCCGATCCCACATGCTGTGGGGCAACTGAGTCCACATGCTCAGGAGCAAAGATCCAGCAGCTGCAACTAAGACCCAAAGCAGCCAAAAATAAATTAATCAATTAAAAAAAAATGTTTGCTTCAACAAATACTACTTTAGTAGCAATTGGCTGTCAGGCTCGTGGAGTGAGTACAAAGTGGGTGCGGTCTTCTTCTCTCCCTCCAGGCCCCAGATTAAGAGGCAGTGGAGCCAGATGAGGGCCAAGACAGTCAGCAGTGGAGCCAGATGAGGGACACCAGATGGGGACGAACCACCAGCCGAGAGGGCTGGGAGGGAGACTTGCTCCATCCGGAGACGCCCAGCCAGTGAGGAGCAGGTAGAGCCAGTCCTGAGTGGCAGGTCCAGTAAAGATGGAAAAGTGGGTCACTGTGGGGTGTTGATCCTCCTTTTCCTGTATAGTACAAACAAATGAAACAGCAACAATAGAAATCAGGGTGGGGAAAAAACAACCACAATTTTCCCCCCTTAATACGTCAGATGTTTTTATTTTTTCCGAGTCCTTTTCCAAGCCCTGGTGACATTTATGCAAAAATGTTTTGTTGTGCTAAACACAGCAGGCCTGACTCTGAACTCAACTGTTCCTACTCAGTCTCGCATGCAGAGATTTCCGGGACCTTGGCAGGCCAGAGGCAGCTGCTGCTGTTGATGGAGCTGGCCCGGGAGGGGAAGGGACACAGACCCGAGGAAGAGCGGAGAACTGACCACTTCACTCTCTGACCTCAGCCTCTGAGTCTACAGAGGAGGGAGAGCTAGATGCCGCTGAATCTGCATCTCCTTTGTTTCTATCCTCCTTTACCTCCCAACGCCCACCACTGGGGGTCTGTGGATCCACAGAATATTCTGGTATTCTCCTCGCCCCTTCCCCACCTCCTTTATTTGAAATGCCAAGTTCCCTAAAAAAATCTCCAAACCCGTCTCTCTTCCAATACCTGTGAGATATGTCAAGCCTTCCCAGCCTCACCCGGGCTTCTACCTCCTGCCTGTCCCATGCGGGCAGAGACACTAGAGACAGGACATAAAAAGGCTGGATTCAGGGTCTTGCCTGGTGGTCCGGGGGTTAGGAGTCCACCCTGCAGTACAGGAGAGGTCCGTTGTCGACCCCTGGTTGGGGAACTCCGATCCCACATGCTGTGGGGCAACTGAGTCCACATGCTCAGGAGCAAAGATCCAGCAGCTGCAACTAAGACCCAAAGCAGCCAAAAATAAATTAATCAATTAAAAAAAAATGTTTGCTTCAACAAATACTACTTTAGTAGCAATTGGCTGTCAGGCTCGTGGAGTGAGTACAAAGTGGGTGCGGTCTTCTTCTCTCCCTCCAGGCCCCAGATTAAGAGGCAGTGGAGCCAGATGAGGGCCAAGACAGTCAGCAGTGGAGCCAGATGAGGGACACCAGATGGGGACGAACCACCAGCCGAGAGGGCTGGGAGGGAGACTTGCTCCATCCGGAGACGCCCAGCCAGTGAGGAGCAGGTAGAGCCAGTCCTGAGTGGCAGGTCCAGTAAAGATGGAAAAGTGGGTCACTGTGGGGTGTTGATCCTCCTTTTCCTGTATAGTACAAACAAATGAAACAGCAACAATAGAAATCAGGGGTGGGGAAAAAACAACCACAATTTTCCCCCCTTAATACGTCAGATGTTTTTATTTTTTCCGAGTCCTTTTCCAAGCCCTGGTGACATTTATGCAAAAATGTTTTGTTGTGCTAAACACAGCAGGCCTGACTCTGAACTCAACTGTTCCTACTCAGTCTCGCATGCTTCCATGTGGCTACATGAATTTTGGGGCTTAATAGCTGCAATGAGTTTCCCTGAGTGCTTTCGTCAACGCCTTCCGCCAAGGATGGATGAGTGTACAGTCTCCTGAAGCCAGCCTGGTGATTAATATGATTCGAAAGGTTTTCTCCCTTGATCAACACCGAGCTTCCTGTTACACTTCTCTCATTTCTTTGGTAACTTGGAAGGTTAAATATGTATTAATTCTCTCATTTGCAAATTGTATCTCCTAGTCAGCCAGGTACTGCAAGAATAGTTAAATTATCTCCCTTCTTCAGACAGAGAAGGAGAAGCATGGTATGGCATCCCTTATATGTGGAATTTAAAAAGAAACAATACAAATGCAAAGGAAAAGAGGCTCACAGACTTAGAGAACGAACTTATGGTTGCCTGTACACACTCCTATATTTAAAGTGGGTAGGGTTTCCCTGGTAGTTCAGTGGTGAAGAGTTCGCCTGCCAATGCAGGAGACACGAGTTCAATCCCTGATCCAGGAGGATCCCACAGGCTGTGGAGCAACTAAACCCGTGAGCCACAACTATGGAGCCTGTGCTCTAGAGCTTCGGGGCCACAACCATGGAGCCCATGGGCCGTGAGCCCTAGAGCCCGAGTTCTACAAGAGAAGTCGCCGCAACAAGAAGCCTGCTCCCCTCAGCTAGAGAGTAGCCCCCACTCCCTGCAACTAGAGAAGATCCCATGGCAGCAGTGAAAACCCAAAATAGCCAAAAAAAAACCAAATAAATATATATATTTTTAAAGGGTAACCAACAAGGACCTACTGTATACCTCACAGAACTCTGCTCAATGTTATGAGGCAGGCTGGATGGGAGGGGAGTTCGGGAGAGAGTGGACAAATGTGTATGTATGGCTGAGTTCCTTTGCTGTTCACCTGAAACTATCACAGTATTGGTATTTGGCTATGCCCCCATACAAAATGAAAGCTTTTTTTTTTTTTTTTTTTAAATTATCTCACTTCTGTGAATGAAAACTGTTGCTGCCTTATCCAGTGTACGTGGGATCAAGTCATCAAATCAGAGCGGCCCCAACAGTAACCCAGAGGAAGCTCAGGGTATAAAACCACAGACGCTGGCCCCAGACAGCTGAGGCGCACAGCGCAGGCAGGATCTCAGTGAACCCAGACCCTTGCATCTTCCCCTACAGAGAAAAGCGCTAAATTCCTTAACTTGGGATGTCTGGTTTCTTTAATTAACAGTAAACTCTTGATGTTTCCATGACCTGGTCTTTCTTGCGAAAACTCCTAGATGCCCTGGCTCCCCCCTTGCCAAGAGAAGCAGCCCCTCATACTGACCTGAGAGTCCCGTCTCCTTGGCTTTAACTCCTAAAAATTACCACCAAAGAAAACATAATACTCAATGTTTAGGTTGTACAGGTTTTTTTCAGTTGACAGTTTATCATCCCAACACCTGCTTTACACACAGAGAAAGCGGGACTCTGAACGAGAAAGAAATCTACCCAGGAGCGTCCTTGGTGGCCCAGTGGTTAGGACTTCACCTTCCAATGCAGAGGGTGTGGTTTGATCCCTGATCAGGGAACTAAGATCCCACATGCCTCGTGGCCAAAAAGAACAAAACAAAACCATACAACCAAATGATAGTGTAACAAATTCAATAAAGACTTAAAAGAAATGTGCCCAAGTGACAGAGGTCGTGAGGGGCTGAGCCACCCGGCTGCAGAACCTGAAGTCACCTCTCCTATGAACGGCATCTTTGCTGGGGAGAAGCTGGAGGCTGATGATGCGAGGCTGATCCACGGACACCTGAGATCAGCTTTTCTAGTTTCCTAATTCCGTCGTGTGCTGACTCTCTGGATGCTGACATCAGCCTAACAACGTCCGTGGCTCCTGTAGCGGGAGAGACAGAGTTTGGCCCTGAGAGCCTCTCACTCTGAGTGTAGGTGACACCATCGTGTGCTGATCATACAGGTGCCAGTCATGAGCCAGAGGCTGTGGCCACATACAGGCAACCTGTCTTGCCTCTTTCCTCAAGCTTCTCAACCAAGATGCTACAGACTGCAGGTCAGGCAGAGAGGGACTGGCTGTGTGTTACAGACAGACTTTGGCAGAGAAGAGAGTGTGTGCTGGGTCTGTCTGGGTGCCCGTACCGAAGGAGGTTATGCCTCCAAGCCTGACGCTGCACAGCCAACCCTCTCACCCCACTGTAGCTGGACCAGACCTGAGCATTGGTTCAGAGGACGCGCCTGTGAACACAGCGTCTACCAACCCTGGGGCTGGAGGGCAGCCTCCAGCTTCCAGGTGGGATGCAAGCCCCTGAGGAAAAGCACCACGAGCGGATTCAGCCTGGAGGGAGGGACATCTCCCTCCACCACGTGCCCCCCGCTGCCTTTTCCCCTCAGCTCCGTATCCCGCGCCCTCTACAGAGGGAGCCTCCTGGAAGGAGGTGGAGGGCGGGGTGAAGAGAGGGTAGAGATGCGGACCCCTCACAGCCTGCAGGATGTTCTGTCGCAAAGCAGACAAGTGCAGGCGCTTTAGGGTTTGACCCTATGCCATGGGCAGCACAGGTACGGTCTCCAAAGATGGAAGGAAAACAGGAAGGAGACAGTTCTAGAAGATGTAGCAATAGATGACCCATGTGCAAAGTAGAAAGAGACACAGACGTAGAGAACAAACGTACATACGCAAAGAGAAGTGAATCAGTAGTGAATCAGGTGAATTTGGGTGAATCAGGAGATTGGGACTGACATATACACACTATTTTTTGAAATGATTTTTAATTGGATAATTGCTTTACGACGTTGTGTTGGTTTCTGCCACATAACCACACACATCAGACACATGTATATACGTATATCTCCTCCGACATGAGCCTCTCTCCCTCCCCCGCCTGCCAGGTCCTCACAGAGCACCGAGCTGAGCTCCCTGTGCTCGATGGCCGCTTCCCACTAGCTAGCCAGCCTACACATGGTGGTGTACGTATATCAGTGCTCCTCTGTCAGTTTGTCCCACTCTGTCCTCCCGCTGTGTCCACGAGTCCATTCTCTTCATCTGGGCCATTATACCTGCCCTGCAGAGAGATTCATCTGTACCATTTTCTAGATTCCATATATATGCAGTAACATGTAGGTGCCATCCAAAGGCCAGTCATGACGGCGGGACATGTCCCCAAGCCCTCTAAAACTGCAGGTCAGGCAGAGAGGGACTGGCTGTGTGTTACAGACAGACTTTGGCAGAGAAGAGAGTGTGTGCTGGGTCTGTCTGGGTGCCCGTACCGAAGGAGGTTATGCCTCCAAGCCTGACGCTGCACAGCCAACCCTCTCACCCCACTGTAGCTGGACCAGACCTGAGCATTGGTTCAGAGGACGCGCCTGTGAACACAGCGTCTACCAACCCTGGGGCTGGAGGGCAGCCTCCAGCTTCCAGGTGGGATGCAAGCCCCTGAGGAAAAGCACCACGAGCGGATTCAGCCTGGAGGGAGGGACATCTCCCTCCACCACGTGCCCCCCGCTGCCTTTTCCCCTCAGCTCCGTATCCCGCGCCCTCTACAGAGGGAGCCTCCTGGAAGGAGGTGGAGGGCGGGGTGAAGAGAGGGTAGAGATGCGGACCCCTCACAGCCTGCAGGATGTTCTGTCGCAAAGCAGACAAGTGCAGGCGCTTTAGGGTTTGACCCTATGCCATGGGCAGCACAGGTACGGTCTCCAAAGATGGAAGGAAAACAGGAAGGAGACAGTTCTAGAAGATGTAGCAATAGATGACCCATGTGCAAAGTAGAAAGAGACACAGACGTAGAGAACAAACGTACATACGCAAAGAGAAGTGAATCAGTAGTGAATCAGGTGAATTTGGGTGAATCAGGAGATTGGGACTGACATATACACACTATTTTTTGAAATGATTTTTAATTGGATAATTGCTTTACGACGTTGTGTTGGTTTCTGCCACATAACCACACACATCAGACACATGTATATACGTATATCTCCTCCGACATGAGCCTCTCTCCCTCCCCCGCCTGCCAGGTCCTCACAGAGCACCGAGCTGAGCTCCCTGTGCTCGATGGCCGCTTCCCACTAGCTAGCCAGCCTACACATGGTGGTGTACGTATATCAGTGCTCCTCTGTCAGTTTGTCCCACTCTGTCCTCCCGCTGTGTCCACGAGTCCATTCTCTTCATCTGGGCCATTATACCTGCCCTGCAGAGAGATTCATCTGTACCATTTTTCTAGATTCCATATATATGCAGTAACATGTTTTTCTCTTTCTGACTTACTTCACTCTGTCTAACAGGCTCTAGGTTGGTCTACCTCAGTTGTTCAACTAACTCATATTTGTTCCTTTTTGTGACTGTATAGCAGTACCACCTCTTCTTTACCCACTCCTCTGTCGATGGACTTCTAGGCTGCCTCCAAGTCCTGGCTATTGTAAACAGTGCTGTGGTAAACGCTGGGGCGCACGTGTCTTTTTGAATTATGGTTTCTTTAGGGTATATGCTTAGGAGCGGGATTACTGGGCCATATGGTAGGTTTCTTCCTAGTTTTTTTTTTTTTTAATTTTTATTTGACTTTATCTTCCTAGTTTTTTTTTTTTTTTTAAGGAATCTTCATACTGTTCTCCATAGTGGCTGATACGATGTATAAAACAGATAACTAATGAAAACCTACTGTATAGGACAGGGAACTCAGTGCTCCGTGGTGACCTAAATGGGAAGGAAATCCAAAAAAGAAGGGATACACACACACACACACACACACACACACACACACACAGGTATGACTGATTCACTTTCCTATACAGCAGAAACTAACACAAAGATTGTACAGCATAATCCTCTCAAATTATTAGCTGAGGAATCCCAACATTTAAAAAAAAAATGCATCCGTGTCAATTTTACTAATTTTTTTTTCTGAAAAGATTATACACTAATAAAGAATGCTGGTGAAGCAGCGACTTAAATGCATTAGAACATAAGTCTTAAGGAGTATATAGGGTACCCAGTTATAAAACATGAACTTGGGCTTCTCTGGTAGTCCAGTGGGTAAGGACACTGCCTTGCAGTGCAAGAGGCGCTGGTTCAATCCCTGGCCTGGGAAGATCCCACATGCTGCGGAGCGGCTGGACCGATGTGTCCAAATCCGGAGCTGGAGTTCTGGAGCGCATGCGCCCAGAGTTGGTGCTCTGCAGCGAGAGAGGCCACTGCGATGGGAAGCCCACACAGGCCAAGGAACAAAGATGGATGAAAACAAATAAATGAAAGACTAACAGAAGTGGCCAAAAAAAAGAGAAGCTGCTAAGAAATCTTTTTTTTTGTTTACAGATATGTATGATCCCAGATTAGTCATATGTATATCCCCTCCACCTGACCCCTCCAAGCTTTCTCACAGCACTCCTGCAGGATCCCCTTTTCTCACAGCACAATGATAATAGCTATTTTTTTTTCACATATGATAGTACAGGTTTTCACGCTACTTTCTTTACACCTCCCACTCACTGTTCATTCCCCACAATGTCCATATGTCTGTTCTCCATGTCTGTTTTTTCGTTTCACTGTGTGTGTTATCATTACCATTCTACTAGATATATGTGTTAGTATATTGTACTTGTCCTTCTCTTTTTCTTTTTTTAATGGTTTCGTTTGGGGTGGGCGGGTTGGGGAGGGGGGGTTGGGCGGGCCACTTCTATTGGTCTTTCACTTATTTATTTTTCATTCATCTTTGTTCTTCAGCCCATGTGGGCCTCCCATCTCGGTGGCCTCTGTTGTTGCAGAGCACCGGCTCTGGGCACATGTGCTCCAGAGCTCTGACTCAGTAATTGGACACATCAGTCCAGCCGCTCCACGGCACGTGGGATCTTCCCAGGCCAGGGATCGAACCAGCGCCCCTTGCACTGCAAGGCGGTGTCCTTACCCACTGGACCACCAGGGAAGCCCTGTCCTTCTCTTTTTGACTGACTTCACTTTTTATGATAGGTTCTAGATCTAGCCACCTCATTAGGACTGATTCTTCTGCATTTCTTTTTACAACTGTGTAGCATTCCATTGTATATAGGTACCAGAGCTTTTGTATCCACTCATTTGTCAATGGACATCTAGGTTTCTTCCATGTTCTAGCTAAACAATCTTTAAAAAAAAAAAATGTAAACTTATCATCTCTCGAGACTGAACTAATTATGGCAATCTTGGGTTGACATCTAAATTTTAAATTTTATATTGCTTATTTATTAGAAATGTATAATAAATATATTTTCTTTTTTCCTTTATAAGTGTCATTTCTTCTTAGTTTCTGACAGTCTTTCTTTTTCTAAAATGTTTATTTATTGTTTAGAATTCTGGCTGCTCTGGTCTTCGTTGTTACCCGCAGACTTTCTTAGTTGTGGTATGTGGGCTTCTCCTCACAGTGACTTCTCTTGTTGAGGAACACGGGTTCTAGGGTGCAGGCTCAGTAGTTGTAGTGCATGGGCTTAGTGTCTCCGGGGCACACGGGATCTTCCTGGACCAGGGATCAGATCAATGTCCCCTGCAGTTCGAGGTGAATTCTTAACCACTGGACCACTAGAGAAACTCCCAGTATGTCTTCTTGGAAAAAAAATGTAGCAAGGAACTCTACTCGTAACCATCACAGGGACCCTGGGGGTAGGTGAGTGTGTCTGCTGACAGCTGGCTCATCTTTGTTCTCCTAGTGGGTTCTGTGCTTCTGTTAATGCAAAATAAAACCACATCACCTCTCTACATATTTACTTATGATCTAGCCTACAGGGATGTGGATCTCAGTTCCCCAACCAGGGATCAAGTCTGTAGTTTCCTGCACTGGAAGCGCAGAGTCTTAACCACTGAACCTCCAGGGAAGTCCCATGTCGCCTTTTTTAGCCACTGAAAACCCAAAGTGAGTTCTGTTGTTGCTGTTCATTCGCTCAATCTGACTCTGCGAACCCCTGGACTGCAGCACGCCAGGCTTCCCTGTCCTTCACCATCTCCCAGAGGCGGCTCAACCTCATGTCCATTGAGTGAGTGATGCCGTCCAACCATCTCGTCCTCTGTTAGCCTCTTCTCCTGCTCTCAGTTTTTCCCAGCCTCAGGGTTTTTCCAAAGAGGGGAGTAATAAGAAGGGTGAGGCACCTCAAAAGACCCAGAAAAGACTGTGTTGAGCTCACAGGAGACAAAACCACAGAGGTCTCCCGGGGGCAGTGAGGTCCACCCTGCAGGGCTCTGCCAGGAGGAGGCTGGGAAGGCATTAGGGGCCTGCAGAGGCCAGTGCAGGGCGTCCAGAAGCCCCTGTGAAGCAGCACTGGTCGGGGCGTGGGAATTAGAGACAGGATTCAAGACGCTCTACTGGATGCTGGGGAGTTCACTCCTTTAGGGTGAGGCAGAGGGTGGCCGAGCCAGTGCCCCTGAGATGCTGTTCTGCTCCAGATTCTGCACCTGGGTGAGAGCAGCAAAACAGCTTAAACCAAAGATGCCAGGCTCTGCCTGGAATTGTTTCCGAGCCACGTGATTTTCACGACCTTCGCTGGGTTTCCCCTCTTTTTCCTCCTGTGGACAGAAGGGGGATGAGTAATTGTATCTGCCTCCACTATGACATCAACCGCATCTCCTCAAGAACACTTCTGTCTGCTGACCGCCCTTCAGGGCAGTGTGTTTATATTTATGCCCTTCTTTTTTCACTGTAGGAGAAATGGAAAATCCGAGGAACTCTACTGTAACCATCACAGGGACCCTGGGGTAGGTGAGTGTGTCTGCTGACAGCTGGCTCATCTTTGTTCTCCTAGTGGGTTCTGTGCTTCTGTTAATGCAAAATAAAACCACATCACCTCTCTACATATTTACTTATGATCTAGCCTACAGGGATGTGGATCTCAGTTCCCCAACCAGGGATCAAGTCTGTAGTTTCCTGCACTGGAAGCGCAGAGTCTTAACCACTGAACCTCCAGGGAAGTCCCATGTCGCCTTTTTTAGCCACTGAAAACCCAAAGTGAGTTCTGTTGTTGCTGTTCATTCGCTCAATCTGACTCTGCGAACCCCTGGACTGCAGCACGCCAGGCTTCCCTGTCCTTCACCATCTCCCAGAGGCGGCTCAACCTCATGTCCATTGAGTGAGTGATGCCGTCCAACCATCTCGTCCTCTGTTAGCCTCTTCTCCTGCTCTCAGTTTTTCCCAGCCTCAGGGTTTTTCCAAAGAGGGGAGTAATAAGAAGGGTGAGGCACCTCAAAAGACCCAGAAAAGACTGTGTTGAGCTCACAGGAGACAAAACCACAGAGGTCTCCCGGGGCAGTGAGGTCCACCCTGCAGGGCTCTGCCAGGAGGAGGCTGGGAAGGCATTAGGGGCCTGCAGAGGCCAGTGCAGGGCGTCCAGAAGCCCCTGTGAAGCAGCACTGGTCGGGGCGTGGGAATTAGAGACAGGATTCAAGACGCTCTACTGGATGCTGGGGAGTTCACTCCTTTAGGGTGAGGCAGAGGGTGGCCGAGCCAGTGCCCCTGAGATGCTGTTCTGCTCCAGATTCTGCACCTGGGTGAGAGCAGCAAAACAGCTTAAACCAAAGATGCCAGGCTCTGCCTGGAATTGTTTCCGAGCCACGTGATTTTCACGACCTTCGCTGGGTTTCCCCTCTTTTTCCTCCTGTGGACAGAAGGGGGATGAGTAATTGTATCTGCCTCCACTATGACATCAACCGGCGCATCTCCTCAAGAACACTTCTGTCTGCTGACCGCCCTTCAGGGCAGTGTGTTTATATTTATGTCTCATTTATTCTTCTCCTTGGTGGATTGTGGTTTTCCGGGAGAGAAGTAAATTCTGCTGTAGGAGAAAATGGAAAATCCGATTGTTCAATACATGATAGATCCCATTTCCTCTTTTTTTCAAAAGATGAACTGTTCAGGCACGTGAGGGATGATGGTTGAGAAATATGAGGCTTCTGGTATTGGTGCCTGGTCGGTTTCTGTGGTGTCTCAGCCATAAGTCTTTTCTGCAGTTAGGCTCATCTCTTCAGAGCATCGGTCCGTGGTCACTGATCACTTGGATCTTTACAGATAGGCCCCTCCATGCACTTTCCACTCACAGGCCTTCTGCTTTGGAAATACCAAATTATGTTTCACCTTCCAGATACGACAGAGGAGCCTGGCGGGCTATAGTCCATGGGGCTGCAAAGAGTCAGACACAACTGAGAAACTAACACTCCGTTACTGTTCTGGATATGCTATGGTCTCTCCCAAGCCTGCCACGTGCCCCTGTGAAGGCCCGGGAGAGAGCCTGCCTCATGCCTCTCCTGCCTCTCCTGCCTCCCCTCCTCCCTCCCTCCCAACACTCCTTCCATCTCATTCCATCTGAGAGTTTGACCTGCCTACCGCCTTCCTGGCCACTCTTCCCCTATTCATGGTGGAATCCGGCTCCTTGGCTCTCTGCCTTCTTCCCCGCCTTCACTCCTGCCTTAATCCTTGGGGACTCCAGGATCTAACCATACAGTGTAGTGGCCTATCAATTCCTCAAGCTCCAACCCAGCACAGCCCCTTTCTCCCAGCCACGCTCTACTGGATGCTGGGAGTTCACTCCTTTAGGGTGAGGCAGAGGGTGGCCGAGCCAGTGCCCCTGAGATGCTGTTCTGCTCCAGATTCTGCACCTGGGTGAGAGCAGCAAAACAGCTTAAACCAAAGATGCCAGGCTCTGCCTGGAATTGTTTCCGAGCCACGTGATTTTCACGACCTTCGCTGGGTTTCCCCTCTTTTTCCTCCTGTGGACAGAAGGGGGATGAGTAATTGTATCTGCCTCCACTATGACATCAACCGGCGCATCTCCTCAAGAACACTTCTGTCTGCTGACCGCCCTTCAGGGCAGTGTGTTTATATTTATGTCTCATTTATTCTTCTCCTTGGTGGATTGTGGTTTTCCGGGAGAGAAGTAAATTCTGCTGTAGGAGAAAATGGAAAATCCGATTGTTCAATACATGATAGATCCCATTTCCTCTTTTTTTCAAAGATGAACTGTTCAGGCACGTGAGGGATGATGGTTGAGAAATATGAGGCTTCTGGTATTGGTGCCTGGTCGGTTTCTGTGGTGTCTCAGCCATAAGTCTTTTCTGCAGTTAGGCTCATCTCTTCAGAGCATCGGTCCGTGGTCACTGATCACTTGGATCTTTACAGATAGGCCCCTCCATGCACTTTCCACTCACAGGCCTTCTGCTTTGGAAATACCAAATTATGTTTCACCTTCCAGATACGACAGAGGAGCCTGGCGGGCTATAGTCCATGGGGCTGCAAAGAGTCAGACACAACTGAGAAACTAACACTCCGTTACTGTTCTGGATATGCTATGGTCTCTCCCAAGCCTGCCACGTGCCCCTGTGAAGGCCCGGGAGAGAGCCTGCCTCATGCCTCTCCTGCCTCTCCTGCCTCCCCTCCTCCCTCCCTCCCAACACTCCTTCCATCTCATTCCATCTGAGAGTTTGACCTGCCTACCGCCTTCCTGGCCACTCTTCCCCTATTCATGGTGGAATCCGGCTCCTTGGCTCTCTGCCTTCTTCCCCGCCTTCACTCCTGCCTTAATCCTTGGGGACTCCAGGATCTAACCATACAGTGTAGTGGCCTATCAATTCCTCAAGCTCCAACCCAGCACAGCCCCTTTCTCCCCAGCCACACGCTCCAGGTCTAGGACCCCTGAATTCATTTCAAGCATCTTGCTCTCTTTTCAACATACTATCTCAACACCCCGCTCTAGTAATTCCTTGACCTGAATCCCTCAATACCCCTCCTTCTTTTCCTGTGAAAATTCCCAACCCCCTTCACCTCCCACGTGTCTTCCTGGGTCATCCCCACAATCCTTTCTTCAACATACTTATGCTTCCCGTGTTCCTTAGAGTCAGCAGGCAAAACTCCAATCTAGGTTGAACCCAACCTGTGGCGTTCCTTGTCCTGGCTCCTGATGCCCTGAACGTCCCTGGAGCAAAGTTCAGAATCTGGATGACGATCCACTTTATTATGATTTATCTTTGGCGGTGCTGGATCTTCGTGACTGCACACAGGCTTTCTCAAGGCTGCTCTCTCTGGTTGCAGTGCACAGACTGTTCACAGTGGCGGTTTCTTTTGTCGCAGAGCACAGGCTGGGGGCTCCACTGCTTGGGGCTTAGCTGCTCAGTGGCACATGGAATCTTCCCAGACCAGGGATCAAACCCAAGCCCCCTGCATGGTCAGGCCGATTCTTATCAACTGGACCACCAGGGAAGCCTGACTAGTTCACTTTAAAAGTACTAACCACAAGTTGAAACAGGCAAGCAGTATTTTTTTTTTCTTTAGTAAATCTGCTTTTCTTTCCCTCAAGATGACAATTCTATTAAATCAGCTTACTTCTCCCTCCGTGTCCATCTGAGGACCAGATGTCCATCTGGAAGCTCTGTCCACTGAGAGGCTGTCTCCCTCCCAGAGCTGTTTTCAGGACCACCCGTGAGTGTTCCCGAGAGGATAACAATCTGTTTCAGGCTAGAACCAACATACGGAGCTGGTTGATTCATGCATGACCTAGGCATAGGTTTTTCCTTCCTCCCTCAGCCAAAACTCGAGAACCTTCTTCAGGAGGCTGTGGGTGTGAGCTGATGCCCTGGTGCATCATCTCAGGACTTCCCTGGTGGTTCAGTGGTTAGGACTCCAGGATCTAACCATACAGTGTAGTGGCCTATCAATTCCTCAAGCTCCAACCCAGCACAGCCCCTTTCTCCCCAGCCACACGCTCCAGGTCTAGGACCCCTGAATTCATTTCAAGCATCTTGCTCTCTTTTCAACATACTATCTCAACACCCCGCTCTAGTAATTCCTTGACCTGAATCCCTCAATACCCCTCCTTCTTTTCCTGTGAAAATTCCCAACCCCCTTCACCTCCCACGTGTCTTCCTGGGTCATCCCCACAATCCTTTCTTCAACATACTTATGCTTCCCGTGTTCCTTAGAGTCAGCAGGCAAAACTCCAATCTAGGTTGAACCCAACCTGTGGCGTTCCTTGTCCTGGCTCCTGATGCCCTGAACGTCCCTGGAGCAAAGTTCAGAATCTGGATGACGATCCACTTTATTATGATTTATCTTTGGCGGTGCTGGATCTTCGTGACTGCACACAGGCTTTCTCAAGGCTGCTCTCTCTGGTTGCAGTGCACAGACTGTTCACAGTGGCGGTTTCTTTTGTCGCAGAGCACAGGCTGGGGGCTCCACTGCTTGGGGCTTAGCTGCTCAGTGGCACATGGAATCTTCCCAGACCAGGGATCAAACCCAAGCCCCCTGCATGGTCAGGCCGATTCTTATCAACTGGACCACCAGGGAAGCCTGACTAGTTCACTTTAAAAGTACTAACCACAAGTTGAAACAGGCAAGCAGTATTTTTTTTTTCTTTAGTAAATCTGCTTTTCTTTCCCTCAAGATGACAATTCTATTAAATCAGCTTACTTCTCCCTCCGTGTCCATCTGAGGACCAGATGTCCATCTGGAAGCTCTGTCCACTGAGAGGCTGTCTCCCTCCCAGAGCTGTTTTCAGGACCACCCGTGAGTGTTCCCGAGAGGATAACAATCTGTTTCAGGCTAGAACCAACATACGGAGCTGGTTGATTCATGCATGACCTAGGCATAGGTTTTTCCTTCCTCCCTCAGCCAAAACTCGAGAACCTTCTTCAGGAGGCTGTGGGTGTGAGCTGATGCCCTGGTGCATCATCTCAGGACTTCCCTGGTGGTTCAGTGGTTAGGACTCCATGCTTCAACTGCAGGGGACACAGGTTCGATTCCCGGTCAAGGAATCTTAGTTAAGATGGTGTGTGTCATGGTAAAAAAAAAAAAAAGAAAGAAAGAAAGAAAGAAAAAACAATAATAAGTAAAATTAAAAATTTTTTAACGAAGAAATGCATCATCTCAGTACAGCACAGGGAATATAGCCAATATCTTATAATAACTTTAAATGGAGTAAAATCTATAAAAATATTGAATTGCTATTATATACTTGAAACAATATAATATTGTAAATCAACTGTATTTCAATAGAAAAGAAGGAAATAAAGAGAATAGTAAGAAAGAAAGGAAGAAAGGGAAAAATAATGAGAGAAGGAAAATGGCATCTCAGATCTTGCCCACACCTGCTGAAACAGAGCAAATGTGCTCAGTCGTGTCTGCCTCTTTGTGACCCCATGGGCTGTAGCCCGCCAGGCTCCTCTGTCCATGGGATTCTCCAGGCAAGAATACTAGAGTGGGTTGCCATTCCCTTCTCCAGGGGATTTTCCTGACCCAGGGACCGAACTCGTGTCTCTTGCATTGCAGGGGGGTCCTTGACCACTGAGCTACCTGGGAAGGTGAACCAGAAACCATCTTTCATTGAGATCCCCAGGTGAGTCCAGGATGCACTAAAGTTTGAGAAGCAGTTCTATCAAATATGCTGTTCTGCTTTTAGATAGAAGAAAACAACCCATGTTTATTATGGAGGGCTGTTGATAATGGCAAGAGTTGTGACTTCAAGTTGGTAGCCTTTATGTCTTCATTAAAAGACTATTGTATATCTGGGAACTTCCCTGGTGGTCCAGTGGGTCAGGACACCACCTTGCAGTGCAAGAGGTGCCGGTTCGATCCCTGGCCTGGGAAGATCCCATGTGCCACGGAGCGGCTGGACCAATGTGTCCAATTACTGAGTTGGAGCTCTGGAGCGCATGCGCCCAGAGCCGGTGCTCTGTGACAACAGAGACCACCGCGATGGGAGGTCCACATGGGCCAAAGAACCAAGATGGATGAAAAAATAAATGAAAAGACCAACAGAAGTGCCCCGTCGCTCCCCTCCCTCCCCAACCCGTCCCCCCCCCACACCAAAAAAAGACTACTGTATATTCGTAACGCGGTTTTCTCAGCTTTATTGTGACTTATTATTTCGAACGGTTATGAACTCCCTATCTATTGCATACACTTGATTGAAAACACTCCAGGGAAACAGTCATGAAACTTTCCATGTATTTCTCTCAAGTTTTTTTATGGTACTGAGCCTTTGTTTGGGCTTTGCAGGTGACGCTAGGGGTAAAGAGCCCGCCTGCCAATGCAGGTTTGATCCCTGGGTCAGGAAGATCCCCTGGAGAAAGGAATGGCAACCCACTCCAGTCTTCTTGCCTGGAGAATCCCATGGACAGAGGAGCCTGGCGGGCTACAGAGAGTCAGACACAACTGAAGAGACTTAGCCCACTCGCACGAGGTTTTGTTTAACAAAATCAAACTTTTTATTTCTCATTCAACCAGCAGACTTCCTGTGGATTTACACCATAATTGCTGCAGGCAGATGAGGTGGGGAATGAAAAGCTACTGACACAGTTCCTGTTTTCAGGAGGCTTACAGTCCACGTAGCCCCAGAACAAAGAGAAGGTGGGTCACAGAAGGAGAAAGTGTGGATACAGTGTCCTATGATTCAGAGATGGGAGCCATCACTTCCTGCTCAGGGCGTAGGGAGGGTTTCATTAACAGGTGACCTTTGTGCTGAAGGCTTTAGACATTCAGAGGTGGAGGGAGGCTGTTTTGACAGGAGAGGACACAGACTCACTTGCTGACGGGGCTTTAATCACTAGCGTGAGGCTGACGTGTCTTAATTAGGACATGTGGTTGTCAGGGACAGAAACCCAACCCATTTCCTGGTTAAGGCAGAAAAGATTTCTGGCTCAAGGAATTCATAGAGTTTTTAAATTTTTACGTTATTTATTTCTTGCTGTGTTGGGTTGTTGCTGATGCTTGCAGGCTTTCTCTGGTTGCAGAGAGCAGGGTCACCTCTTGGTTGTGGTGCTCCGGCTTCTCACTGTGGTGGCCTCTCTGGGGCGGAGCACTGGCTCTAGATGCCTGGGCTGCAGGAGTTGTGGCACACAGGAGTAGCTGCCCTGTGGATGTGGGATCTTAGCTCCCAGACCAGGGGTTTATTACATTTTTGTCTACTTTAATAGGCTGCTGGGCTCGCCCTCTGTGATGGCCCACACTCAGTCTGCGGAGTGTGCTTTTCTCTGAACCTGAATAAATCCATTTCTTACCTAAAAAAAAAAAAAAAAAAAATCTGTCTACTTTTATAGATGTTGGAAATTTTCTTTAAATTACAAAAAAAAAAAAAAAAAAATCTCCAAGAAGGAATGATGTCAGCAGATCCTGATCCTACCTCTGGATTGAGTTGTAGTGACCAGGGGACATGGTGACCTTGGCAGCTCTTGTGAGAACCCCATGGTTGGGACTTTGGGGTAGCAAGGTTTCAGTCACAATAAGTGCATCCCTTGTACATAAAATGAGGATTAAATGTCTCAGTAAGTTTGAAAGTCATGACACAAAACAGGCTCTCTTGATTCCAAGGGATCCCCAAACGCTATTTCTGCCTCCTATTGAATAGTAAACATTGCTATAATCAGGTTCAGCGAGACGGACCGTTCTCCTAACATTCTTCATTTTGCTTTCCGAGAGCTCTGATGTGGTTCTCCTCAAGATGGACCCCTGAACGCTGCTTCTGGCCACTGACACCGGCAGTGTTCAAGTTCGAGCCGTCGGAACCTCCAGAAGGACAATCCAGCCTCCTAAATCAGCAAATTTCTTTTTTCTCAAGAACTCTCCAGAAGGGAGGGTGTGAGGTACTGAGCATCCGCGTGTGCTTCAGCCTGTCTTGATGGATCTGGACACGTGGCTCCACAATGGCGCGCAGTGCTCAGGGGTGGTCAGACTGGGACTAGGACATCAACGAGGGATGAGCCAGGAGGATCGAGAAAGGAATTGAGAGAAACAAACAAACAAATATATTTAAAAAAAAAAAGAGAGAGAGAGAGAGAGAGAGAAAGGAATTGAGGACACACTTGAGATTGCATAACATGGTAGAGTTAGTCATAGCCATGCTCGGAGGCCCGTGACGAAGAAGGAACGGGACAGGGGCTTGTGTTTACCCAGGGCGGGAGACCGGCAAGGGCAAAGGCCTAAAGGATCTCAGAGACCAGGACCTCCCTTTAGATCCATCCTGTCCAGTTATACCATCTTCTTCATACCACCATCCTGATCTCCTCGTACCTTGAAGACATGGGCATCTAAAGTGAATTTGTTTTTTTTTTTCTTTAAGGTGGGGGGTTCCCTGGTGGTCCAGTGATTAGGTCTCTGCTCTTTCACTTCTGAGGGGCACAGGGTCAATCCCTGGTTGAGCAGCTAAGATCCCACAAGCCACATAAGAATGGCTGAAAAAAAAAAAAGTGAATTTGTTCAGGCTTTCCTCTCTACATTGTCAGGACAGGTTGGGGTATTTTTAAAATCTATTTCCGCTCCTTATTTGACACAGCAAAGGATAAGATATTTTCATATTATTTTTCTAATATTATGTGGCTTAAAATTGGATGGATTCATGATCCCTTGAATAGAGACGGCGTAGAAGACAAAGTACATTCTGTCTCCTCAGGCTTTCAGAAATGAAGTGGTTTCTAAACCATCCGTGATTAGGGTTCTTCTGTTAAGGGTGTGAGAATCAGGCTTCCCGACTGGGTGCCGTGAAGGACAGGAATGGGCTTTCTAGACCTCTACCCTTGGAGTTAGGTGAGGACTGAGGAAAATGTGTATACCTCTCCCTTCCTCAGTTCAGTTCAGTCACTCAGTCGTGTCCGACTCTTTGCAACTCCATGGACTACGGCATGCCAGGCTTCCCCGTCCTTCACCACCTCTGGGAGCTTGCTCAAGCTCATGTCCAGTGAGTCAGTGATGCCATCCAACCATCTGGTCCTCTGTCATCCCCTTCTCCTTCTGCCATCTGTCTTTCCCAGCATCAAGGTCTTTTCCAAAGAGTCGTCTCTTCACATCAGGTGGATAAAGTATCAGAACTTCAGCTTCAGCATCAGTCCTTCCAATGAATATTCAGGGTTGACTTCCTTCAGGACTTTCTAGAGCTGACCATTTCAAAGAAAAAGAGTGATGAACATTAAAGCAGGGGTGATTTATTCATTGGGGCTTCCCTGGTGGCTCAGTGGCAAAGAATCTGTCTGCTAATGCAGGAGACCCAGGTTCAATCACCAGGTTGGGAAGATCCCCTGGAGGAGAGCATGGCAACCCACTCCAGCATGCTTGCTTGGAGAATCCCATGGACAGAGGAGCTTGATGGGCTGCAGTCCATGGGGTCGCAAAAAGTTGGACACGAGTGAAGTGACTAAGCAGCAGCAGGAATTTGTTTGTTATAGAGGGAAAATGTCCGACTGTCAGAGAATTTAGGGATGGACTCAAGGCCTGTTAAGAATTAGAACCGGCGAGACCCAGGCTGATTACAAATAGTGTAAAGGAAGCAGGAATCAAAGATAATATCAACATGTCTGGCTCAGGCTTCTGGGCAGGGCCATTCACGGAGCTGAGAACGTAAGAGGAGGTGCTGGCTCAGTGGAATGGGGATCAGGGAAAAGCTAAGCTTGGTTGTGAACACACTGAGCGGAAAGGCTCTGTGGATCATTCAGATGGAGATGTCTAGGAGTCAACAGGAAGAGCAGTATAAAGAGGTGGGGCCAGCGGAGGGCTAGTGTTCAAGATTATCCAGAAAGAAGCCCTCAAAATGATGGTATGCATTTGCCCACGCCTGTGAAAGTGAGTTGGAAGCAGGCTGCAGAGGAGGTACCTGTTTTTTATTATGATTTATTTTATTATTAATTATATCATTATTTATTATAATTGTTATTTAATAATAAATTATTGTTTTATTACTATTATTATTGGCCAAATGGAGTCTTAGTTGCAATCCATGGGCTCTTTCACTGTGGTGCGCCTCTCTAATTGTGGCACACAGGCTTCGGAGCGCTCGAGCTTGGATCCTTCCCACCCTTCCCTCTTCCCTGCTCAGGTGGGGTCTTAGTTCCCAGACCAGGACTGAACCTGGAACCCTTGTATTGACAGGCAGATTCTTAACCCCTGGACTACCAGAGAAGTCTCAAGTCAGTACCTATTTTAATATCAATTCTCTTCATACTCATTCCACAACAACATTTTTTGTTTCAATGCTTTAAATTTTTATTAATTTTTTTTTTTTGCCAGTATGTAAGAACCCTCAAAGGGATCAGACCTGTGCACCTGCAATAGAAGCACAGATTCTTAACCACTGGACTACCAGGGAGTCCCAACTTTTTTTCTTTTTTTCTTTTTTTAATAAATAAATCTACAAGGGTTCTGTGCTCTGGAGGTTTTGGTCTGTCAAATTAAGGACATAATTGCCTTCTTGTGGGACATGGCAAACATCAAGCGCTAAGTGGAGAATGGAGATGTCTATTAATATTTCAACAAAAGGTGGTATCGCTATTATAAACACTGGAGTCCCAGGTATTGATGGAGAAATGACTGACCTTAAAAGTGTATATCCTTGACCCCTGACTTTTCATTTTTCTTTCTTGTCTGTTCAGGTTGGGGAAAAACTTTTCCTAGCATTTTACACTCAGATGGATTTTCAAAGGGCCAGAGAAACTGTAGCGGATCTAGTCTCTCGCTCTTTTTTTAAATTTTTGTCTCAGCGACCTAACCCCTAGACCATCAGGGAATTTCCTCCATCTCTCTTAGAACTGCCAGTCGGTGATAAGGTCACATGTTGTAAAAACAAGACACAGTGCTCAGGTCAAGAAATTCTCTGGATGTATCAGGCATGGTCTCCTGGGTTTAGGCTATATCTCAGAAATTGGTGGGATGCAAATTATTTGAGTTGCGTGTTTGTACAAGATGTCCTTGTCATGCCTCAGGGCACACCAGACTCAGCCACGCCAGAATTACAGGCGAGCTCTGGGGACTGGCTTCAATTAACCAGCCTGCTTCTCAGTTATCATTGTATTATCCATATTTATAGCATTTGACATTTCCACAGTGCTCTTTAATCATACTGCATGTGGGTTGCCTTAATCTAAATCTTTCAGCATACTTGAGATACTGGCTGTTCCTGTTCCCTGGATCTTCCAGATGGAGAAACTAGGCAAGGACCAGTATCCAGAGACAGGACCCGAGAGCAACAGTCCCAGGTCATGTGGGCAGGCCAGTGGCAGTTACACATTCATTCTAGAAAGCAAAGGCCTGCTGGGTAAGCTTTGTTGTTCAGTCGCTCAGTCATGTCTGACTCTTTGCAACCCCGTGGACTGAAGAACCCCAGACCTCCCTGTCCTTCACTATCTCCTGGAGTTTGCTCAGACTCATGTCCATTGAGTCAGTCATAGCATCCAACCATCTCATCCTGTCCCCCCTTTCTCCTCCTGCCCTCAGTCTTTCCCAGCCTCAGGGTCTTGTCCAGTGAGTCTGCTCTTCGCATCAGGTGACCAACGTTCTGGAGGCTCAGCGTCAGCTTCAGTCCTTCCAATGGATAGTCAGAGTTGATTTTTCTGTAGGATTGCCTGGTTTGATCTCCTTATTGTCCAAGGGACTCTCAAGAGTCTTCTCCAGCACCACAGTTTGAAAGCATCTATTCTTTGGTGCTCAGCCTTCTTTATAGTCCAACTCACATCCATACATGACTACTGGAAATATCATAGCTTTGACTAGACAGACATTTGTCGGCAAAGTGATGTCTCTGCTTTTTAATGCACTGTCTAGGTTTGTCATAGCTTTTCTTCCTAGAAGAAAGCATCTTTTAATTTCATGGGTAAGGTTGGGTAGGTCAATAGCTGAATGGTAAGACCCTGATAAGGTCACATGTTGTAAAAACAAGACACAGTGCTCAGGTCAAGAAATTCTCTGGATGTATCAGGCATGGTCTCCTGGGTTTAGGCTATATCTCAGAAATTGGTGGGATGCAAATTATTTGAGTTGCGTGTTTGTACAAGATGTCCTTGTCATGCCTCAGGGCACACCAGACTCAGCCACGCCAGAATTACAGGCGAGCTCTGGGGACTGGCTTCAATTAACCAGCCTGCTTCTCAGTTATCATTGTATTATCCATATTTATAGCATTTGACATTTCCACAGTGCTCTTTAATCATACTGCATGTGGGTTGCCTTAATCTAAATCTTTCAGCATACTTGAGATACTGGCTGTTCCTGTTCCCTGGATCTTCCAGATGGAGAAACTAGGCAAGGACCAGTATCCAGAGACAGGACCCGAGAGCAACAGTCCCAGGTCATGTGGGCAGGCCAGTGGCAGTTACACATTCATTCTAGAAAGCAAAGGCCTGCTGGGTAAGCTTTGTTGTTCAGTCGCTCAGTCATGTCTGACTCTTTGCAACCCCGTGGACTGAAGAACCCCAGACCTCCCTGTCCTTCACTATCTCCTGGAGTTTGCTCAGACTCATGTCCATTGAGTCAGTCATAGCATCCAACCATCTCATCCTGTCCCCCCTTTCTCCTCCTGCCCTCAGTCTTTCCCAGCCTCAGGGTCTTGTCCAGTGAGTCTGCTCTTCGCATCAGGTGACCAACGTTCTGGAGGCTCAGCGTCAGCTTCAGTCCTTCCAATGGATAGTCAGAGTTGATTTTTCTGTAGGATTGCCTGGTTTGATCTCCTTATTGTCCAAGGGACTCTCAAGAGTCTTCTCCAGCACCACAGTTTGAAAGCATCTATTCTTTGGTGCTCAGCCTTCTTTATAGTCCAACTCACATCCATACATGACTACTGGAAATATCATAGCTTTGACTAGACAGACATTTGTCGGCAAAGTGATGTCTCTGCTTTTTAATGCACTGTCTAGGTTTGTCATAGCTTTTCTTCCTAGAAGAAAGCATCTTTTAATTTCATGGGTAAGGTTGGGTAGGTCAATAGCTGAATGGTAAGACCCTGAACTAAAGGCAAAGACACGGCCTTTATTTGTTATAAGATGTATTTATTTGACTATGGGGGGGCTGTTGTTGCTGCACACAGACTTTCTCTAGTTGTGGCAAGCAGGGGCTACTCTCAAGGAGGATTCATAACCACGGGACCATCAGGGAAGCCCAAAGACACTGTTTTTAGTTCAGAGGTCTGACGGCGAGGCTTCCCTAGCCAGAGCAATGGAATCACTGGAGCTGAGTATCCGAGCAACCACTGTTCCATCAAAACAAAAGCTGTCCTAGGCTTTCCGCTATCACTCTGAGTCCTTTTTCTCTTTTCTTTTTTTTTTTTAACAGAGTTGTGTTGTTTATTGCCCCACATCAACCTGAATCAGCATAGGTAGAGATATATCCTCTCCCTCTGGAACTTCCCTCCCACCTCCCTCCCTATCCCACCCCTCCAGGCTGTTACGGAGCCCCTGTTTGAGTTCCCTTAGTCTTACAGCAGATTCCCATTGGTTTTCTATTTTACATGTGGTAATGTAAGTTCCCATGTTACTCTTTCCATACATCTCACCCATTCCTCTTTCCCCCCAATATCCATAAGTCTGTTCCCTATGTTCGCCTCTCCATTGCTGCTTTGCATATACATTTATCAGTACTGATAGGGACAGAATAGAATAGTTAAGCAGTTGTAAAGTCCTAGTAGGGGACTGTAGCGAGAAAGGTAAAACCTAAGAAAAGTTGGGAGGTCAGTAAGTTAACCATAACTCAAGAAAGCTGCTTCTTATTCAATAAAGCTGGCTTGACTAAGTATAAACAGCTAATGAAAGAAGAGCTAGGGAAGGAGGAGCTAATGATGGATGCCTTACGTCTGCATCAACGCCTACTTGAAGAAGGCGGTCTTCTACCCTCCCATTACTGCCCACCCAATTGGGGGGGGGGGCAGCAGAGCTTTCCCGCCTGCCCGCTTGCACCTCTTACAAGCGTCCTATCCTAATAAATCCTCTTCTTACCTATCACTCTGCCTCTCGCTGAATTCCTTCTGCATTGAGACACAAAGAACCTGAGCCTCAGTGGGTCCAGACATTGGGTGAGTGATTTTAATTCGAAGATTGCTCAAGACTAGGGTTTTGGCTGGATTAAGTCCCAGCCATGTGGGTTCAAGTCCCAGATAAGGCTTTTTGGCCAGGATTGAGTACCAACCATGTGGGCTCAACTCCCATACCGGGTTTTGGAGTCCTAGCCACGTGGGTTTAAGTCCCAAGTAGGGGGGCTTCCCTGGTAGTTTAGTGGTAAAGAGTTCGCCTGCCAATGCAGGAGTCACGGGTTCAATCCCTAATCCAGGAATATCCCACATGCTGCAGAGCAACTAAGCCGGTGAGCCACAACTATGGAGCCTGTGCTCTAGAGGTTCAGAGCTGCAGCAATGGAGCCCATGGGCTGCAACTACTGAAGCCCGTGTGCCCTAGAGCCCGAGTTCCATAACAAGAGAAGTCACCACAACAAGAAGCCTGCTCACTTCAACTAGAGAGTAGCCCCCACTCCCTGCAACTAGAGAAAACACTATGGCAGCAGTGAAAATCCAGAACAGCAAAAAAAAAAAAAAAAAAAAATCCCAAGTAGGGTTTGATCAAGTCTGAACCCCCGCCACGTGGGTTCAAGCCTCAAGCAGGGTTTTGGCTGGGGTTAAGCCTCAGCCACATGGATTCAAGTTCCAGGCAGGGTTTGATCAGGTCTGGGCCTCAGGTTTAAGTTTCAATCTGAGGTAGAACACTTTCAGTACCATCTTTCTAGATTCCATATATATGTGTGAGTATACAATACTTATCTTTCTTTCTGACTTACTTCACTCTGTATAATAGGCTCTAGGTTCATCCACCTCATTAGAACTGACTCAAATGCATTTCTTTTTATGGCTGAGTAATGTTGCATTGTATATATGCACCCCAACTTCTTTATCCATTCATCTGTCGATGGACATCCAGGCTTCTTCCACGTTCTAGCTATTGTAAACAGTGCTGCAGTGAACACTGAGGTAAATGTGTCTCTTCAATTTTGATTTCCTCAGGGTGTATGCCTAGTAGTGGGATTGCTGGGTCATATGGTGGTTCTATTTCTTAGCTCCAACTTCTTTGGGCCTAATAGTTCTCTAGCCTCTCTTGGCTGGACTGTGGAGCTTGGGCGGGGCAGGGAGGGTTGTCTGACTCTGAGATAATGAATACAGGACTCAGCATCTTCTGCCTGCTGATTCTCCCATAGCTTGAACATGGACTCTAACTGCAGAGATTCAAAGTCTTCTGTCTGTTCATGAGTGGATAATGGCACCACTCTGATCTGCAGCAGCTCCACAGAAAACAATGACGCTGCTCACAGCAGATGGTCATCACGTCAGGTTCGATATGCACAGTTCTATATGTAGACCTATGACTCTCTTTGCCTGGTCTCCTCCAGGCCTGTCTGGAAATGAATTCCCTGTTATCCTGCATCGGATTCCCAGAAAACACACAGTTCCTCTCGCTCTGCAAGGCTTCTCTCTTTCACTGTAAATCGCAAATCTCATCCCCAGGTTAACAGATCTAGAAAGTATGTGATCTGGGATGGATTTGTTGGAAAGATTTTTTTCACCGAGTGTGAAACCAAATGTTTGTTAGATTGTGTGGTGTTTTTTTTCTTTCCCTGATTTAATTAACATTATGCTTAGGTTTTGCTTTTTCTCATTACATGAGTAACTTTAAAGAAGAGCGACCTGTTTTGAGAGTGCTTCCTAAAGCTCGGTGTTTGATCAAGCACTGCAGGTTCATTTTGTAAATGTCGTCACTCAGCCAAGTTTTTTATTCTTCAGCGAATGGCTTTCCCAGAACCTCAGCTGCGTTGTCACGCAACCTATAGTCACACATTGTCACACGTCCAAGGCCACATTCCCAACCTCAGCTTTCCTTATTTTCTTTATTTTTAATTGGAGGGTAATTGCTTTACAATCTTGTATTGGTTTCTGCTGTACAACAAGGTGAATCAGCCATGTGGTGGTGGTGAAGTCACTTTAGGTATACATATAACCCCTCCCCTTGAGCCTTCTCTCCGCCCCAAGCTTTCCTTATTAACCCGTCAAATCCTTCCTCCCCCCACGGAGGGAGATAACCACCCACACAATTTACTCACCAGCCAAAGAACTCCTCCAGTCCCTCTACTCATGATCTCTCACTCCACGTCCTTACATATCCTGTCTCATTTACAAATGACCTTGCAGGTGAAAAGTCCTTGGTCAAGTCTGGTCCTCTCTGTGTTCTTGATTCTCTTCTGCCCTGAGCTTCCTTTTTTAATAGTCATGTACAGATGTGAGAACTGGACCATAAACATGGGTGAGCACAGAAGGATTGATGCTTTCAACTTGTGGTGCTGGAGAAGACTCTTGGGAGTCCCTTGGACAGCAAGGAGCTCAAATCAGGCAATCCTATAGGAAATCAGCCCTGAATATTCATTGGAAGGACTGACACTGAAGTTGAAGCTCCAATTCTTTGGTCACCTGATGCGAAGAGTTGACTCATTGGAAAACATCTTGGTGCTGGGAAAGACTGAGGGCAAGAGAAGGGGAAGACAGAGGATGAGAAGGTTGGATGGCATCACTGACTCAATGGACATGAGTTTGAGCAAGCTCTGGGAGATGGTGAAGGACTGGGAATGCTGGTGTGCTGCAGTCCATGGGGTCACAAAGGGTTAGACATGACTGAGCGACTGAACACCAAAGAGAAAGACCACTTTACAGACCAACTTCTGTCCAATCAATATCCTTCACAGCTCTTGATCCCAAGGGCTCTCCCTGACAACCATCCCACAGGCAAACCTCCATCTCAGAGTCAGCTTCCTGGGGACACAACCTGTGACAAGTCTTATTTACTGGCTGGCATGGAGGAAGGACTTTAGAAATATGAATTCTCTCCCTTCAGATGCTGATCGACTAGCTGGGTTGCAATTTCAACTGCCTGTCCCTGTATGTTCAGGATATTTTCTCTTGCTCAAAAGTCACCTTCTTGAGGACTTCCCTAGCAGTTTGATGACGAACACTCTATGTTTTCAATGCTGACGGCCTGGGTTCGATTCTTGGTTGGGGAACAAAGATCTCACAAGCTGTGTGGTGTGCCCCCACCCCCAAAAAAGTCACCTCCTCCCTGAAGCCTTTCCTGATTGCCAGGTTCATGGGGTGGAGTTTGACTGCTTTCCTGTTGCTCCACAGCATCTTCCACCTGCCTCTATTAGCACTTGCCTGACTGGGCTGGCACAGAACAGGAACTGAACGGATGCTGAGCGACTGAGCGTGTTTTGCCGGTCTAGCAGGACATTCTCCCGTGGCCTGAAACTGGGGCCACCCACTTTGAGCCCATCCCAGATTAAAGACTGTGCACCATTTCTGCTTTCCAGGTCCTGTCCCTACTTGGTTTATTATGTCTCTCTATATCCATTTATCTAAAGAATGCAAAGTTCTAGTTTTGTTAGAAGCCAGGCCATGGAAGGGGTACAAGGCATCTGGTAAGAGAGCTTTTTGGGACACTAGTCCATCACCCTCTTCGTCTGTGGGCTTCCCAAATAAAGTCACTATTTCTTACCCTGACAACACATCTCTTGATTCACTGGCCTCTCAAG
Source organism: Tragulus kanchil (assembly GCA_022376925.1). Lineage (NCBI taxonomy): Eukaryota > Metazoa > Chordata > Mammalia > Artiodactyla > Tragulidae > Tragulus > Tragulus kanchil. The sequence goes on from JAIOJX010000032.1 coordinate 26,489,099, forward strand.
GAGCAAGCAGTTTTTAAACAAAAGCAGTTTTTAAAGTGGCGAGATCTGGACAGCCCAGCTCTTTACTGGTCTACCTGCCACAGAGTCGAGGCTCCATAATATTTTCTCTCACCAGGAAAGTGAAAGTGAGTGTTAGTCAGTTGTGTCCGACTCTCTGCAAGCCCATGGACTGTGGGCTGCCAGGCTCCTCTGTCTATGAGATTCTCCAGGATACTGGAGTGGGTTGCCATTTCCTTCTCCAGAGGATCTTTCCAACCAGGGATCAAACTTGGGTCCCCTGCATTGCAGGAAGATTCTTTACTGTCTATCCAGAAAAGGGGCTAGCAAACTGGGCACAACAGAGGGACAACCCATACGACGAGGGCTGCATGCTAAGCTTTCAATGAGAACATTATTGATATGATTCACTGTCCATACGACCCAGGTCCGGGGAACTCCCAGTGGTCAGGACTCTGCACTTCCACTACCAGGGGCCCAGGCTGGATCCCTGGTCAGGAACCAAGATCCCACATGCTGCATCGTGGGGCCAAAACAAACAAAGAAAGGACCATGCCTAGGATAATCATTCTGGGCTGTCCAATCAAAGAAAGACTGGTAACAAGAGACTCTGCTAGAGGTTCCATGGGAGGGAAAAAGTGGGGTGATGGAACAGGAAATGGTAACTAGGAAAAGGAACTGCAACTTCCAGGGAATGGCACAGTGCCATGTGATCACAAGGTCCAGGTGGTGGGGAGATTTCCGGGTGGTTCAGTGGGAAAGAAGGAAAAAGGGCAGGAGAGATGAGCCAACAGAGAACTGTAAAGTCAGGCTCTTCACCTGGAGGGCCCTCACTTGTAAAAACTGACAGCCTCATTTTCAGGGAAAGGACAGTGGAGAAGGGAGAAGAGGGAGAGGATACGCCCACTGCAAAACAAAACAAGACAGAACAATATTATGGAGCAGAGAAGCACATCCTAGGTTAGGCAGGTACCAACACTGAGAAAGCCCAGGGAGCCACGTACTATAGATTCGTGGGCTATTTTGTTCATCTTGGCATTTCATGCAGAAACCACCACACTTCTGGTGCATAAGAAGTCTTAGTAGAACTTTGCTCAACTCAATTATAAAATTATTTTGCTCTCATGTGAGTGAAAAATTAATTTATCTTTGGGATGTTAGGGTTTTCTTATCTTTTTTTTTTTAAATTTGACTTTTTATGTTTACAGAGTTTTGTTGTTTACAGATATGTATAATCCCAGACTGGTCCCATGCATATCCCTTGCCCCCTCCCAGTTTCCCCCACTCCACCCCTCCAGGCCGTCGCACAGCACCCCTGAAGGATCCCCTATTCCACAGCACAATGACAATAGCTATCTTTTTCACATATGATGGTATAAGTTTCCATCTTACTCCCTTTACGCCTCCCATCCACTGTTCATTCCCCACAATGTCCATATGTCTGTTCTCCATGTCTGTTTGTCCATCGCTTCACTGCATGTGTTATCATTACCCTCTTACTAAATTCCGTATATATGTGTTAGTACACTGTACTTGTCTTTCTCTTTTTGACTTACTTCACTTTTTATAATAGGTTCTAGATCCATCCACCTCATTAGGACTAATGGATGTTAGTTTTTGAAGGATCTTCAAGTAGCCAGAAGAACATTTTCATTAATCTAAAAATACTGTTTCTTTTTTTCCCGTTTTGTTTATAATAACCGATATTATTCCTTTTAAATTATAAAATAAAACACACCCAGAACGTAAAAGGAGAAGGAAATGGCCACCCACTCCAGTATTCTTGCCTGGAGAATCCCATGGACAGAGGAGCCTGGGGGTCTACAGTCCACAGAGTGGCAAAGAGTCGAACACGACTGAGTGACTGCCACTCACACACTCAGAACTTAGAGAATACAAACATCCACCAGAAACAACCAAGCCACCAAACCAAAACAGAACCCCATGATTCCACTGACCAGTGATTTTTTTTTTTAACTTTTATTTTACTTTTAATTTTTACAGAGTTTTGTTTACAGATATGTATGTTCGAGCATATTTATTGATGCTTGTTGTTCTACATATTTTGCGTTGTTTTCACGTAACAAGCTGTGGATACTTTCCCATGGTAACAGATACAGCTCCTTCATTTTCCGTTTTAATGGCACATTAAATGGTCTATTGTCTAATGTGCTCTCATTTTCTTCTTAGACTTTGATGTTCTCAATGTTTTGCTTTGTTTGCCATTATGAGCTATGCTGTCATAAACATCCTAGTATTTAAAATCTGTGTGCAAAATGGATTATTTCCTTAGGCTAAATTTCGACCTGACTTACTTGATTACAACTTTGACATGTTTTAAGTCTTCTGATTTATACTGTCAAGTTTCTTTCCAGAAAGTTGTACCAATGAATGCATCTACCAGAAGGTTGTATCTGAGAAAGCATACTTTTGTATGTCACATCCAACAGAGTACAAATGTTTTTCATTCTCTTTGTTTTTTCAGTTTGGGTCAATGCAAGGTTAAAAATAAATTATAAAAATTTGCTTTTTAAAAATTGAGTATAAACTCTTTCTCATATCCTTATTGGTTATTTTTACTTCTTTTTATAAAATGCTTGTTCATATATTTTATCTATTTTGCCCACTGGGGCCTTTTGTCTTTTCTTTTTTAAAAAATGAATTGATGGCAAATATTTTGACCTAACTATTTCTCACAATCCTAGAACTTAAAAAACAATGCAAAATTTTTGTATGGAAAAGTTCTAATATATACAAAAGCGAACTGCACATGAAACCTCCATATATTCATCAACTCAAGCCCCAGATTCAACAATTATCAACTCACAGTTAATCAATTTTGTTTCCTTTCTTTCCTTCTTTTATTTTCATTTCATCTATCAATGTATCAGCATATAGAAGGCTGAAAAGTATGTAGTCAAATCACCAACTTTTTTCTTTTGTTGTTTCTGCCCTTGGTATTAAGCTCAAAAATATATAAATTTTCATCTATATTTTCCAGCTGTTTTTGGTTTTATTTTTAAGTTTTTGATTTTTTGATCCATAAGAACTAAGTTTTATCCTCTTTTCAAATATGTAAAGAATTATCAAAATTAATTTTTCCTATCAATTTTAAATACCAACTTTATCCCACATGAAATATTTACAGACAGGTAGATCTGACTGGTTTTGCTGTTTCCTTTCTTTTTGAGTATGTCCTTAACATTCATTATCATAAATTCCCTGGAATAACACTATAGATCAGTCATTCATGTACACTGTTTTCAGGTGCAACTATCCAAAATTCCGAAAGAAAAAAAACACCTTAAAACTGAAGCCATGATATTCTTTTTTTTTTCTTTTTGGCCTCTGTTACTGGTCTTTCATTTATTTATTTTCATCTATCTTTGTTCTTTGGCCTCCCTTTGCAGTGGGCCTCACCTGTTGCAGAGCACTGGCCCTGGGCGCATGCGCTCCAGAGTGCTGGCTCGTAATTGGACACACCGGTCCAGTTGCTCCGCAGCACATGGGATCTTCCCAGCCCAGGGATCGAACCGGTGCCCCTTGCACTGCAAGGCGGACTCTCTACCCACTGGACCACCAGGGAAGCAAAAGCCATGATCTTCTTCATTATCCCCTTAAAATTAGATTTGCAAGCTCAGTATATAAGAGGCAATTCCTTCCTAGTTCCTATTTTTTAAAAATCACTTCCATAACCCAGCTGTACATCTTTGCACATTAAACAGCATGTGGAGATGACTGGAAATTGAATTCCAATAACCAGTGAAATCTAGAGTTCCTACTCTGTGCTAGGACATAAGGTTTGGTGCTGACTGGGCCAGGGAAACAAGCTCCTGTCTTCAAGTAGCTCACCAACTCCAAATCCTGTGATTCATTTCAGGACTAAGGGTCTCCTGTTAAGACTGTGTGAATACATGACAGGAGACTAGTAAGCCAAGCAGGTCTAAGGACACAAGCATCCATGCAGAGAACAGCACTGGGAAAGCACCTGTCTGTGGGTGGGTGGTGTTTAATTTCTTTCCATCCTTATCTCTGCGGCGCTTTCTCAGCATTTCGTGGACCTCGGAGTGCTCGCCAGTTGGGCTCCAGTGACCTCATTTACAATGCTCTTGATAAGAGCCCTCAGGCTGAGAGGTTCTGGGAAAAGATACTCCACCTTCATACGCTTTCGGTTGAATGGCAGGCCCTTACCCTAATGAACACTGGCTCGGATTTCCCCAAATTGTCTCAAATACCATCTACACTATCTTCCAAATTATAAACTCTATTTTCTTCATGTTTCCGACGTATTTAATAGCTGTCTCTTCAAAAATCTACCCCATCTTCAGTCATACTTTAGTATTTTTTTAAATGGAGGAAAAACAGGCATAGCTTATTCCATTGTTGATCAACAAAATATTCTTTGATTTTATTGAGAAAGCTGCAAAGAAAAATCTTTTGCTTCTGATTCCTGAATCAGATTCCTAATTATTGCATTAGATTACAGGTAACAACATACTCAGCTCTTAATACAGCCACATACAGTGACTTATTGTTCTCATGTAACAGGACACCCAGGGACTTCCCTACTGGTCCAGCGGTTAAGACTTTGCCTTCCAATGCGGGGCCCGCAGGTTCAGTCCCTGGTTGGGGAACTAAGATCCCCCATGCCTCGGTGGCCCAAATAACCAATACAATAAAGACTTGAAAAAAAAGTCCAGATGAAAGCAAAGCTAGGCAGCTATTCAGCAATGTCATGAAGGATCTAGACTTTTCTCTTTCTTCTTCACCACCTTCAACTATGACATTCACCCTCATTGTAGCAAGGGGGACTCCCATTGCTCTGATAATAATCATGCCTGCAACCCAAATGGGAACCAAGGGACAGGGAAAGAGGAACATTCCAGACGAGTTCCTAGCTCTGTTGTCTTTCCAGAAACTCTGAAAAAATTCTCCACTTAGAGACTATTGGCCAGAACTATGGCCTGTGGCCATCTTCACAGCAGGGAAGGCCAGGCGACTGTGTGCCTTAACTGGGAGCGTCGTCACCCAGAGCAAAACCTGAGAGATGGGGAGAAGGCCACAGCTCCGGAGCCGGCGGACGTGCACAGTCTATTCCTAGGGAGGATGCTGGCGTGACTTCGGACTTCCTTGTGTCTTCCTCCAAGCCTGTACTCCTGTAATACTGCCCCAAAGAAAAGGAATGGCCTGCGTGTCTCAGTGCAGTCTCTAAATGACTCACTCATTCTTTAATTGGTTAATTAATATTTACTGAACATCTTCTTTAAAACGAGGCTTGGAAGAAACAGTGACCAAAATTGACACCATTGTAGCCTTCACAGAGCATTCAGTCCTAAATTTAAAAAGTAAAACATGCCACTCTGTTTTTTTCTAATTTGGTCATGCAACTCAGCTTGACATGACCTCAGTTCCCCAACCAGGGACTGAACCTGGGCCCGGGCAGTGAATGTGCCACGTCCTAACCACTGGACCACCAGGAATTCCCAGGGGTCAGTGTATCTTACATTTGCCCTTCCATCAAAACAACCAGATTCAGTTTTGAAGGGAAAATAGCCTTCTGTTATGATCAGTGAAAAACGCTGATACAACTGAGGCCATCGTAAGCAATTCCAAATCAGGCAGGCGGATCTGGAAGAAAGGTTCAATGTGTAAAAAGCCAATATTAAATCACAGAGCCTAATGCGGGTAGCTCCTTGGAATAGTGTTTAGTTTACTGACCCAGACTGGCAGAGTAGGATGCAGAGTTGGTCCTCGCAGCAGATCATTCCGTGAGCTCACTGACGGCAGAAGCACTGTCTTAGCCTCCTCTGCTTTCAGAAAATCAGCTCACTGACCGACTCATGGGAAGTATGCAGTAAATACATCTCTCACTCAGACTCAGAGTGGTATCTTTTTCTACCACCATGCAAGAAGAGCCAAGTAGACATTCTCTAAGATCAAAATGAACAGTAACACCTGGCCTTGCATTCTATAGGGTGGATTTATTCTTCCTGGGCTGCTGCTGTGTTCTCCAACCAATCTGCCAAGGCAGGTGCCATATTTGTTGTAGGTGTGACAGGTGAGCAGATACAGAAGCTCACCTGGGAGGGACCACTGTCTCAAGGGGCCGTTCACACTTGACCATGATTAAACGTGAGCTGAGAACGTGTTGGGAGCTCTATTTGATAGCACAGATAAAAATTTGCTTTGGGATGGATGAAAAATAGATAAATGAAAGACCAATAGAAGTGGCCTGCCCCCGCCACAACCCGCCTCCTACCCCCCAAAAAAATACTAAAGAATTTTTTTTGCTTTGGGGTTAAACTTCACCAAGTGTGAACAACTTTAAAATAAGACTTCAAACACGTAGTCTGAACCATCTTCGTCAACTAGATTTTCTTTAGTCAAGCTTTTGGACAGTTCAAAAACACATCTAAAACTCATTTTAGTGGAGACAGTCATTTGAAGCCAGGTCTGAAAGGATATTGGAATCAGTATGGGCAAATTCAATGAAAAGAGGGTCTTACTATCCCCACAAACCTGAACCAACACTCCATCCAGGGAAATAAATACTCTTTGAACCCACCTCTGTGTAGCCTTCTAAGAGGATGAAAATCAAAACTCAGCTTTGATTTACTCGTTTATTTGTTGGTATGACACCGTGACACTCCACAACTCCTGCAGGAATATAAAGAAACACACCTCTGACTTTAGACCTTCTCTAATGATATTAACATGATTACCACACCATCTGGAATATACAGCCTGCCAAATTCATTTAGAGGAAGGTGCTCAAAAACTCACCTTCCACAAAAGGCAGGAGGCAAGTTTAAACTCTCCTGGACACCTGTGAGTTAACACAACAGCCCCAGAGTGGTGATGCTGCCAGCTTCCTTGTCTCTAGCCGTCCTGCTGGCAATCCAGGGAGGGTATCTTCTGTCAATTCCTGAAAGGGAATTCGGCTGCCAAATCAGGAGGAAGAAGGAAGTGTGGAAGGCTTTGTGAGCTTGGCACCAAGAACACACTCAGTTTCAAGGTACAGAGAGCAGTATTTGGAAAAAAAAAAAAAAAATCCCTTAAAGGTGAGTGCCAAGAATACAATGGATTTGAATCATTGTAAAATCTCTCCTGATTCAACCCATTAAAAAGCATGGATTCCAGAAACACTCTAGAGAAACTAGGGCTGTAAAGGACACCTACTACCAGAAAATTGCCTGCCTTTGGGAGTAGAAAGGACCACAACATGGTATACTGCTAAATATATAGGGCGGCCCTGTTGTAACAGCTGACTTAAGGACACAAGGGTTTAATGAAGGCCCAGTCACATCCCTAAGAAAGTAGTACTGGGACCTAGTCGTTACCTTGTAGCCCACTCTGCCACCCTTAAACTGTAGCCGAGAAAGGCAGGCTCCTCTGTAGGTTCAAGAAGACTGGAGTGGTTTGCCGTGTTCTCCTCCAGGGGATCTTCCCTACCCAGGGATCTAACTGGTGTCTCCTGCATTGGCAGGCAGATTCTTTATCACGGAGCCGCGAAGGAGGTTCAATACTGTAGCTAAACAACCTCCTGTAACAGGGAAATGCAGTAATTCATCTGCGCTCTATCCCGCACCAGCAGGACCCTTGAAGGTGCTGAGACTTTGGGACGAGCCAGTTCAGAAAGCCCCAGGGACACACAAAGCCAAGAATTTCAGGTTCAAGTCTCTTTCACTGGTTAAGTCTTCAGTAGATTTCCAAGAATCTCCCTGCATGAGAAAACTTGCATTTGGGAAAGGGAATTCCAGAGGGAGGGGAGATAGAGTAAGAGTCCGACCTGGGAGGACCTCCGCGCCCCTTCCACCGTCCTCCACCAAATCGGATCACGTGTCCCCAGGCCTAACTTGGGGCGCCCTGCTCCACCGGGCCCCTGCGCTCCCGGAGAGCCCCTGCCGGTCCCAGATCGTGCTCCTCGGGCGCGCTCAGGTGCCCGCGCCCCCTCCGGGGACCTGCCCACCTGCCCCCGCGCAGACACCTAAGCCGGGGCGGGCCCCCAGCTCCGGGAGCCTGGAGGAGGGCGCGCCTCCCGGGCCCGAGCAGGTGCCCGCGAAGGCGGCCGGGAGCCCCGCCCAGAGGCCCGCCGGCCCGGGTCCCGGCGGGGCGCGGGCCCGCGGCAACCCGGAAGTGGCGGCGGCGGGGGTGCGGGGGCCGGGCGCGGGGCGGGGCGGCGCGCTCCAGCCGGCATGGCCGCCGCCGCCGCCGGCTTTGTGTGCCGCGCGCGGGCCCCGGCCGCCCGCGCCTCGCCCGGCCCGCGGGGCCGCCGCTGACCCGCCCCGGCTCCCGCGCCGCGCCCGCCGGGCCGGCCCCGCCTCCCCTGCGCCTCCCCGCCCTCCGCGCTCCGCGCGCCCCCCGCGCCGCGCGCCCCCGCTCCCCAGCCGCGCTGCCTGCCTGCCTGCCCTGCCGGCGGCGGCGGGCTCCAGCCGCCCCGATGCCCGAGCCAGGCCCCAGGATGAACGGCTTCTCGCTGGGCGAGCTGTGCTGGCTCTTCTGCTGCCCGCCCTGCCCCAGCCGCATCGCCGCCAAGCTGGCCTTCCTGCCGCCCGAGCCCACCTACACGGTGCTGGCGCCGGAGCAGCGCGGCCCCGGCGCGCCCGCCCCGGCCGCGGCCGCCGCCACCTCCGCCGCCGCGGCCCAGCCGGCGCCGCAGCAGCCGCCCGAGGAGGGCGCGGGCGCGGGGCCCGGAGCGTGCAGCCTGCAGCTGAGCGAGCGCGCCGACTGGCAGTACTCTCAGCGCGAGCTGGACGCCGTCGAGGTCTTCTTCTCGCGCACGGCCCGGGACAAGGGGGACTACCCCAGCGCGAGCTGGACTGGCCGTCAGCTTCTACAAAACTTGCATTTGGGAAAGGGAATTCCAGAGGGAGGGGAGATAGAGTAAGAGTCCGACCTGGGAGGACCTCCGCGCCCCTTCCACCGTCCTCCACCAAATCGGATCACGTGTCCCCAGGCCTAACTTGGGGCGCCCTGCTCCACCGGGCCCCTGCGCTCCCGGAGAGCCCCTGCCGGTCCCAGATCGTGCTCCTCGGGCGCGCTCAGGTGCCCGCGCCCCCTCCGGGGACCTGCCCACCTGCCCCCGCGCAGACACCTAAGCCGGGGCGGGCCCCCAGCTCCGGGAGCCTGGAGGAGGGCGCGCCTCCCGGGCCCGAGCAGGTGCCCGCGAAGGCGGCCGGGAGCCCCGCCCAGAGGCCCGCCGGCCCGGGTCCCGGCGGGGCGCGGGCCCGCGGCAACCCGGAAGTGGCGGCGGCGGGGGTGCGGGGGCCGGGCGCGGGGCGGGGCGGCGCGCTCCAGCCGGCATGGCCGCCGCCGCCGCCGGCTTTGTGTGCCGCGCGCGGGCCCCGGCCGCCCGCGCCTCGCCCGGCCCGCGGGGCCGCCGCTGACCCGCCCCGGCTCCCGCGCCGCGCCCGCCGGGCCGGCCCCGCCTCCCCTGCGCCTCCCCGCCCTCCGCGCTCCGCGCGCCCTCCGCGCCGCGCGCCCTCGCTCCCCAGCCGCGCTGCCTGCCTGCCTGCCCTGCCGGCGGCGGCGGGCTCCAGCCGCCCCGATGCCCGAGCCAGGCCCCAGGATGAACGGCTTCTCGCTGGGCGAGCTGTGCTGGCTCTTCTGCTGCCCGCCCTGCCCCAGCCGCATCGCCGCCAAGCTGGCCTTCCTGCCGCCCGAGCCCACCTACACGGTGCTGGCGCCGGAGCAGCGCGGCCCCGGCGCGCCCGCCCCGGCCGCGGCCGCCGCCACCTCCGCCGCCGCGGCCCAGCCGGCGCCGCAGCAGCCGCCCGAGGAGGGCGCGGGCGCGGGGCCCGGAGCGTGCAGCCTGCAGCTGAGCGAGCGCGCCGACTGGCAGTACTCTCAGCGCGAGCTGGACGCCGTCGAGGTCTTCTTCTCGCGCACGGCCCGGGACAACCGGTTGGGCTGCATGTTCGTGCGCTGCGCGCCCTCCAGCCGCTACACGCTGCTCTTCTCGCACGGCAACGCGGTGGACCTGGGCCAGATGTGCAGCTTCTACATCGGCCTGGGCTCGCGCATCAACTGCAACATCTTCTCCTACGACTACTCGGGCTACGGCGTCAGCTCGGGCAAGCCCTCCGAGAAGAATCTCTACGCCGACATCGACGCCGCGTGGCAGGCGCTGCGCACCCGGTGAGCCGGGCGGGGGTCGCTAGGCCTGGGCGGTCGCGGCGGGGGGCGGGCCACCGGTCCCCTGGGGCCTCTGGGGGGGGGGCTGAGAGGAGAGGGGTCCCTCCTCCGGGGCTGTGGGCGAGCAGGGACACTCCCCGCCACACACACACACCCTCGGCCATCGTGGGTTCTCTTTTCTTCTCCACCCCTGGCACGCTCTCACCGCCTCCAAAAACCCCTCCAGCCCTCTGGTTCCTGGAGAGTTCAGATTCGCAGATTTCGCCTGCTTTGGCCCGCCTGGGTGTCCCGGATCCCCCGACTGTGTCTTTTGCGGTTCTGGTCACCGCACGTGGCAGCGTGGGGATGCTTAAATGAGGGGCAGAAGCGACTTGGTTCGCGTTGAGTTTGTGTGAGCAAGCGGCCGGAGGCTGGAGGTCCTCAGGTTGAAGTGACCTTGGGCAAGGCACATACGCTCAGACCTCTTGTTTCCTTCCTTGTAAAGTAAGGGGGCGCGGCGGGACGGCTTCCCTAACATGCTCCGGTTGTAAAATGCTCGGTGGGGGCCACGTCTGGGCGGCCGTGGAGAGAACTGGAAGGTCGAGGGGGTGAGCCGGTGTGAAGTTGGTCTCGTGGTGGGACTGAGGAGCTGGCACGGCGGGCAGGAAGTTTAGCTGGCGGCGGTGGGCCTGGCCTCTTGATCAGAACCTCAGTAAAAACCCAGAAAGAGTTCGAGGCACGTGCTCCAGGGTTTGGGGAATCTTTGACCTTGAGCTAGCATTCACAGAAGGAGTAGGAAGTGTTGACTGAGAAGAGGGTCTTCTTGTATGTGTACATTGGGGCTTGATTTCCAGGCTAGGAAAAGTGTTGACAGTACTCTCAGCGCGAGCTGGACGCCGTCGAGGTCTTCTTCTCGCGCACGGCCCGGGACAACCGGTTGGGCTGCATGTTCGTGCGCTGCGCGCCTCCAGCCGCTACACGCTGCTCTTCTCGCACGGCAACGCGGTGGACCTGGGCCAGATGTGCAGCTTCTACATCGGCCTGGGCTCGCGCATCAACTGCAACATCTTCTCCTACGACTACTCGGGCTACGGCGTCAGCTCGGGCAAGCCCTCCGAGAAGAATCTCTACGCCGACATCGACGCCGCGTGGCAGGCGCTGCGCACCCGGTGAGCCGGGCGGGGGTCGCTAGGCCTGGGCGGTCGCGGCGGGGGGCGGGCCACCGGTCCCCTGGGGCCTCTGGGGGGGGGGCTGAGAGGAGAGGGGTCCCTCCTCCGGGGCTGTGGGCGAGCAGGGACACTCCCCGCCACACACACACACCCTCGGCCATCGTGGGTTCTCTTTTCTTCTCCACCCCTGGCACGCTCTCACCGCCTCCAAAAACCCCTCCAGCCCTCTGGTTCCTGGAGAGTTCAGATTCGCAGATTTCGCCTGCTTTGGCCCGCCTGGGTGTCCCGGATCCCCCGACTGTGTCTTTTGCGGTTCTGGTCACCGCACGTGGCAGCGTGGGGATGCTTAAATGAGGGGCAGAAGCGACTTGGTTCGCGTTGAGTTTGTGTGAGCAAGCGGCCGGAGGCTGGAGGTCCTCAGGTTGAAGTGACCTTGGGCAAGGCACATACGCTCAGACCTCTTGTTTCCTTCCTTGTAAAGTAAGGGGGCGCGGCGGGACGGCTTCCCTAACATGCTCCGGTTGTAAAATGCTCGGTGGGGGCCACGTCTGGGCGGCCGTGGAGAGAACTGGAAGGTCGAGGGGGTGAGCCGGTGTGAAGTTGGTCTCGTGGTGGGACTGAGGAGCTGGCACGGCGGGCAGGAAGTTTAGCTGGCGGCGGTGGGCCTGGCCTCTTGATCAGAACCTCAGTAAAAACCCAGAAAGAGTTCGAGGCACGTGCTCCAGGGTTTGGGGAATCTTTTGACCTTGAGCTAGCATTCACAGAAGGAGTAGGAAGTGTTGACTGAGAAGAGGGTCTTCTTGTATGTGTACATTGGGGGCTTGATTTCCAGGCTAGACCTGGTACAACCAGCAAACCAAACTTGAGTTTTAATCTCAGGTTACGCAAAAGTCTGGGAAGTGGGCAAGTCCTGTCCACTTGTTGGTGCACCTGCCTGGGTATCTGGGACTTCGGCCCAGCCCCCTGGAAGCAGGGATGGTGAGAATACCAGAGGTCCTGTCTTCCAGGACATCTGATTGTTTCAGATGAGAGCCCTGGGGAAACTGTAATTGGGACTGCTCTGCTGTGAACAGGTGTGCTGCATATCTGCAGCGTCTCTGCCTGGCTCATGCGGACTGCCCACGTCAGTGCTTTTTGTCTTCATTCCTGTTCACACACATGCTCACACGTGACCATGCGCCTTTCTGGGAGGATGGCTTGTCCAACAGTGAAGAACTTAGGATTTAAGACATGGCTTATTCACCTTTTTCTCCAGAAGTCCTGATGGACTTTGGCCGGTAGCTTTTCAGAAGTGGTTTAGGCTGAGACTGTACCATAGGCAAGATACACCGAGTCAGAATCTTGGTATTGTGTAGTTGCCAAGTCGTGTCTGACTCTTTGCGACCCCATGGACTGTAGACCACCAGGCCCCTCTGTTCATGGGATTTCCCAGGCAAGCATCCTGGAATGGGTTGCCATTCCTTCTCCAAGGGATCTTCTCGACCCAGGGGTTGAACTTACATCTCCTGCATTGGCAGGTGAACTCTTTACCTCTGAGCCACCAGGGAAGTCCCTGAGTCAGAATCTACAAGTAGTTAAGAGAAGCCATTTGTTCCAGGAAAGGGTTTCAAATATATGTGTATCACGCACATGATCAACAGATTGCTAGAATCTGTTATTGGTAAGGGTATTAAAATTAACGGTTGGCATTAGATCTTTTTAAAATGGAACATTAAAATCCCCCCGTGAGTAGGTTTTATGGTAAAATTTCGGTAGAACCCTGTTGCTGTATGTGCATGTCTCGATTAGAATGAATTCTTTTCAGATGTGAGGCAAACCCTTTGCCCTGAATGTGCAGGTGTGTCTGTGTTACAACATATACGGTGATTTCCCGGAGATGTGTGTCATATGTAATTTAACTCAGGGCGTGGCTTAGGTAGGGTTGGATTTTGAATTGTCTGATGTGGTGGTGCTAGTGGTAAAGAACTCACTTGCCAATGCAGGAGACACGGAGACGTGGGTTCAATCCCTGAGTCTAGAAGATCCCCTGGAGGAGGACACAATGCCCCCCTTCAGTATTCTTACCTGGAGAATCCCATGGACAGAAGAGCCAGCCCGGCAGACTCAGGCACAGAAGGTCGCAAAGAATCAGACACAACTGAACGAAATTAACACTCATAGGCGCATGGCACAGCGCAGCTGAGCACACATAGCTAACCTTTGCCCGGAATTTATTTAGTTTTGTGCCGGAACTCATATCTAGGTTGATTTACTCACCTGTAAAAATAGGTTAAAACTTAAGGGCTAAATGAGGATCTTAGGATTTGAAGAAACCTTACAGGTTTTCTTGCACTTTTCAGACTTTTGGATGGTGACCCCCCCAGAAAGAGACACATTTTAAGTCAAGATCAAGCACACGCATACCCATCTGTGTCTGTATTCCTGAAGCAAATGTCTCACACATCAATAGTCCTGCCTGTGAGCACTACATGCAGACTATATTATGTCTTATTTCTTTTTAAAGAAGAAAATCTAAGCTTTCATACTTAGGGCACCCCTCTGTTCATGGGATTTCCCAGGCAAGCATCCTGGAATGGGTTGCCATTCCTTCTCCAAGGGATCTTCTCGACCCAGGGGTTGAACTTACATCTCCTGCATTGGCAGGTGAACTCTTTACCTCTGAGCCACCAGGGAAGTCCCTGAGTCAGAATCTACAAGTAGTTAAGAGAAGCCATTTGTTCCAGGAAAGGGTTTCAAATATATGTGTATCACGCACATGATCAACAGATTGCTAGAATCTGTTATTGGTAAGGGTATTAAAATTAACGGTTGGCATTAGATCTTTTTAAAATGGAACATTAAAATCCCCCCGTGAGTAGGTTTTATGGTAAAATTTCGGTAGAACCCTGTTGCTGTATGTGCATGTCTCGATTAGAATGAATTCTTTTCAGATGTGAGGCAAACCCTTTGCCCTGAATGTGCAGGTGTGTCTGTGTTACAACATATACGGTGATTTCCCGGAGATGTGTGTCATATGTAATTTAACTCAGGGCGTGGCTTAGGTAGGGTTGGATTTTGAATTGTCTGATGTGGTGGTGCTAGTGGTAAAGAACTCACTTGCCAATGCAGGAGACACGGAGACGTGGGTTCAATCCCTGAGTCTAGAAGATCCCCTGGAGGAGGACACAATGCCCCCCTTCAGTATTCTTACCTGGAGAATCCCATGGACAGAAGAGCCAGCCCGGCAGACTCAGGCACAGAAGGTCGCAAAGAATCAGACACAACTGAACGAAATTAACACTCATAGGCGCATGGCACAGCGCAGCTGAGCACACATAGCTAACCTTTGCCCGGAATTTATTTAGTTTTGTGCCGGAACTCATATCTAGGTTGATTTACTCACCTGTAAAAATAGGTTAAAACTTAAGGGCTAAATGAGGATCTTAGGATTTGAAGAAACCTTACAGGTTTTCTTGCACTTTTCAGACTTTTGGATGGTGACCCCCCCAGAAAGAGACACATTTTAAGTCAAGATCAAGCACACGCATACCCATCTGTGTCTGTATTCCTGAAGCAAATGTCTCACACATCAATAGTCCTGCCTGTGAGCACTACATGCAGACTATATTATGTCTTATTTCTCTTTTTTTTTTTAAAGAAGAAAATGCAGGCTGCAAAGGGCTAAGTTTATTTCCCATCTCACTTAAGGGCATTGTGCTCACATACCATCGTTTGACGGAGGCTCCAGGAAGGGCCAGTGCTCTCCTGGCGGCGAGTTTCGTGCTGTGTCCACCGTACCACGCAGTCCTGTTCACCAGATCGCTCTAGAGGCGCGTGTGCATGTGTCAGTTATTCTAATAGACTCGGAGTGGCTTGACTCTGAAGCCAAGCAATCCCGTAGCCACCAGCCTTGAGCCTTTCCCCTTGCTCTGGTTTCTGTCCTTCTCTGCCTGGGAGATGCCCTCCTCTCTGCCCAGTTATGACTCTTTTCAGGTAATGGCCGTGGTTCCATGCCTCCCACCACATGGACCCATTGTTGCGTGGCTGGCTAGCTCAGATCTGCTTTTCTTTTCTTTTTTTTAAAAATTTTATTTCTGGCTGTGCTGGGTCTTCATTGCTTTGTGGACTTTTATTGAGTTGCGGCCAGTGGAGCTACTCTACCTGTGGTGCTCGGGCTTCTCCTTGTGGTGACTTCTCTTGCTGGGGAGCATGGGCTCCAGGGCGCTTGGGCTCAGTCGTGGTGTCTCCAGGGCTCTAGAACACAGGCTTAGTAGTTGTGGCGCACAGGCTTAGTAGCTTCATGGCATCTGGGATCTTCCCAGACCAGTGATCAAATGTGTGTCTCCTGCATTGGCAGGCAGATTCTACCACTGAGTCACCAGGGAGGCCCCTCAGGTCCCCTTTCCTACCCTGCTGTCTTCATGCCTGCCTTCCTTGGAGATCATTCTCTTTCTGGATCTCCTGATGAACCACGCTACTCAGAACACTGCTTGGAGAGCCACCTCTGTCCCTCACCTTCTCTGTCCATGTGCTTAAGTTGTACCCCCAGGAGGACTGTGAGGTGTGGGTGGCAGCGCTGAGCACCCCCGAGATGCCTAGCCCAGAACTTGCCCGCCTGCTCACGCTCCCTCCACGCCTGGCCTATTGTGTGTTCTCTTTTCTTATGACCCCAGTTCTCCATCCTGGCGCGCTCCTGGCTGGGTTCCTGGGCCCGGGATTCCTGTGCACCTGCCAGCCCACTCCTTTGCCTGCACTGATCACACAGCGTTGCGGTGTCCTGTGGTGTAACTGCCTCCCACAAAGTTCAGAGTCCTCCTGGGAGTGAGGACTCCCTGTCATCTGTGTTCCCCACCGCTTGTAAAGTGCCTTAAAACAATAGGCGCTCGTTCAGTATTTGTGTAATGGCTTGCACGTATGAATGCCAATAAATAAATGGGATCGATTCAAACGTTCCTAACTTTCTTTACTGTCTGAGCCACCAGGGAGGCCCACAAACGTTCCTAACTTTCTTACAGTGAGTTGCATCTGTTTTGCCTCTAGGGTCTGGTATCCATGAGCATAGCCGCAGCCAAAGAAAGGGGTTACATTGTATAGGCTTGAGGTCTGATCCACTCTGTGTCTATTATCTGCCCATGCTGGCAACCTTGAAGCATCTCTATTCAACAGGCAGAGTAACAATAACCCTTTTGTGTGTTTCTGCATCCTTTCTCCATTATCAGTGGGTTGACCTAGATGTTCTTTGGTTCTACCAGAAGTTGTTATGGAAAAATCCAAACAAAACCTTTTTCGGCCAACGCTGTATTGGCAGGCTCTCACCCTCGGTCTGGTTCTGGATGGAGGACTTTAAGTACAATCACTGTGTGTGCACCGGTAAAGATACCAAATCCCCTACATGAGCAGACAAGTCATCTAAAATAGGGTTTGAGGAGGAAGTAAACTTGAAGGCAAGAAAGGTGGTCATTGCTAGTTGGCCAAGAGAGGATTGTTTTAAGCATTTGAAAATGACTGAAAGATGTAGAAGAGAGGGTATGTCTTCATGCCTGCCTTCCTTGGAGATCATTCTCTTCTGGATCTCCTGGATGAACCACGCTACTCAGAACACTGCTTGGAGAGCCACCTCTGTCCCTCACCTTCTCTGTCCATGTGCTTAAGTTGTACCCCCAGGAGGACTGTGAGGTGTGGGTGGCAGCGCTGAGCACCCCCGAGATGCCTAGCCCAGAACTTGCCCGCCTGCTCACGCTCCCTCCACGCCTGGCCTATTGTGTGTTCTCTTTTCTTATGACCCCAGTTCTCCATCCTGGCGCGCTCCTGGCTGGGTTCCTGGGCCCGGGATTCCTGTGCACCTGCCAGCCCACTCCTTTGCCTGCACTGATCACACAGCGTTGCGGTGTCCTGTGGTGTAACTGCCTCCCACAAAGTTCAGAGTCCTCCTGGGAGTGAGGACTCCCTGTCATCTGTGTTCCCCACCGCTTGTAAAGTGCCTTAAAACAATAGGCGCTCGTTCAGTATTTGTGTAATGGCTTGCACGTATGAATGCCAATAAATAAATGGGATCGATTCAAACGTTCCTAACTTTCTTTACTGTCTGAGCCACCAGGGAGGCCCACAAACGTTCCTAACTTTCTTACAGTGAGTTGCATCTGTTTTGCCTCTAGGGTCTGGTATCCATGAGCATAGCCGCAGCCAAAGAAAGGGGTTACATTGTATAGGCTTGAGGTCTGATCCACTCTGTGTCTATTATCTGCCCATGCTGGCAACCTTGAAGCATCTCTATTCAACAGGCAGAGTAACAATAACCCTTTTGTGTGTTTCTGCATCCTTTCTCCATTATCAGTGGGTTGACCTAGATGTTCTTTGGTTCTACCAGAAGTTGTTATGGAAAAATCCAAACAAAACCTTTTTCGGCCAACGCTGTATTGGCAGGCTCTCACCCTCGGTCTGGTTCTGGATGGAGGACTTTAAGTACAATCACTGTGTGTGCACCGGTAAAGATACCAAATCCCCTACATGAGCAGACAAGTCATCTAAAATAGGGTTTGAGGAGGAAGTAAACTTGAAGGCAAGAAAGGTGGTCATTGCTAGTTGGCCAAGAGAGGATTGTTTTAAGCATTTGAAAATGACTGAAAAAGATGTAGAAGAGAGGGGTATAAAAGGGTGTAAAAGAGCCAGGGAGGATGTGGACTTAGCTTGGAAGAAGGAAGTTAGTGTCTTATTAGGTTCAGACTACTGTAACAAAGTACCCTAGATGGAGTGGCTTAAGAGTAACACAGATTTCTTAGTTCTTGAGGCTGGACTGCTGAGATCCGGGGGCCCGCAGCATGGTCAGGCTCTGGTGAGAAACCCTTTTCTGAAAGTGGCTAGCTTCTCACTGGGACCTCACAGGGTGGAAGGGGCAAGGGAACTTTCTTGGGGCTGCTTTATAAGGGCTTCCATGGTGGCTCAGTGGTAAAGAATCTGCCTGCCATGCAGGAGACCCAGGTTCAATCCCCTGGGTTGGGAAGAGCTCCTGGAGAAGGAAATAGCAATCCACTCCAGTTATTCTTGCCTGGAGAATCCATGAACAGAGGAGCCTGGCAGGCTACAGTCCATGGGGTTGCAAAGAGTCAAACACAACTGAGCGACTAACACGGGTTCTTTTCCTAAGGACACTAGTCCCACTCACAAGGATTCTGCTCTCAAGACCTAAGTCACCTTTCAGAAGCCCAACCCCCGCCCGCCAAGAGCATCATGCTGTGGGTTAGATTTCTGTGTAACATGGAAGTCTTGGGAACAGGGCACATGTACATAGGCTATACACAGACACCGTCCAGCCTACTGGGTGTTGATATTGGAACAGAGAGAGACAGTTGAGAATCTAACCTTGCTGAGAGCCTTGAAGGGTGGGACTTTTTTTTTTTTTTTTTTTACATTGGAGTAACTGATGCACTTTATAACCTTGCTGTGTATCCAAACAATTGGAGGGAGTAAATTGGAATCAGTTAGAAGTATCTGTAGAAAGGACCCTATGAAAACCCTTGTAGTCTTCCGGGAGGACAGTGTTGAACTCTGAGCTGGAGAAGGGAGTGATGACTGTGTGCAGGAAAGGCTGCCTGTGGGTTAAGGTGGAATTCAGTAGGTGGACTAAGCCTCCTCACCACACAGGCCCTTTGGCTGGGTGCAGCTTTAGACTGCAGAATTGGGACCTGTGATTCAAGGGGGCAGTGAATCAGGCTGATTTGAAGGTGTAAACCCAAACAAGCAAATAGCTCAGAGAATGCAGTGTAAGTTAGGCCAGGAGGGTTTTAGCTGCAACATTTTCATCTAGAGAAACAGGAGGGCAGGGGCATGTGTGAGTCAGTACATTGTTAGTGTTTACCATCACCATCCGCGGAATTGTTTCATACAAACTGTGGAGGAGAGGCATTTGGTAACATGCAAAGAGAGGAGGGTAAACAAGAATATTCAGGGAGCTGCCTGGTGGTCCCATGGTTAGGACTCTGTGTTTCCACTGGAGGGGCCCAGATCCCATTCCTGGTCAAACAGAGATCCTGGGGGAAATAGAGCTTACGGAGCCTAGGTACAAATGTGTTAGTTGCTCAGTTGTGTCCATTTTTTTGCAAACCCATGGACTGTAGCCCACCAGGCTCCACTGCCCATGGAATTCTCCAGGCAAGAATACTGGAGTGGGTGGCCATGGCCTCCTGCAGGGGATCTTCCTGACCCAGGAATCAAACCCGGGGCCTCTTGCATTGCAGGTGGATTCTTAACAGTCTGAGCTATGGCAAGTTACAACAGACAGTTTGATTCACTCATTCATTCTTTTTTTTCATTCTTTTAACTAATAAACCATTAACCATCAAACACACATCTATTGATACTGTGCTTTTACTGGACACTAAAGTAGGTTCCATGACCCATGGTTAATGTGAAACTGTTTGTTTTTGTTGTGAAATGGATTAGGTTTTAGAGGGTTTTTTTGGGGGTGGGGGGCAGGGGTTGGGGAGGGAGGGAGGCAGGCGGGCCACTTCTCTTGGTCTTTCATTTATCTGTTTTCATCCATCTTTGTTCCTTGGCCCATGTGGGCCTCCCATCGCAGTGGCGTCTGTTGTCGCAGAGCACCGGCTCTGGGCGCATGCGCTCCAGAGATCCGGCTCAGTAATTGGACACATCGGTCCAGCCGCTCCGCAGCACGTGGGATCTTCCCAGGCCAGGGATCGAACTGGCGCCCCTCACACTGCAAGGCGGTGTCCTTACCCACTGGACCACCAGGGAAGCCCTAGAGGTATTTTAAATATGTAGCCATGCGTTGCTTTCTGGTAACTTTTGCATTTGCAATTCAAAGGGTCAGTAATTGGAAACTGGAAAATTGCTCAGTCACAGGAAGGCTGGAGTGGATACCCTTGGTAGTGGGACCCTGGAATGCACCTGTTGGTCGTGGGTGTTGTTAACATTTATGACTCAGGGTGGATTTCTCCTGGGAGGAGCAGAGGAGTTTACTAGTTTCCTGAGCAGGGGAAAGTTAATGACCTAGCTTCTTTGTTCTCAGTTTTCTCAAAGGGAATTCTAGGGAACTGTGACTGATGAGGGACAAAGAAACGCCCTGTGCTGTGAGCGGTGTGTTAGGTGGAAGCACAGTGATCTTCCTGGACTGGAAGTAGAGTAGCCGCTTGCAGTTCAGGGTCATCAATGTGCAAATATCCCATGAAGAGGAGTGTCTTTCATAAGAAGAAACCTGTAGAAACTGACATCGGTGAAGTGTGCTTTAGAGGGTTTGGTGTGACTCCACTCCCCACGTGGTCATTGCGGGGTTTCTTTCCAGCACAGCCAGGTTCTAAGCTGTCACCTCCGTCCCACTAAACCTCACTTTCCCATGGTTTTTGGGTTTTTTTATTTATTTATTTTTTTTTTTTTAATATTCTTTTCTTTGGCTGTGCCAGGTCTTGGTTGTGGCATGCAGGATCTTTAGGTGCAGCATGTGGGATCTTAGTCCCCAACTGGGGATCGAACACAGGACCCGTGCATTGGGAGCGCCGTCTTAGCCAGGGACCACCAGGGAAGTCCCTCCAATGTTCTGTTTTCGAGAGGAGGGTCTTTCTAGTAACCCAGGCGCCTTGGATCTGACAAGCCTTTTCATGGTGGTGTTCATGGTTAATAACTTCTCAAGGTATTTCCTCTTCCGAACATTCTTGTTTTTCTTTAGGGCAACCTTGGAGGCTCAGTCTTACCTAAAATTCAGTCAGAAAGCTCTACTGGGTCAATGACATACTGAGAGAAAGCCTCCCCTGACTGCCCCCCTCCTTTTTTTCCTGAAGTTATTTGAATACCATCCTGAAGTCAATTAGAGAAAATCCTTAAGGCCACTCCCAATCTTCTGCTACTGCTGGCTTTTCCTCCCTCTCTTCAAATTTAGTAGCTACTCTACCCATAGTAGGGCTTCCCAGGTGGCTCGGTGGTAAAGAATCCACCTGCCAATGCAGAAGACACAAGAAAGGGTCAGGAAGATCCCCTGGAGGAGGCATGGCAACCCACTCCAGTATTCTTGCCTGGGAAATCTTCCGGACTTCTGTCCTGGCGGGCTACAGTCCATGAGGTTGCAAAGAGTCAGACACGACTGAGTGACTACACCACCGCCGCCACTGTCGTTGGTGTTGAGGTAGATTAGTGGGCTCCAGTTTGGAAATTCACCCATCAGCTTCTTTGCTTTCCCTGGGATAAGAGGTAGCTGGTCTCTAGTTGAGGAATTTACAGCCAACTAAAACAGAAACGGGATAAATAGCCAGTCTTTGTCTCTTGGTCAGCACCCCGAGGGAATAATCCTGGCAAGGACAAAGAAAGGAGAAAGCCCTGTCTAATAAGGGAGACACTCCACGTGGGTGGAAAGGCTCCTCAGATTCAAAAGTTGGAGGATAATTCCAGACCTTGATGGGTGTTGCTTCTCCCAGAAGCCTTCACTTCCAGGACCATCTTGGCTAGGGTGTGCGTGCGCACCCCAGGGAAAGGTCCCAAGACAGATCAGCCAGAGGGAGCACAGAGCTAGATGACTGGCCTGAGGGAAGACGAGGACCTGGAAAACTGTCTCCCTTATGAAGAATTTAAATTTCCAGTGGCAGGACTCTGAACTCCCCTGTGTGCCCTTCTGCACGTACTTTTCTTTTAATAAATTACTTTACTCTTTACCGTCTGCCTCCTCGCCTGAATTTGTTCTTGACTAGGCAGGCAAGACTAGGGACCTTAGCCTAACTGCTCGCTCCTGCGCCCTGGTGCCTATGACTCCCGGTCTGGGAAACCAAGACTTTGCTTCCATCTGCCCCTCACTGCTGTGTGTGCCCGAAATCTGTTGTACTCAAAGGTCTTAGGTGGCCAGCAACCCACTCGTGTGGACCCTGTGGGGTACACAGCCACGCTCATACTTGCAGGATTCCCAGGCCTCACGGAAACAGAAGCCATTGAAGCCCTTGGTCTGTACCCTGTCGGCGTCCCCCGTCTGAGCTGGTCCCTCCCATCTCCTCTCTGAATGCCTGCTTTGCGGCTCTTTCTACAAGCCTCTTCCTGCTCCTGGTCTCTGTGCACCACACCCCCCAGCCCAGCTAGGCTTAAACCTCCCCTCTCCCCACTCATCTGCGTAAGACGGCTTCTAAACCCCTTGTTCCCATCCTTGACTCCCCTGTGGTACCCTGGGGTGGTGAGGCTGGGGCTGAGACCCTGTAAGTGGACAGAGCTCCTTCCCTGGGGATGAGGTGGGGCCATGGCTGGCAGGAACACACCCCGCACGGCCATCAGCTGGCCGGTCTGGGCATCGGGGAGTCCTGCTCCTTTTCCAGGCGGAGAGGGTTGAACTGGGCAGGCTCCGCTGTCCACTCTGCCCCTGTGTGCCCCAGCGTGCGTCAGCCAGGCCTTGAAGAACAGAGCATATTGAATAGACCTCTGTCGACTGAAAAAAGACAAACAACTTGAGAGTTGCAGGTTAAGTTTTATTTGGTGCATAGTTAAGACTGCCGCCTGGGAAGCAGCACCCAGATAGCTCTGAGAGGCAGCAGGAGCAAAATCAATATATAAAGTTTTGATGAAGGAGGGGTTTCAATGCCATGAAGCACTCATTTTACGGAGGGAGTTTTTACTTCGTCACGAGAATCTGATGTCACCATGAAAAAGGGATTTAGTGCTTTGCTAGGTACGAGGAGATGCAAGGATTGAGATCATAAAATCTGTTCCTAAAAACATCTGCCTGTCTAAAGAGCTGTTCCACCAGAAACCAGGTCACTGGAGCAGTGGTGTGGTTGCCTCGTGACCAGCCTGTGGCTCTGTCTGCGCCTGGACACAGAAGATTGTGGACAAGCAGGGCTGTCCTCTCTAGTTGCTTCTCTTCTCTCTGCCTATGACGGGGGCCACTGTGCACAGTTGGTCTGTGGTGTGGGGACAGAATTCTTCACTGCCAGTGGGGGACTTGGAGGCAGTGGGTCGAAGAGAAGGGAGAAGAGGGAGGGAGGCCGGGGAGGTCTCGGACCCTGCAGGGTCCGTCAGACTCCTGTGTCCCTGAGTCAGAAGAGATGCCCAGCCTGCAATGATGGAATGACTTAATCCTTCATTTGCAAGATTTAGAGCCAGAACTGACTTCTGCCTCTTCTGTCTGAGGAGCTCAGGCAAGGTTGTCTCAAGGGGAGCCAGAGGAGGGATGTGGCTGCTTGTCTCCACGTTTTCTGACGTCTTCAAGAGTTCTAGACAGAGATTTTGGAGTCCAGCAGGCATGAGTGTAGGTCCTGCCTGGGCCACTTATTAACTGCTTAGCCTCAGGCAAGTTTCCTGACCTTTTTGAACCTCAGTTAAATTTTACCGAGATGCAGAATTGGCAACTCTAAAACATGTTTCTTCCGCACAAGAATTACTTGAGGCTGATTATTTTAAGCATCTGCAGACACAGGAGACACTTGAGAAAATCTGAGTAGATGTTGTTGTTGTTCAGTCGCTCAGTCACGTCGGACTCTTTGCAACCCCATGTGGGGGCCCCAACTCTAAAACATGTTTCTTCCGCACTGGGCAGGCTCCGCTGTCCACTCTGCCCCTGTGTGCCCCAGCGTGCGTCAGCCAGGCCTTAAAGGGGTTTTACCTCTGTCGACTGAAAAAAGACAAACAACTTGAGAGTTGCAGGTTAAGTTTTATTTGGTGCATAGTTAAGACTGCCGCCTGGGAAGCAGCACCCAGATAGCTCTGAGAGGCAGCAGGAGCAAAATCAATATATAAAGTTTTGATGAAGGAGGGGTTTCAATGCCATGAAGCACTCATTTTACGGAGGGAGTTTTTACTTCGTCACGAGAATCTGATGTCACCATGAAAAAGGGATTTAGTGCTTTGCTAGGTACGAGGAGATGCAAGGATTGAGATCATAAAATCTGTTCCTAAAAACATCTGCCTGTCTAAAGAGCTGTTCCACCAGAAACCAGGTCACTGGAGCAGTGGTGTGGTTGCCTCGTGACCAGCCTGTGGCTCTGTCTGCGCCTGGACACAGAAGATTGTGGACAAGCAGGGCTGTCCTCTCTAGTTGCTTCTCTTCTCTCTGCCTATGACGGGGGCCACTGTGCACAGTTGGTCTGTGGTGTGGGGACAGAATTCTTCACTGCCAGTGGGGGACTTGGAGGCAGTGGGTCGAAGAGAAGGGAGAAGAGGGAGGAGGCGGGAGGTCTCGGACCCTGCAGGGTCCGTCAGACTCCTGTGTCCCTGAGTCAGAAGAGATGCCCAGCCTGCAATGATGGAATGACTTAATCCTTCATTTGCAAGATTTAGAGCCAGAACTGACTTCTGCCTCTTCTGTCTGAGGAGCTCAGGCAAGGTTGTCTCAAGGGGAGCCAGAGGAGGGATGTGGCTGCTTGTCTCCACGTTTTCTGACGTCTTCAAGAGTTCTAGACAGAGATTTTGGAGTCCAGCAGGCATGAGTGTAGGTCCTGCCTGGGCCACTTATTAACTGCTTAGCCTCAGGCAAGTTTCCTGACCTTTTTGAACCTCAGTTAAATTTTACCGAGATGCAGAATTGGCAACTCTAAAACATGTTTCTTCCGCACAAGAATTACTTGAGGCTGATTATTTTAAGCATCTGCAGACACAGGAGACACTTGAGAAAATCTGAGTAGATGTTGTTGTTGTTCAGTCGCTCAGTCACGTCGGACTCTTTGCAACCCCATGGACTGCAGCACGCCAGGCTTCCCTGTCCTTCACCATCTCCCGGAGTTTGCTCGAACACATGTCCATTGGGTTGGTGATGCCATCCAACCATCTCATCCTC
This sequence comes from Tragulus kanchil, assembly GCA_022376925.1. NCBI lineage: Eukaryota > Metazoa > Chordata > Mammalia > Artiodactyla > Tragulidae > Tragulus > Tragulus kanchil. The sequence goes on from JAIOJX010000032.1 coordinate 26,514,110, forward strand.
TGTCATCCCCTTCTCCTCCTGCCCTCAGTCTTTCCCAGCACCAGGGTCTTTTCCCTTTATAAGAGACATTTACATGTATAAGGAAAATCTCCATTTGTAAGGAGGTGACCTTCATCACCATTGCAGAAGGTGGTCTCTTAAATCTCGCAGCAACCTCACCTTTGTGTTCTTGGCTCTTCCTGGTGACCTCCCAGAGCCCATTCCACCGCCATCTTTTGTGTTAGCTGAAGAGGCATCTAAGGTGAGGGCTTCTGGCATTTCAGAGAGTTCACTCAGTTTTCCTGCATCTTTCCTAGGTTTGCATGTTATTAAACTTGTTTGCTTTTCTCCTGTTAATCTTTTATTAGTTTAATTATTAGACCAACCAAAGAAACTAGAAAGGAAGAAGGGAAAGCTTTCCTGCCCCTGCACTGGTAATAATAGCAACAATAATAACGACAGCCACCGTATGTTAGATGCGCTAGCACAGCGCTTTCCACACAGAGGACAACACATGGGATGTTGTTGTTGTTTCTCCTGCCCTGAATCCAGCATCAGGGTCTTTCCCATTGAGTCGGTTCTTTGCATCAGGTGGCCAAAGGACTGGGGCTTCAGCTTCAGCAACTGTCCTTCCAGTGAATAGTCAGGGTTGATTTCCCCTAGGAGTAACTGGTTTGATCTCCTGGCAGTCCAAGGGACTTTTGAGAGTCTTCTCCACCAGCACAATTTGAAACCATCAATTCTTAGTCGCTCAGCCTTTCGACCAAACACTTTTTAGAAGGTGTTGTCTAGTCACTTAGTCGCGTCCCACTCTTTGAGACCCCAAGGACTGTGTAGTCCACCAGGCTCCTCTGTCCATGGGATTTCGTAGGTGAGAATATTGGAGTGGATTGCCATTTCCTCCATGGGATCTTCCCCACCCGGGGATCAAACCTGCATCACTTGTGTTTCCTGCATTGCAGGCAGATTCTTTACCTCTGAGACGCCAGGGGAGCTCAGACCAGACATTTAGATCAGGTGTTAAGGAAATTGCTCCCTCCTCCCTCTCCAGAGAGGTAAATAATACCCAGTGGAGGAAGCTTGGAGGGTGTGGCTATAGAGGGACTGTGAAGAAGTGTTGGTTTGATTTGTGACAGAGAGGAAAGGGGCTCTTTTGAATTTGTTCCTCTGGCCTCCAGGGCTCTGTATCACGCTCTGGGTTTGGAGAGTAGTGTGCATTAGTATTTTAAATCAGATAGCACTTCATCTGCTGAGGTGTTTATGTCCCTAAAGGCTGTCTTAAAAGGAAAGAAAATTTTACCTGTAATCCAATACCTCGCATTTACTTTGCAAACGCTTCCTCTGCTCCCTTCCCTCACTCTGCTGTTTCCAAGCTTGGCTCTAAGAATCGGAGCTTGTGTTCTGGGTGAAACCAGATACTCCCCCTGCCGCCCCACCACTCAGGACATTCTGGTTGTTCTTTATTACTTGAGACGACGACCTTCAGTAGATGTTCAGTTGCTCAGTCATGTCCAGCTCTTTGCGACTCCATGGACTGCAGCACGCCAGGCTCCCCTGTCCTTCACTGTCTCCCTGAGTTTGCTCAAACTCATGTCTATTGAGCCGGCAATGCCATCCAACCATCTTATCCTCTGTTGTCCCCTTCTACTCTTACCCTCAATCTTTCCCAGTGTGAGGCTCTTTTCCATTGAGTTGACTTTTCACATCCAGTGGCCAAAGTATTGGAGCTTCAGCTTCACCATTAGTCCTTCCAGTGAATATTCAGGGTTGATTTCCTTTAGGATTGACTGGATTGATCTCCTTGCTGTCCAAGGGACTTTCAGGAGTCTTCTCCAGCACCACTGTGTGAAAGCATCGTTTCTTTGGCACTCAGCCTTCTTTGTGATTCAGCTCTCACATCCATATGTGACTATTGGAAAAACTATAGCTTTGACTATATGGACCTTTGTTGGCAAAGTGACGCCTCTGCTTTTTAATATGCTGTCTCAGTATCGATAGATAAGGAGAATATTGGAGTGGATTGCCATTTCCTCCATGGGATCTTCCCCACCCGGGGATCAAACCTGCATCACTTGTGTTTCCTGCATTGCAGGCAGATTCTTTACCTCTGAGACGCCAGGGGAGCTCAGACCAGACATTTAGATCAGGTGTTAAGGAAATTGCTCCCTCCTCCCTCTCCAGAGAGGTAAATAATACCCAGTGGAGGAAGCTTGGAGGGTGTGGCTATAGAGGGACTGTGAAGAAGTGTTGGTTTGATTTGTGACAGAGAGGAAAGGGGCTCTTTGAATTTGTTCCTCTGGCCTCCAGGGCTCTGTATCACGCTCTGGGTTTGGAGAGTAGTGTGCATTAGTATTTTAAATCAGATAGCACTTCATCTGCTGAGGTGTTTATGTCCCTAAAGGCTGTCTTAAAAGGAAAGAAAATTTTACCTGTAATCCAATACCTCGCATTTACTTTGCAAACGCTTCCTCTGCTCCCTTCCCTCACTCTGCTGTTTCCAAGCTTGGCTCTAAGAATCGGAGCTTGTGTTCTGGGTGAAACCAGATACTCCCCCTGCCGCCCCACCACTCAGGACATTCTGGTTGTTCTTTATTACTTGAGACGACGACCTTCAGTAGATGTTCAGTTGCTCAGTCATGTCCAGCTCTTTGCGACTCCATGGACTGCAGCACGCCAGGCTCCCCTGTCCTTCACTGTCTCCCTGAGTTTGCTCAAACTCATGTCTATTGAGCCGGCAATGCCATCCAACCATCTTATCCTCTGTTGTCCCCTTCTACTCTTACCCTCAATCTTTCCCAGTGTGAGGCTCTTTTCCATTGAGTTGACTTTTCACATCCAGTGGCCAAAGTATTGGAGCTTCAGCTTCACCATTAGTCCTTCCAGTGAATATTCAGGGTTGATTTCCTTTAGGATTGACTGGATTGATCTCCTTGCTGTCCAAGGGACTTTCAGGAGTCTTCTCCAGCACCACTGTGTGAAAGCATCGTTTCTTTGGCACTCAGCCTTCTTTGTGATTCAGCTCTCACATCCATATGTGACTATTGGAAAAACTATAGCTTTGACTATATGGACCTTTGTTGGCAAAGTGACGTCTCTGCTTTTTAATATGCTGTCTCAGTATCGATAGATAGAGAGGTCTTTATTTTCAAAAGTTGGTCCAGGAACCCGAATGCACATTTCCTTCTAAAATATAAATATTCCCATGATGCTGTGTACCTGAGATCTCTCTTGAGTTTTCAAGGCTCCGTAGAGGATCTCATTGATAACTTCCACAATATTGATTTACTTCAGAGTGTTAAAGGACCGTGGCACCATGGTGAAAATGGAAACCTCTGTTTCCAGGGAGTCTAGGTCATTCACATTCAAAGCTCAGACTAACAGTTAACTGTTGTGTGTCATTGATTAGCTGGATGTCCGAGAGAAGAGCCAAGAGTCGTACTTCAAGATTACTTGTTACCTGAGTACTGCTTAAATCCTCTAGTGAAAAAGGAGCAGAGACACCCTCCAGTGCTGATGATTAGTTTATTCTTTCAGGTTACATTTTTTGTTTTTGGCCACTTCTATTGATCTTTCATTTATTTATCTTTGTTCTTTGGTCTGTGTGGGCCTCCCATCACAGTGGCCACTCTTGCCGCAGAGCACCGACTCTGGGCACATGCGCCCCAGAGCTCCGGCTCGGTAGTTGGACACATCGGTCCAGCCATTCTGTGGCACGTGGGATCTTCCCAGGCCGGGGATTGAACCCACGCCTCGCACTGCAAGGCAGTGCTCTTGCCCACCAGGGGAGCCCTTCAGGTTACATTTTTATGTCAAAAAATTTTCTTTCTTGGTTATGCAGCTAGGTAGGTGGGATCTTTGTTTCCTGACTGGGAATTGAAATCTGGATCTCTTGCATTTGAAGTGCGGAGTTTTAACCTCTGGACCACCAGAGAAGTCCTCAGTTTAGTTCAGTCGCTCAGTCGTGTCTGACTCTTTGCAACACCTGGACGGCAGCACGCCAGGCTTCCCCGTCCTTCACCATCTCCCGGAGCTTGCTCCAATTCATGTCCATTGACTCACTGATGCCATCGACCATCCTGTCCTCTGTTGTCTCCTTCTCCTTCTGCCTTCTTTGTGATTCAGCTCTCACATCCATATGTGACTATTGGAAAAACTATAGCTTTGACTATATGGACCTTTGTTGGCAAAGTGACGTCTCTGCTTTTTAATATGCTGTCTCAGTATCGATAGATAGAGAGGTCTTTATTTTCAAAAGTTGGTCCAGGAACCCGAATGCACATTTCCTTCTAAAATATAAATATTCCCATGATGCTGTGTACCTGAGATCTCTCTTGAGTTTTCAAGGCTCCGTAGAGGGATCTCATTGATAACTTCCACAATATTGATTTACTTCAGAGTGTTAAAGGACCGTGGCACCATGGTGAAAATGGAAACCTCTGTTTCCAGGGAGTCTAGGTCATTCACATTCAAAGCTCAGACTAACAGTTAACTGTTGTGTGTCATTGATTAGCTGGATGTCCGAGAGAAGAGCCAAGAGTCGTACTTCAAGATTACTTGTTACCTGAGTACTGCTTAAATCCTCTAGTGAAAAAGGAGCAGAGACACCCTCCAGTGCTGATGATTAGTTTATTCTTTCAGGTTACATTTTTTGTTTTTGGCCACTTCTATTGATCTTTCATTTATTTATCTTTGTTCTTTGGTCTGTGTGGGCCTCCCATCACAGTGGCCACTCTTGCCGCAGAGCACCGACTCTGGGCACATGCGCCCCAGAGCTCCGGCTCGGTAGTTGGACACATCGGTCCAGCCATTCTGTGGCACGTGGGATCTTCCCAGGCCGGGGATTGAACCCACGCCCCTCGCACTGCAAGGCAGTGTTCTTACCCACCAGGGAAGCCCTTCAGGTTACATTTTTATGTCAAAAAATTTTCTTTCTTGGTTATGCAGCTAGGTAGGTGGGATCTTTGTTTCCTGACTGGGAATTGAAATCTGGATCTCTTGCATTTGAAGTGCGGAGTTTTAACCTCTGGACCACCAGAGAAGTCCTCAGTTTAGTTCAGTCGCTCAGTCGTGTCTGACTCTTTGCAACACCTGGACGGCAGCACGCCAGGCTTCCCCGTCCTTCACCATCTCCCGGAGCTTGCTCCAATTCATGTCCATTGACTCACTGATGCCATCGACCATCCTGTCCTCTGTTGTCTCCTTCTCCTTCTGCCTTCTATTTTTCAGAGTCCTCAGTTTACCTTTTTAAATGGCAGTTGTGTTGGGGGAAGAATGTAGAGCAAGCCTGTATTCAGAAGATAGCCGCAAAGAGGGAGTTTTCAGACAGTAATTGTAACTGCTGGCTAACACCTCCGTTATTATGGTTGGTGATCTGACGAGAATTCTAACTTAGCCAAACCATCCTTACTGATGGTTGTGGACAGACCAGACCGGAGGCAGTGATAATTATATTGATGCCAGAGGTCTGGGAGACCAGAAGAAGACTCCTGTATGCTGATTTAACTAAAACAGTTCAATTTATCTCTGTTGTCATGAACAATGCAAGGATATTTCGGAATCTCTCAAGTCTGGAATTCAGAACTTGGTTGAATTTTTTTTTTAATTATTAAATTTTATTTATTTAATTTGACGCCACCAGGTCTTTAGTTGTGGTATACAAACTCTTAATTATTGTATGTGGGATCTAGTTCCCTGACCAGGGGTTGAACTCAGGCCCCCTGCATTGGGAAGGAAGTCTTAGCCACTGAACCACCGGGGAAGTCCCTTGGTTGAATTTTTGATTGCTATGTTGTTTAAGTATTACTATTATCATGATGTTTACATATATAAAAAACCATTCATGTGTTGATCATTTCTCAACATTTTATGTAACAAGGTCTGCTTCCTGGCTTCCGCTGGACCATCTTCTGAAAACCCTGATACTGGCTCAGATGGACCTGTGTTTACACATTTTGTGTAAAATGTGAGAGTATCATAATCACTTTAGCAGGATCAAGTGTGGTGGAATTTTAATTTGCACAGTCCCTCCTGCCTATTGATTTCCATTTGTTTTCTGTCTGAACTGAAAATGAGAAAAGAGTTTCTTTTCTTTTTTTAAAAAAGCATTTATTTATTTGGTTGTGTTGGTTCTCATTTGTGGTGCCTGGGTTCCAGAGGGTGTGGGCTTAGCAGGTGCAGTACTTGGGCTTAGTTGCTTCTTGACATGTGGGATCGTAGTTCCCCAACCAAGGATCAAACCTGTGTCCCCTGCATAGGTAGGTGGATTCTCAGCCTCTGCATCACCAGGGAGATTCCCAACACAAGAGTTTCCTGGAGTCACTTATGAGCGTCTTCTAAAATCCATCCTTTATTATCTTTGAATTTTTGTCCCATCTTCACTTTGACTAAAGGATTGCCAGGGTAATTAATTCACACCCCAGACAATTAGAATCTGTCTCTGAGGACTAGTCTCTTGCATCAGCTCCTCTTCTCTGAAAGGTGCTGCTTGGAATAAAAGACTGTGTTTACAGAAGAAAAACGTGCCCTGACTCCTCTGTCTTTACCTGGAACGCCCTTGTCGGGCCAGCACAGGCTGTTCAGAATCCACCCCTCCCCTCTGCCACTGACTCGTCTGCCCTGCGGCACCTTGCTGACCAGGCCGCCAGCCCTTCCCTCCCTCCCAGGGCTCTGATTATATGTCTGTTCTAGCTCTCGTCACCTGGCCTTTTGGCTTGTTCTGACTGTCTGAATCCTACAAGAATGTAGTCTCCGTGGGACTTCTCTGGTGGTCTAGCAGCTGGGACTCCACACTCACAATGCTGGGAGCGTGGGTTCCATCCCTGGGCAGGGAACTAAGATCCTGTAAGATGTGGCAGAAGAAGAAAAAAGAAAGAAAAGAATATGAGCTCCTGGAGGCCACGGCCAGACTCTAATGCTTTTGCTCGCACTGAACCCCTGGTACAACACTTTTTCACCCTTGATACGCAAGACCCTTCTGTATCACTGAGGGGGAGTGTTTGTACTGAGGCCCCTTTCTATGCAGGTTCAAGATTCAGAGTCTTCATCTCCTCTGATTGAAGGTGTTGGACTGGCCCAGCTTCTTGCTGGGGTCTGTCTCCTACGTGGGTGTGCGGTGCATCCCAGCCCAGGGGAAGGAGAGGGGCGGTCAGGACCTGGAGACGGAGGTTCTGCCCACAGCACACCATCCCATCTTCCACATGGCCACCCTTCCTTCTGCAGAACAAAGCTGCCTGCTGGGCCCCCCAAGATGGGCAACAGAAGTACTTAGAAGTGACAGGGAGACCTTTGGCTTTCTTGTTGTAGATGGGCCTTAGTTGCTTCTTGACATGTGGGATCGTAGTTCCCCAACCAAGGATCAAACCTGTGTCCCCTGCATAGGTAGGTGGATTCTCAGCCTCTGCATCACCAGGGAGATTCCCAACACAAGAGTTTCCTGGAGTCACTTATGAGCGTCTTCTAAAATCCATCCTTTATTATCTTTGAATTTTTGTCCCATCTTCACTTTGACTAAAGGATTGCCAGGGTAATTAATTCACACCCCAGACAATTAGAATCTGTCTCTGAGGACTAGTCTCTTGCATCAGCTCCTCTTCTCTGAAAGGTGCTGCTTGGAATAAAAGACTGTGTTTACAGAAGAAAAACGTGCCCTGACTCCTCTGTCTTTACCTGGAACGCCCTTGTCGGGCCAGCACAGGCTGTTCAGAATCCACCCCTCCCCTCTGCCACTGACTCGTCTGCCCTGCGGCACCTTGCTGACCAGGCCGCCAGCCCTTCCCTCCCTCCCAGGGCTCTGATTATATGTCTGTTCTAGCTCTCGTCACCTGGCCTTTTGGCTTGTTCTGACTGTCTGAATCCTACAAGAATGTAGTCTCCGTGGGACTTCTCTGGTGGTCTAGCAGCTGGGACTCCACACTCACAATGCTGGGAGCGTGGGTTCCATCCCTGGGCAGGGAACTAAGATCCTGTAAGATGTGGCAGAAGAAGAAAAAAGAAAGAAAAGAATATGAGCTCCTGGAGGCCACGGCCAGACTCTAATGCTTTTGCTCGCACTGAACCCCTGGTACAACACTTTTTCACCCTTGATACGCAAGACCCTTCTGTATCACTGAGGGGGAGTGTTTGTACTGAGGCCCCTTTCTATGCAGGTTCAAGATTCAGAGTCTTCATCTCCTCTGATTGAAGGTGTTGGACTGGCCCAGCTTCTTGCTGGGGTCTGTCTCCTACGTGGGGTGTGCGTGTGCATCCCAGCCCAGGGGAAGGAGAGGGGCGGTCAGGACCTGGAGACGGAGGTTCTGCCCACAGCACACCATCCCATCTTCCACATGGCCACCCTTCCTTCTGCAGAACAAAGCTGCCTGCTGGGCCCCCCAAGATGGGCAACAGAAGTACTTAGAAGTGACAGGGAGACCTTTGTCTTTCTTGTTGTAGATGGGCCAGGAGTGGATGCAAGTCCATCTGTTATCAGAGTGCATACCCCGAGTCCTCCATACACAGACTGATGGCCAGCTTATGTTTTTGTAAGACTTGGAGAGGGTGGTTATGGCTATTGTATTTGAGAAATATTTATGTTTTTCATCTCAGTTGACAAGAGAAAGCAGAATCAGGACAGAAATGTCCCTCCAGTTTCACTGACTGCCTGTCTGTGGTCTTCATTTCCTCTCATCTGGAGACCTCTATACAAGCTACTTTTTTTTTCAGCTTTATTATGATTGTTGTTCAGTCAGTAAGTCATGTCTGACTCTGCGGCTCCATGGACCGCAGTGTGCAAGGCTCCTCTGACTTTCTGTCTTACAAAGTTGGCTCGGATTCATGTCCATTGAGTCCGTGATGCCATCCAACCATCTCATCCTCTGTCACCCTCTTCTCCTCCCTGCCTTCAGTTTTTCCCAGCATCAGGGTCTTTTCCGGTGAGTTGTCTCTTCACATCAGGTGACCAGAGTATTGGAGCTTCAGCTTCAGCCTCAGTTCTTCCAATGAGTATGCAGGGTTGATTTCCTCTAGGATGGACTGGTTTGATCTCCTTCCAGTCCAAGAGCCTCTCAAGAGTCTCCTCTTTATTATGATATATATGTATATATACAAGGCAAATAAAATATTAAAATCCACGCCCTGTCTCTCACCCACCTTCAACAGTTGTCAGCATTCTGCCGTTCTTGTAGCATCTGCACTTCAGCCCACGCCCCATCCTTACTCTTTTGTTATTACTTTATAATAGGTCTATTTTTTTTAAGGAAAGAGCTGCATCATTTAAATGCACGATCTGAGCTGTCTGCCTCCCCAGCGGCATCTTCTTGCTGTCTGTAGCCGCGCGTGCTGAACTAGCTGCAGACACGAGCTTTTCCTGGTGCGCTCTGGTGTTGAACTATCACTGGAGTATGGATTGCCATGTGAGAATAAATTTAAGGAAGATATTAAATAGATGATCAAAGGAGAGGCACTGGACTCGTGGCCCTTGGTTTCAACACCAGTGTTGTAAAGATAGACCAGAGAGTTGGGGACCCCAGGGATATGTTCCATTTTTCTAGAATTAGTACAGTATGTATATATGTATGCCTTTTTTTTTTTTTTGGCCGCCTCATGTGGCCATGGACTGAACCCGGGCTGTGGCAGTGACTGCGGAGAATCCTAACCATGAGGCCACAGGGAACTCCCTGGGGTACAGTTAAACGATCCCTGATCTGCAGCTAGGAGTTGGTGGCTTCTAGGCCACCATTGAGATACGTAGTTCTCTGGCCTGGATCGTCAGGTCGTGTCTTTGGGGCTCATTTCCTCCATTGATGGAAAGGAGGTTTGCATTAAACTTCAGCTCTGGTTTAACCATGACTCCTTGATTGTCTGAGTTGTGCTCAGCACGTTTCACTCCGTACTTTATTTCAACCATCCGTGTGTCTGAGAGGCGGGGGCTTTGATCTCCACCTGAAGGATTTGAAAACTGAGGGCCAGGAAGGAGGAGTGACATGCCCCCAGGTCACACAGAGTGAACAGATGAGCCAAGATGTGGACCCAGATGTCCTGACCTGGGACCCCTGTTTGAGAATCACACCGTAGTCTCTGTTATTCACCTCCCAAGGTGATGGGGGAGCGGTGAACATCTTCCAGGATGTTCAAAACAGTCCCCTGGGAAGTGGAAAGAAGGTACCAGAACTGACACTTTTTTTTTTTTTTTAAGATTTATTTATTTATTTTGGGCGGGGATCGGGTTGGGGAGGAAGGGGAGCGGGCGGGCCACTTCTATTGGTCTTTCTCTATTTTCAACCGTCTTTGTTCTTTGGCTCCTGTGGGCCTCCCATCGCGGTGGCCTCTGTTGTCGCAGAGCACCGGCTCTGGGCGCATGCGCGCCAGAGCTCCAGCTCGATAATTGGACATATCGGTCCAGCCGCTCCGCTCGAACCAGTGCCCCTTGCACTGCAAGGCGGTGTCCTTACCCACTGGACCACCAGGGGAAGCCCCAGAACTGACACTTCTGCTTGTGATTTATTTGTTTATTTTTGTTGGAGTACAGTTTCTTGACGATGTTGTGGTACTTTCTGCTATACAGCAGAGTGAATCAGCCATATGTATACATATATCCCCTCTTTGTTTTTTGGCTGTCCTTCCCGTTTAGGTCCCCGCAGGGCACTGAACAGAGCTCCCTGTGCTCTAGGCAGGTTCTCCTTGGTCGTCTGTTTTGTGCCTAGTGGTGTGTAGATGTCAGCCCCGCCCCCCAGTTCACCCACCTCCCCTCCCCTCCTTCTGTCCGTACCTTTGTTCTCTACGTCTGTGTCTCTTTCTGCTTTGCAAATAAGATCATCTGTACCATTTTTCCACGTTTCTATTATTTTTCAGTGTGTTTTTGTTTCAGATGTTCACAAGATTTTATGTAGTGTTTTAAAGCCTGGGTGTGTATATGAATTTTTCTCTGTCTACACACATGCTTCAGGAGTCGCGCTCTCATTTTTATGAAAAAGGATACTTGGTGAAACGGGGAGACCCTAGGGCTCTAGATTAAAATGGTTACTTAGTATGTTTTGGATTTCTTTTCTCAGGATTGTAGGATCTGAGGGTGAGGAGAAATTAATATTTTTAGCAGTGACAGTCCTTGGGCAAACTGAATGCCCTACGTGTGTCAGGTGATCGACTGGACACGTGGTATGGTCTTGCATTGTTGCAGGTCTTCCACGGTACCAGAACATTGTCAGTTGGCCTTTAAAAGATGACTTTGAATACCCTGAGGGGGTGACTTTCTCCCCCCTCCAAACATAGAATAGAATTCTGTGGTTTTGTCTAATAGTATTCTGAAGACCAGAAAAAAAAAAAAAAGTCTCCTGAACCTTTGGAAATCAAATGAAAGGAAAAATAGATTGGATGGTCCTTACTAACTTGCCTCTTGTTGCATGAATCCTACTAGAATGAAGACTGCTGAGGATGAGTAGACAGACCCGGGGTAACCTGGGTGAGCTGCAGGGGCCGAGCAAGGAGAGCGCAGTCAGACAGCCTGGGCTGGACCCGCCTGTGCTGTTCCTTCTGGGCCTCAGTCTCCTCTTCTGTAAAATGGAGATGTGATGGTCATCTGTACAGTAGTGGTAGGAGTCATAAGTCAGTGAATGTCAAGTGCTTGTATGCAAATTTGATCAAACAGATGTTTTACCATCTGAAAAGAGGGAAAGAAAAGAAAAGGTTTATCTCAATCGTAGATAGCCTTTAAAGACTTGAAAAATAGCTTCCTGTATGTCTAAAGGATTTTGTAGACTCCAAAGCACTTTCCCAGACGCTGCCTTTGTTCCTGAGAACAGTTCCACGAGGGAGGTAGGAGAGATGCTGTTAGCACCACTGGATGGATTCAGAGGAAGAGAAGGGGAGAAAAGGACAGACGTCACCCCGTGTGGCTGCTGAGTAGCAAGTGCAGGGCTTCCTTTGACTTTAAAAATGTTCCAAGGGCTCTTTCTTCAGCTGGTTGCCATTAGTAATCACTTGCACAGTTTCCTAGTAATTCTGGCAGTCTGTAAATAAAGCAGATGTGTACAAATGGTCTAGCAACGCAGTCTTTCCGTATTTGATGCCCCGCCCTCTTTTTAAAGATTTTTTTGTAGTGTGGATTTTTTTTTTAAGCCTTTATTGAATTTCTTACAGTAGTGCTTCTGTTTGTGTTTGGTTTTTGTTTCTTTCTATTTTTTTTTTTTTTTTTTGGCTGCAAGACACTTGGGATCTTAGATTCCCCATGGATCGAACCACACCCCTAGCCTTGGAAGAGAAGTCTTCACCACTGAATTGCCATTCCACCCCACCCCCACCCCTCTTTCTAAAGCACTATTGAGCTTTCTTTCTCATTTTTCTCTTTAATTTCATTCCCAAAACTAGTTCTAAGGAGCCATTATGACCTATTTTAAATAATAGAACAGTGTTTTATTCCCTAGTGGATTTTTTATTTTAATTTGTTTAATTTTTTTTTCTCTTCTGGGTGTCATTGCTGCACAAGGGCTTTTCTCTAGTTGAGGTGAGGAGGCATCCCATTGTAGTGGCTTCTCTTGCTGCAGAGCATGGGTTCCAGGGTGCACGAGCTTCAGTCGTTGCCGCATGTGGGCTCAATAGTTGTAGCTCCTGGGCCCAGATGCTCTGCAGCATGTGGGATCTTCTCAGATCAGGGATCGAACCCATGCCTCCTGCATTGGCAGGCAGATTCCTTACCACTTAGCCACCAGGGAAGCCCTTCCCTAGCATTTTTAAGGCGTACCAGTTTTTCTTGTGGAGTAGCAGGAGTTTGCTTTTTAGATGGGAAGTGAAAGTCCTTAAAAACCATCTGGGATTTATGGGCCTGATCTGGAGGGATAACTGAGGAGTGGGGTCTTAGCCTCCTGAGCTTGAATTGTCATTGCAGATGGTTTCCAAGAGTCACCTCCTCTGAGCATATAGGGTGTTTATCTTAACCAGCTGCTCAAGCGCCTAGGACTTGGCAGTCTTCAGCAAGGGCTTAGTGACTGAAGCCCCGACTGGCTCTGGACAGGCTTCTGTCTCAGCCATCACGGGACAACAAGTATTTAAAATAAGTCCCCTGACCTTCTTGGGAACCTCGCTGCTTTATGAGTTCTTATCAGGCTCTCAGTCCCTTCCAATTTCCTGGAAATGAGAGGGTCTCTCTTTCTCTCTCTCTCCCTTTTTTTTTAATTCATGTATTTTTAATAGAAGGATAATTGCTTTGCTTATTTGTTGGTTTCTATCAGACTTAACATGAATCAGGCATAGGTCTACCAGTGTCCTCTCCCGCTCTCCCCCCATCCCCCAACCCCAGGGTTTTTTTTTTTTTTTTACCCTAAAGGAGAGGCTCTTGCAGTGGAAGAGTTATGTGCAGAGATCCGGAGGCTTCTTGGTAGAATGTATCCCTAGAGTAAGACCGCATTCGTAAGGAAAATCATTTTCAATCCTTCCCCTCTCTTTCCAGCCCACTTAAGCTTAGCTTTCTGGAATTATGGCCAGAGATATTAAACAGCAATATCATTTCTCTGGTTAACTGTGCTGTGTTCTATACGTCCATTACGTGTGTGTGTGTTTGTGTGTGTGTGTTAGTTGTTCAGTCGTATCTGACTCTTTGCGACCCCATGGACTGTAGCCCCCCAGGCTCCTCTGTCCATGGGATTCTCCAGGCAAGAAGACAGGAGTGGGTTGCCGTTTCCTCCTCCAGGGTATCTTCCAGACCCAGGGACTGAACCCCGGTTTCCTATATTACAGGCAGAGTCTTTACCATCTGAGTCACCTGGTAGACCCTTAGGGTATATAGTCAGATGATCCCTGTAAGGGTCTTCTCCAACACCACAGTTTGAAGGTATCAATTTGAACCAAAAAAAAGAAGTGGTCTCCACAGCCCCCTCAGCATTTTGTCTCGTTTCGATCTTTCAATCAATTTTAAGACCCTCCCTTCACGCAGTTTTTTCCACCCCACGTGCATTGTTGCCAAATAAGGTCTCTCGTTTGTCGTTTATTTTTCTTAAACCACCTTTGAAGATTTAAAAAGCATTTATATTCAGTTTCTTTCTGTGAGTGTAAGCCCATGCTCTGCCCCTCGGTATCTCCTTGCCATCGACCTTGTTAATATTCAGTCTTGATTTCTAGATCTGATTCTTAAGTGTGATGACTGCAATTTAGCATCCGGTGACTCGTAGGATGGCGGCCCAGGTCCAGGACTTCAGCCAGAGATGCAGCTGATTCAAGAAGGGCAGAGTAGGTAGGGTTCAGGAGGGGATGGAATAACTTTGAGAATCAGTCCAAATAAAGCCTACATTTCACTTCCTCAAGCCACACGCCTTTATTTTAAAGAACGTGCCAGCAAAGTGCTCAAGGAGAGGATGCCACAGTAAATACAGGAGGATGTCTCGGCAGGCACCAAAGGATGCTGGCGTGCCGGTGAGAAAGCTTGGTAATGAAGGACCTGAGAGGTGAATGACGTTGTAATGATAGAATTGAACATTTTTACTCAAATAGCGTATGCATATGGTACGAAATCAAACAGGAGACGTTATGGTGGAAAGTGGAAGTCCCACTTCTCCCTTACCCCAGCCCCCAGAGCAAGTCCAGCTAGTTCTTACTGACTTTCTGCTAACAGACGTGGGGCTTTTTTAGTTATCCACTCCTGATGACTTTTTTTTTTTTAATGTATGTTATTTTTGGCTGTGCTGAATCTTAGTTGCTGCATGGCTTTTCTCTATTTGTGGCAAGCAGGGGCTACTGCCTCGTGGTGGTGTTCAGGCTTCTCATTGCGGTGGCTTCTCTTGTTGCAGAGCACGAGCTCTAGGCACAAGGGCTTCAGTAGTTGCAGCTCCCAGGCCCTGGAGCACAGGTTTGATAGTTAGGGGTCATGAACTCAGCTGCTCAGCGGCATGCGGGATCTTCGAACCTTTGTCTCCCACAGTCCATGGGGTCGCAGAGTTGGATATGATTGAGCAATGAAACACATACATACGTCATAACATCTTATGGAAAAGTCCAAAGAAACTTTTTGGTCAACCCATTAATATTGTCCTCGTTCCCACTTACGTTCCATGGGGCCGGTTTGTTGGCATGAGACCTAATCCTACTCAGAAGGACCTTTAATTTAAAAGCATTTATATTCAGTTTCTTTCTGTGAGTGTAAGCCCATGCTCTGCCCCTCGGTATCTCCTTGCCATCGACCTTGTTAATATTCAGTCTTGATTTCTAGATCTGATTCTTAAGTGTGATGACTGCAATTTAGCATCCGGTGACTCGTAGGATGGCGGCCCAGGTCCAGGACTTCAGCCAGAGATGCAGCTGATTCAAGAAGGGCAGAGTAGGTAGGGTTCAGGAGGGGATGGAATAACTTTGAGAATCAGTCCAAATAAAGCCTACATTTCACTTCCTCAAGCCACACGCCTTTATTTTAAAGAACGTGCCAGCAAAGTGCTCAAGGAGAGGATGCCACAGTAAATACAGGAGGATGTCTCGGCAGGCACCAAAGGATGCTGGCGTGCCGGTGAGAAAGCTTGGTAATGAAGGACCTGAGAGGTGAATGACGTTGTAATGATAGAATTGAACATTTTTACTCAAATAGCGTATGCATATGGTACGAAATCAAACAGGAGACGTTATGGTGGAAAGTGGAAGTCCCACTTCTCCCTTACCCCAGCCCCCAGAGCAAGTCCAGCTAGTTCTTACTGACTTTCTGCTAACAGACGTGGGGCTTTTTTAGTTATCCACTCCTGATGACTTTTTTTTTTTTAATGTATGTTATTTTTGGCTGTGCTGAATCTTAGTTGCTGCATGGCTTTTCTCTATTTGTGGCAAGCAGGGGCTACTGCCTCGTGGTGGTGTTCAGGCTTCTCATTGCGGTGGCTTCTCTTGTTGCAGAGCACGAGCTCTAGGCACAAGGGCTTCAGTAGTTGCAGCTCCCAGGCCCTGGAGCACAGGTTTGATAGTTAGGGGTCATGAACTCAGCTGCTCAGCGGCATGCGGGATCTTCGAACCTTTGTCTCCCACAGTCCATGGGGTCGCAGAGTTGGATATGATTGAGCAATGAAACACATACATACGTCATAACATCTTATGGAAAAGTCCAAAGAAACTTTTTGGTCAACCCATTAATATTGTCCCTCTTAAGTTAGTCCCACAGGTGATGTGAACTGGATATTTGCCATCAGGGAGGCCGGTTCTGTTGGACTACCTGAGACTCTAAGGGGCTTCCCTTACTCAGAAGGCATTTGAGGGGCGTGTGCAGGGCACCCCTCCAGGTAGAAGGAGACAGGGCCCACAATCTGGCTCTTGCCTGCAGGGTTTCCATATGGTCTGGTGCATATTATTTTCAGCGCCCAAACTTGCCATATGTGATGAAATATTTATAAAATGTTTTATATACTTTTCCACCCTAAGCAGAAAATACATCATTTCGATGACCCATGGGCATCAATATGGAAATTGAGTATTTGTACCCTACAGTGACTGTTGATGGATTATTCTATTTACACCTTGTCTAGAATGTGCTATAAAATAAGAAGGGAGATAAGTCACAATAAGGAAAAGATAAAACCATGGCTGGAAACCAAAACGTGAGCCAGAAACGAGATTTTAAAACACCTTCCACTGGAGCTTCCCTGATGGTTTAGGGGTTAAGCATCTGAGCTTCCACTGCAGCGGGCACTGGTTCGATCCCTGGTGAGGGAACTGAGATCCTGCATGCCACGTGGTGCAGCCAGAAAACCATGACTGTGTTTGCTCTGTGCCGTCTCTTCCTGGAGTGTGAGCCTGTGGGGTCTTGACGGCCCTACACTAGGTTCCCGACAGTGCTTTCTGTCACCTTCATACGCTTTAAGGATTCTCTCTTCCTTTTTAGAGTGCACTTCAAGCAGGGGGAAAGGGTTTACCCCGGCGGCTCAGTGGTAAAGAGTCCACCTGCCAGTGCAGAAGTCCTAAGAGATGTGGGTTCAACTCCTGGGTCAGGAAGATCCATTGGAGGAAGGCAAGGCAACCCACGTCACTGTTCTTGCCTGGAAATCCTATGGACAGAGGAGCCTGGTGGGCTACAACCATGGGGTCACAAAGAACCAGACACAGCTGAGCACACACATGCAGAGAATAGAAAAACGTGCTTTTACTTTGCCAATTTGTATGACAAGTCGCATTCTTGATCTTTTAAAATCCTTTACCAAATAGTATTTCCTTGTTAGCTTAGTTATGTAGCCACTGTTACTATCGTTTTATATTCTAAATTTGGTGGAGAATTTGTTGTTGTTCAGTCGCTCAGTTGTGTCAAACTCTTTGCAACCCCATAGACTGCAGCCCACCCGGCGTCCCTGTCCCTCACTATCTCCCGAAATTTGCTCAAACTCATTACCATTGAGTTATTCTTGGAGAATATCCAGAGTCGAACAGTCAAAGACTTGCAAGGAAGAGGCACTGAGGTGGAAAGGGAAGTGACTTGGGAGCACCTTAGTCTAGGGGGCAGTTTTCCACCCACATACTAATCAAACCTGACCCAGCTTAACAGGCAAGATCAGGGGTGCATTCAGGGTGGTGTGGCTGTAGACTGTGGGGAAGGTTCATGCAAAGATTCAGGTGCTCCTGGGGTAGAAGGTTCTAGGCCAGGAGGCGACTCAAGAAGAAACAAAGCCTAGCCAACCAGAACTTGCCCCCAGCATTTAACCCATATATATGGAGAATGTTCCCTGCTGTTTCTACGAATTAACAGACTCTTAGCAGAGAAATCACCTCTAGTCTCTCCTCTTTTAAAATTTGTTTTGTAGGCCTTGCCATGCAGCATGCGGGATCTAGTTCCTGGAGTTATTTTGCTTTTCAATACCTGGTGTCTTGCCATCATTTTTTAACCTAGTCTGTCATTGTGGTTTTGCTTTCTCCTTTGATTCAGGAATTGTATAGAAAAGTTATATATAGATAGATATGGATATAGATATGAGTCACCTTCATACGCTTTAAGGATTCTCTCTTCCTTTTTAGAGTGCACTTCAAGCAGGGGGAAAGGGTTTACCCCGGCGGCTCAGTGGTAAAGAGTCCACCTGCCAGTGCAGAAGTCCTAAGAGATGTGGGTTCAACTCCTGGGTCAGGAAGATCCATTGGAGGAAGGCAAGGCAACCCACGTCACTGTTCTTGCCTGGAAATCCTATGGACAGAGGAGCCTGGTGGGCTACAACCATGGGGTCACAAAGAACCAGACACAGCTGAGCACACACATGCAGAGAATAGAAAAACGTGCTTTTACTTTGCCAATTTGTATGACAAGTCGCATTCTTGATCTTTTAAAATCCTTTACCAAATAGTATTTCCTTGTTAGCTTAGTTATGTAGCCACTGTTACTATCGTTTTATATTCTAAATTTGGTGGAGAATTTGTTGTTGTTCAGTCGCTCAGTTGTGTCAAACTCTTTGCAACCCCATAGACTGCAGCCCACCCGGCGTCCCTGTCCCTCACTATCTCCCGAAATTTGCTCAAACTCATTACCATTGAGTTATTCTTGGAGAATATCCAGAGTCGAACAGTCAAAGACTTGCAAGGAAGAGGCACTGAGGTGGAAAGGGAAGTGACTTGGGAGCACCTTAGTCTAGGGGGCAGTTTTCCACCCACATACTAATCAAACCTGACCCAGCTTAACAGGCAAGATCAGGGGTGCATTCAGGGTGGTGTGGCTGTAGACTGTGGGGAAGGTTCATGCAAAGATTCAGGTGCTCCTGGGGTAGAAGGTTCTAGGCCAGGAGGCGACTCAAGAAGAAACAAAGCCTAGCCAACCAGAACTTGCCCCCAGCATTTAACCCATATATATGGAGAATGTTCCCTGCTGTTTCTACGAATTAACAGACTCTTAGCAGAGAAATCACCTCTAGTCTCTCCTCTTTTAAAATTTGTTTTGTAGGCCTTGCCATGCAGCATGCGGGATCTAGTTCCTGGAGTTATTTTGCTTTTCAATACCTGGTGTCTTGCCATCATTTTTTAACCTAGTCTGTCATTGTGGTTTTGCTTTCTCCTTTGATTCAGGAATTGTATAGAAAAGTTATATATAGATAGATATGGATATAGATATGAATTTTATGGACTATTCCTCCATTCTCTTGTATAAAATAATTTCTTATATAAAAGAATTTTACCTCCCTTGGTTAATTGCTTTGTGCAATGGAATATTTCCTGCCATCTCAGTAAACAACATGTCACAGGCGTCAGCGGCCGCAGCCCTCAGGGAATTCCTGAGGAGAACACCTTCTATCTAACAGCCATCAGGCTGCAGCCACCATCCACGGAAGGGGCTGCAAAGCCCAGGATGCTGGCCTCAGGGAGATGAGGTGCTAGTGTCAGGAATGAGTCAGTGAGCCCAGGTGCTTGCATCTTTCCATATATGGAAAAGCACTGAATTCCTTTATTTGGGATACCCGGTTTTCCTTAGTTTAGAATAGCCTTTTGATGTGTAGACTCCCTGCCCTTTGTTGCATAACCTGGCCACCCCGACCCCACGCTCAGCAGTTCTTGGAGCTGCTTGAGATACTGCCTCCCAGGCTCCTAGTCCTAAGAATCGCCCACCAAACAAAGCATGACTATTAACTTCTAGGTTGTGACTGTTTTTTAAGTCAACAGTTTCTATTTCTTTTTTTTTTCTTCTCTTTTTCTTTTATCTTATATTTTTTCTTCTCGGCAGTTTCTATTGTTGCTGTTTGCATTGCGGTCAAAGAATGTGTCGTAGCTTTTATTTACTTTTGATTCCTCAAATTGGTCTCTTTTCAGAATATATAGATTCTTTTCATCTGTCTAGTGATTTTCCTTCAGTAGCCTGTTCCTTCCTGTGGCCAGAGTGGCCTGGTATTAGAAGCTGAAATAAGTTGTGTCAGAAGTTGCCTGGGACCCTGCTCAAATCTTTTTTTTTTTTTAAATAAGTTTTTTATTAGCCAGGGAAAGTAATTTTTTTCAAAGAGAAGAAAGAAAACCCCAAAGCCCACAGCTAGCTTTGATGGCAACTTCTCTAGGAGGGCAGTGGCCCGCTGTGCTTTGGCTTGGTCCTCTGGGTGGCTGGATTTTGGTTTGAAGGAGCTTCTCAATGCAGTCGGTTTCACCTCAGCTGGTTTCCAGTACCTGGAATGTCTTGAAAGACTGAAACTTGGTTTGAGCTCAGTGGAAAGAGTTCTGTGATTGATTAGGGATGTCTGTCCTGAGCTTAGGTAGGACTGTATTCGTGTTAGATCTTTGCTGTCCTGACTGAGCAGGTTGGGAAGATCCTTCAGTACTTGTCCCTCAAATCGGCAGAAGATCAAGGACTCCGGTCAGTGCCGTCTCTGGTGTCCTGGAGAAGTGTTTATCCAAGTCCATGGCACGTACTGTTTTTTTTTTTTCTCCTGATGTGTTTATTTTATTTTTATTTTTATTTTTTATTTATTTATTTTTGTACATGTATGTTCCCAGATCATTCATATGCATATCCCTTACCCCTCCCCCCACCCAGTTCCCCGCCTCCCATCCCTCCAGACCATCGCTCCAAGTGGTTGTAGGTACTCCTATTCCCCTAGCACAATGACAATAGCTATCTTTTCCACACATGACAGTATAGGTTTCCATGTTGCTCCCTCCCACTGTTCGGTCTCCACAATGTCTTTATGTCTATTCTCTGTTTTTTCATGAGTTCACTGCGTGTGTTATCATGACCATCTTACTAGATCCCATATATATGAGTTAGTATACTATACTTGTCTTTCTCTTTTTGATGCTCAAATCTTAAGGTCCATGACAAAGAGGAACATTTAAAGTGCAAAATCAAAATATTGTTGACTCATTTGTGAATGTTCTAGTGGACATGATGAATTCCTAAGAAGGCTTGCCGTGGGGTCTTTTCCAAGTCCTTGAGGAGCTCAACTTTAGTTCTTTCTTCTCCCTTGAGGCAAGAGCTCTGAATGGCTTAGTGTGGCTTGGTGGTCTGTACACTGAAGCAGAGATTTGGGCAGGTGGCCAGCTGAGGGTGTGTTGCAGTATCTGGTTCTTCGAGAAATTCAAACTATCTGGCTGTTTGCAGGCGACGCACCTTGGCTGAAGAACGTCCTCTGCTGCGCCTCTGTCAGACTGCCTGAAAGGGTTGAATAGTCCACATTCTTTTGAGTCACTCTCAATCCTTCAAAAGTCCTGGTCCTAACCGAGCATTCTTTTAAAAATTAGACTGTCTCCTTTGGAGATTACATTCTTGACCCGCTGGGAAGACACTGGGTGGGTGAGACAGGGGGAGGAGATGAAAGCGCAGGTGTGAACAGGGTCCACGGCGTCTGAGTCTCCTGTCTGTGCACCCGGGCTCTCGGCCTTCCCAAGGTCGTGGGACCAGCGACGGGTCAGGCCCCGTGTGTGCTGGTTTCTGCTGCAGCGTGAGCTCAGGGGCTTCCAGGGAGGTTTGGGAGCTTTCTGATGTAAAGATGTGAGTGTGGAGTTTGGGGAAGAGCCAGGTGGCATCCTTAAGTACGTCAGTGAAGGGCTGGGTCTTCCGGCCCCCTTCACTCCTGATGTCATCCGGCCGTCAGGGGACAATGAGTCTGCAGCCACCCCTCTCTGGCTGTTGTAGGACTCAGGGCACGAGCTCTGGAGGCGAACATCTGACAGGTGTTCAGAGACAGGCTCTGTCGCCTGCCAGCTTCATGCATGCATGCAAGCTCAGTCTTGTCCGACTCTCTGGGATCCTGTGGACTGCAGCCCGCCAGGCGCCTGCCCATGGGACTCAACAGGCAAGAATTCTTGGGAGTGGGTTGCCAGTTCCTCCTCCAGGGGGGTTCCGATCCAATGTAGGCTGGCACCCGATTTGAGGTCATTGTCTTTCTTTTTGATGCTCAAATCTTAAGGTCCATGACAAAGAGGAACATTTAAAGTGCAAAATCAAAATATTGTTGACTCATTTGTGAATGTTCTAGTGGACATGATGAATTCCTAAGAAGGCTTGCCGTGGGGTCTTTTCCAAGTCCTTGAGGAGCTCAACTTTAGTTCTTTCTTCTCCCTTGAGGCAAGAGCTCTGAATGGCTTAGTGTGGCTTGGTGGTCTGTACACTGAAGCAGAGATTTGGGCAGGTGGCCAGCTGAGGGTGTGTTGCAGTATCTGGTTCTTCGAGAAATTCAAACTATCTGGCTGTTTGCAGGCGACGCACCTTGGCTGAAGAACGTCCTCTGCTGCGCCTCTGTCAGACTGCCTGAAAGGGTTGAATAGTCCACATTCTTTTGAGTCACTCTCAATCCTTCAAAAGTCCTGGTCCTAACCGAGCATTCTTTTAAAAATTAGACTGTCTCCTTTGGAGATTACATTCTTGACCCGCTGGGAAGACACTGGGTGGGTGAGACAGGGGGAGGAGATGAAAGCGCAGGTGTGAACAGGGTCCACGGCGTCTGAGTCTCCTGTCTGTGCACCCGGGCTCTCGGCCTTCCCAAGGTCGTGGGACCAGCGACGGGTCAGGCCCCGTGTGTGCTGGTTTCTGCTGCAGCGTGAGCTCAGGGGCTTCCAGGGAGGTTTGGGAGCTTTCTGATGTAAAGATGTGAGTGTGGAGTTTGGGGAAGAGCCAGGTGGCATCCTTAAGTACGTCAGTGAAGGGCTGGGTCTTCCGGCCCCCTTCACTCCTGATGTCATCCGGCCGTCAGGGGACAATGAGTCTGCAGCCACCCCTCTCTGGCTGTTGTAGGACTCAGGGCACGAGCTCTGGAGGCGAACATCTGACAGGTGTTCAGAGACAGGCTCTGTCGCCTGCCAGCTTCATGCATGCATGCAAGCTCAGTCTTGTCCGACTCTCTGGGATCCTGTGGACTGCAGCCCGCCAGGCGCCTCTGCCCATGGGACTCAACAGGCAAGAATTCTTGGGAGTGGGTTGCCAGTTCCTCCTCCAGGGGGTCTTCCTGACCCAGGGGTCGAACCCACGTCTCCTGCACTGGTGGGCAGATTCTTTACCACTAAGCCACCTGGGAAGCCCACCAACCAGCTTCATGGCCTTGGATACAAACCATCCAGCTCCCTGAACTGCAAATTAAAACAAGGGTTAATAGCAGCTTAATGGCACCTTGCAGGTTGTTAGAGAAGGTGTGCCGAGCTCCCCTCACACCTTCCACCATCCTCCTCCTCCCCACCCTTCTCATCTCCACGGTCCACCCTGGGTCATCTGGCTGTGTGACAGGTACCGTCACATGATGAATAGCAGCGACCTCCCCAGTGGTTGCTGACTGTTGTTCCTTAGTAGATGAGGTGCCCGCCTCTCCTGAGGGGAGCACAGCTCTAGCCTGGCTTGATCTAGAGTGGTTTATGACCTGAGCCTGCAGGACAGAGTGTAGGGGCCTCAACCCCTTGAAAAATGAGGCCAAAGGGCCTGAAATGCCCCAGGAATACGCCTAGAGGCATTGAGCACCTGGGGACCATGGTGGTTGGTTTATTTTGCATTTTTGATATGTCAAGTAAGAGGAATGCATTAGACCTGGCTCTGCCACCCCAAATCTTGCAAATCAGAGACTCTTATTTTGATTTTGTTTAAAATTTTTATTTATTTATTTTGGCTGTTCTGGGTTTTCACTGCTGTCACCCCGGCTGCTTTGGGGGGGGGCCCAGCGTTTCTTTGGGAGCTTTCTGATGTAAAGATGTGAGTGTGGAGTTTGGGGAAGAGCCAGGTGGCATCCTTAAGTACGTCAGTGAAGGGCTGGGTCTTCCGGCCCCCTTCACTCCTGATGTCATCCGGCCGTCAGGGGACAATGAGTCTGCAGCCACCCCTCTCTGGCTGTTGTAGGACTCAGGGCACGAGCTCTGGAGGCGAACATCTGACAGGTGTTCAGAGACAGGCTCTGTCGCCTGCCAGCTTCATGCATGCATGCAAGCTCAGTCTTGTCCGACTCTCTGGGATCCTGTGGACTGCAGCCCGCCAGGCGCCTCTGCCCATGGGACTCAACAGGCAAGAATTCTTGGGAGTGGGTTGCCAGTTCCTCCTCCAGGGGGTCTTCCTGACCCAGGGGTCGAACCCACGTCTCCTGCACTGGTGGGCAGATTCTTTACCACTAAGCCACCTGGGAAGCCCACCAACCAGCTTCATGGCCTTGGATACAAACCATCCAGCTCCCTGAACTGCAAATTAAAACAAGGGTTAATAGCAGCTTAATGGCACCTTGCAGGTTGTTAGAGAAGGTGTGCCGAGCTCCCCTCACACCTTCCACCATCCTCCTCCTCCCCACCCTTCTCATCTCCACGGTCCACCCTGGGTCATCTGGCTGTGTGACAGGTACCGTCACATGATGAATAGCAGCGACCTCCCCAGTGGTTGCTGACTGTTGTTCCTTAGTAGATGAGGTGCCCGCCTCTCCTGAGGGGAGCACAGCTCTAGCCTGGCTTGATCTAGAGTGGTTTATGACCTGAGCCTGCAGGACAGAGTGTAGGGGCCTCAACCCCTTGAAAAATGAGGCCAAAGGGCCTGAAATGCCCCAGGAATACGCCTAGAGGCATTGAGCACCTGGGGACCATGGTGGGGTGGTTTATTTTGCATTTTTGATATGTCAAGTAAGAGGAATGCATTAGACCTGGCTCTGCCACCCCAAATCTTGCAAATCAGAGACTCTTATTTTGATTTTGTTTAAAATTTTTATTTATTTATTTTGGCTGTTCTGGGTTTTCACTGCTGTCACAGGCTCTTCTCCAGTTGCAGGGAGTGGGGACTACTCTCTAGTTGAGGTGAGCAGGCTTCTTGTTGCAGTGACTTTTCTTGCTGTGGAACTTGGGCTCTGGGGCTCATGGGCTTCAGTAGTTGCGGCTCATGGGCTCCATAGCTGCGGCTCCGAGGCTCTAGAGCACCGACTCAGCAGTTGTGGCTCACGGGCTTAGTTGCTCTGCAGTTTGTGGGATCTTCCCAGATTAGGGATCGAACTCATGTCTGCTTCATTGGCAGGTGAATTCTTTACCACTGAGCTACCAGGGATGTCCCTATTTTGATATTTATTATTTAGTTAGTTAGTTGGCTCTGCCAGGTCTTAGTTGTGGCATGCAGAATCCTTGACCATTGTTGAGGCATGAGGGATATTTAGCTGCGGTGTGCAGGATCAAGTTCGCTGACCAGGGATTGAACCCAGGCCCCCTGCACTGGAAGCATGGACTCTTCGCCACTGGACCATGCAGGCACTCTTATTTTGGAGTAAAGAGAGCCTACCTAAGACTCTAAGCCTCACAAGGGGGGCAAAACCCAGGTCTTTCTTGTTCATTCTTGCACCCTTAACGCCATAGACACACAGCGGTCCCTTGGTGATTATTTGAGAAATAAATCACCCTTTCTTTGTCTCTGTCCTGGGACAGAGCCCAGTCAGCGTTGAATGTGTATAACCACTGGGAGTAGCAGGGGCAGATCCAACTCAACTAGCGCATTTCTTAGGCAGGATGCAATTCAGATATGCATTTTATGAAAATGTATAACCTTGCGCATGGATTTTGCTTTGTGCCACAGAAGTAGCAGACTTGAAACTGTAAAAAACCTTAATGTTTTCATAAGCATTTTGTACATTACTGTTTCCCTTTTTTAAAAAATTTTGACTGCACGATGTGGCATGTGGGCTCTTAGTTCCCCAACCAGGGATAGAACCTGCTCCCCCTGCATTGAAAGTATGGAGTCCTAACCACTAGACTGCCAAGTCCCTGTTTCACTTTAAAAAAAAAAAAAAAACTGAGGAATTCTGATATGTCGTAAAAGATGGTAAAAATAAGCTTGTTTTTGAAGGGAAGAATGCATACAAACAGAGCTATAGTATTGAAAGCATTTGTTAATACCTCACAAAAGATTTGTTTCATTTTGACTTCTTTCCAGTTTTAAGTCTTTTGCAGTTCTGGAGTAAATACTCTCCTTTTCCAAATTGCTTTGACTTAATGGGAACTCACAGACCATGGGAAATTGTCAACAGGGAGTCAGACGTATTAGAGATAATAACGTAGGAACATTCCAGGACTGAGGAAAGAGATTTGAAAGTTTAATATGTTACAGTACCCATTGGTGTCTTGGATGAAATTTTGAGACCAGGACTGTTTGAGGGTTTACAGAGGGGACAGGACCCAGCCAGGGAAGTTGGTTTGGAATGGCGGACCTCTGGAGTGTTGGGGGGAGCACCTTGAAGCAGACCTCTGGAGCTTGTGGGTCAGCCTCGCTCAGAACAGAGGAGGAAAAGATGGATCCAGCAGCAGATTCCCAGAGCATTGCTTGAGTTAGGGGACCCCTGGCTCCGTCTGACACTCCATTCTCCTTTCATCTCCCATTCTTTGGGGGTGTGTGTGTGTGTGTGTGTGTGTGTGTTTAGTTGTGTCTGACTCTTTGCAGACCAATGGACTGTAACCCGCCAGGCTCCTCTGTCCATGGGATTCTCCAGGCAAGAAGACTGGAGTGGGGCCATTACCTTCTCCAGGGGATCTTCCCCCCCAGGGATTGAACCGTGTCTTCTGCATTGCAGGTGGGTTTTTTACCACCTGAACCACCAGGGAAGTCCATGCTTTGTTTTAGCATATTGTATTTTAACATCTATTTATCTGTTTGGGTGTGTTGAGTCTTAGTTGTGGCACACAGATTGGCATGTAGGATCTTTAGTTCGGCTTGCAAACTCTTAGTGTTTCAGCATCTTAGTCTAAGTGTCTGCCTGTGAGTCCGGAAGTCCAGTGTCCATGTAGTATGTAGAATCCACTTCTTTATTTATTTTCATCAATCTTTATTCTTTTGCCTGTGTGGGCCTCCCATTGCAGTGGCCCCTCTGGCTGCAGAGCACCAACTCTGGGCGCATGCATTCCAGAGTGCCGGCTTGTAATTGGACACACTGATCCAGCCACTCCGCGGCACATGGGATCTTCCCGGACCATGGATCGAACTGGCGCCCCCTGCATTGCAAGGAGGACTGTTTATCCACTGGACCATCAAGGAAGTCCTGGAATACATTTCTTTTTTTTTTTTTTTTTCTTTTTTTGGGCTGTGTCGCTCATCTTGTGGGTTTTGTGTTTTTTTAACTTTTATTTTGCTTATAATTTTTTTTTAAAGGAAAGTGGTTTTCTTGGCAGCTTTTTTTTTTAATCTATTAGGGGGTGGGGTGGGGAGGGAGGGGGACGGGCAGGCCACTTCTATTGGTCTTTCGTTTATCTATTTTCATCCGTCTTTGTTCTATGGCTCCTGTTGGCCTCCCATCGTGGTGGCCTCTGTCGTCGCAGAGTGCCGGCTCTGGGCGCATGCGCCCCAGCGCTCCGGCTCGGTAATTGGACCCATCAGTCCAGCCGCTCCGCGGCACGTGGGATCTTCCCAGGCCAGGGATCGAACCAGCACCCCTTGCACTGCAAGGCGGTGTCCTTATTCACTGGACCACCAGGGGAAGCCCTTGCTTTTAATTTTTACAGAGTTTTGTTGTTTACAGATATGTGTGTTCCCAGATTAGTCATATGTATATCCCCCCCTTCCCACCCCTCCTGACCATCACACAGCAACCCTGAAGGATATCCTTTTCTCACAGAGCAATGACTATAGCTATTTTCTTCACTTATGATGGTATAGGCCTTCATGCTACTTCCTTTACGCCTCCTACCCTCTGTTCCTTCCCCACAATGTCCATATGTCCACTGTCCATGTCTGTCTTTCCGTCACTTCATTGCGTGTGTCATCATCACCATCCTACTAGATTCCATATATATGTGCTAGTATATTGTATTTGTCCTTCTCTTTCTGACTGACTTCGCTTTTTATGATAGGTTCTAGATCCAGCCACCTCAATAGGGCTGATTCTTCTGCATTTCTCTTTACAGCTGTGTAGCTGGAATACATTTCTTAAGGGAGTCTGGCCTGCTCTGCCCTCCCAAATCCCCATTGGATGGATAGGGACAGAGGTCCTCTCACCAGACTCCTTAACTGTGTATGATAAATGCATCCAGTTGTTTTAGTCTGAAGTTTTTACAGTGACCGAACAGTTTCATTTCAGACCAGATACCTGAGTTCACATCCTGTCCCTGTTTGAAATATTCTGGACATGCAGCTTGCATGAAGTCTCTCTTTCTGAAGTGATCTAAAGTAAGAGACAAGCAGTGCTTTACACCCTAAGAGAAGCCGTGACCCTAAGGGGAAAACTATGAGAGCTGAGGTTGGGAATGTGGATTGATGTGTGTGGATCTTTGTAGAGAGCTTGCAAATTTCTAAGTTAAGTGCACATGTTCTTCTGGGCTTGTGTGGCCTGCAGAAAGAACCTGAATCTTCTGTTTAGGCCACTCCATTAGCTTAGGTGCCAAAGACAGGCTTACAAGGATATCAGAACAGGTTAGAGGGTATGGAATGGAATGTGGCGAGCTGGGTATTTTTGAATTATTAATGTTACAATGCTCGATGTTCTTAGTGGGCCAAATAAAGGCTTCCTGTTTGCGATAAATAGGGACATGGTTTTTGCCTCTGTGTTTATAGGCTGCATAGTATTTTAATTAAAATGTAATGTTGATGTTTCCTCTAGGCCCTACTTTAGACCAACTCGAAAAAGGAAATGAAGACTCTGTGTGGGTAAGAGCTCTGAGTCACAGAGACGCTGTCTGCTGGGCGGAGGCTGCGTGGCTGGATCCGCCACCCAGAATCCCGCGTCCTCTGTCCTTGACAGGCGCAGCGGTGATACTTTAGAATGCAGCCGGCCTCTCTAACAACTGCCCTTGGGTGTTCAGATATAGAATTGGAATTCTGTCCCGGTGTTTCTCAGGCGAAAGGTGCAGCTGAGAGGTGTCTGTCTTCATTGCGACATCCTGCACTGGCCTTGTCCTATGACGTCCCCGAGGGAGTCCTTTCATGTCCACAAGAAAAATGATGGCAGAACCCACAGGCTGTGCTAAGGAATGATTTCCCTTTGTTTTGCTTGAAAAAAAACCCCAAAACCCAGGCAAGGTGGAGAGAGAGTGGAAAGGCTAAGAAGGTCTTTGTGGCCGGTCTTTGTGCTTAAGTACAACAGCTGTCCCCCAAGTCCGAGCTTTGTAAACCCCATGGAGCCTCCCTGCAGCTCCCTTTGGAGACGGACAATGAGTATTGATAGAACATTCTACCACATTGTAAAAGAGCAAAGTATTACTGACCTATGTTATCTTTAGAATTTTTTCCTTTATGTTACTGATGGATTTTAATGTTTTTGGGTTCTAGAGAGTTCACAATTTAAAAAAGCAAATTATATTTACTATTTTATTTTTGTAGTAAAATCCTCTTTCTCTCTTTATTTTTTTTTTGGTCTGTGCCTCATGACTTTGCGGGATCTTAGTTTCCTGATCAGGAATGGAACCCTGAGCCCTGGCAGTGAAGCCACCCAGTCCTACCCAATGGACCATGCCAGGGAGTTCCCTGAAAATCTCAGTTGGATTTCAGGAGAGCTGGAATTTCTCGCTGGTATACTCTAGTAAGGAATGATTAGAAGTCAAGTGTAAGGGGGTTGTTCCCTTTTCTCTCTTCGTGACCAGGTCCACCTAACGTGGAGTCTTTGCACCTGTCTTAGGGGACAGTTCTGTGGCATCAAGTCCATTCACATGGTTCTGAAGCCATCCCTGCCTTCTGTATCCAGAACTTGCCCTTATCCCGGATGAAAGCTCTGTTCAGAGTGAATGTTCACGCTGAACCCTGAAACAGAGTGTTCACGTTTTAAAGCATCATTTTTTTCAGAAAAGCTTAGGTGGGGGCTCCGGGTGTACTGACTCTGGATCGTTTCACGTTTGGGTTGCCAGGGGCTGAGGTCGGACCTGGCTGAGCAGTTACACACCCCAGCCTGGGCAGGTGGAGCCCCCTTGATGCTCCCGACAGCTCAAGCACCGAGCCTGCCGCCCAGGGTTCTGCCGGACGCTGGAGCGGTGCTGCCCGTCCCTCACGAAGCTTGTGCCAGCTCGACTGTAATTCACGTGATTCACGTTTCACCCCTAGTTTGTCCGTATTCTGAAGCTGGAAAGCACTTAGAGCCGCTGTCTCAGCACCTGAAACTCTTTTTAACCTCTCTCAATGCTTTTGTTCCTTATCTTGATCTGTATTTTATATTTTCTGTATTCAGTTGCTCAGTCGCGTCTGACTTTTTGCGATCCTGTGGACGGCAGGACCGTTCGCTGTCCCCTGGAATTTGCTCAGACTCGTGTCCATTCAGTCAGTGATGCTATCCAACCACCTCATCCTCTCTCATCCTCCTCTCCTCCTGCCCTCAGTCTTTCCAAGCATCAGGGTCTTTTTCAGTGAGTCGGCCCTTTGCATCAGGTGGCCGAAGTATTGGTGCTTCAGCTTCAGTATCAGTCCTTCCAAGGTATATTCAGGGTTCATTTCCTTTAGGATTGACTGGTTTGATCTCCTTGCAGTTCAAGGGCCTCTCAAGCATCTTCTCGAGCACCACATTTGGAAAGCATTAATTCTCCTTCGCTCAGCCATTTTTATGGTCCAACTCTCACATCCATAGATGACGACTGGGAGAACCAGAGCTTTGACTAGATAGACCTTTGTTGGCAAAGTGACGTCTCTGCTTTTTTGTATGCTGTCTAGGTTTGTCATAGCTTTTCTTCCAGGGAGCAGGATTTCTTATCTTAGAGTGGCCCATCTATGTGGTCTCTAGGGGTCTTTCCGTCCACCTGTCTGTACTTCCAGTTCTTTCCACAGTTGATGCTGTGAACTTACTATGCTTTTTAGAAGGATGAAAGCTCTGTTCAGAGTGAGTTCACGCTGAACCCTGAAACAGAGTGTTCACGTTTAAAGCATCATTTTTTCAGAAAAGCTTAGGTGGGGCCCGGGTGTACTGACTCTGGATCGTTTCACGTTTGGGTTGCCAGGGGCTGAGGTCGGACCTGGCTGAGCAGTTACACACCCCAGCCTGGGCAGGTGGAGCCCCCTTGATGCTCCCGACAGCTCAAGCACCGAGCCTGCCGCCCAGGGTTCTGCCGGACGCTGGAGCGGTGCTGCCCGTCCCTCACGAAGCTTGTGCCAGCTCGACTGTAATTCACGTGATTCACGTTTCACCCCTAGTTTGTCCGTATTCTGAAGCTGGAAAGCACTTAGAGCCGCTGTCTCAGCACCTGAAACTCTTTTTAACCTCTCTCAATGCTTTTGTTCCTTATCTTGATCTGTATTTTATATTTTCTGTATTCAGTTGCTCAGTCGCGTCTGACTTTTTGCGATCCTGTGGACGGCAGGACCGTTCGCTGTCCCCTGGAATTTGCTCAGACTCGTGTCCATTCAGTCAGTGATGCTATCCAACCACCTCATCCTCTCTCATCCTCCTCTCCTCCTGCCCTCAGTCTTTCCAAGCATCAGGGTCTTTTTCAGTGAGTCGGCCCTTTGCATCAGGTGGCCGAAGTATTGGTGCTTCAGCTTCAGTATCAGTCCTTCCAAGGTATATTCAGGGTTCATTTCCTTTAGGATTGACTGGTTTGATCTCCTTGCAGTTCAAGGGCCTCTCAAGCATCTTCTCGAGCACCACATTTGGAAAGCATTAATTCTCCTTCGCTCAGCCATTTTTATGGTCCAACTCTCACATCCATAGATGACGACTGGGAGAACCAGAGCTTTGACTAGATAGACCTTTGTTGGCAAAGTGACGTCTCTGCTTTTTTGTATGCTGTCTAGGTTTGTCATAGCTTTTCTTCCAGGGAGCAGGATTTCTTATCTTAGAGTGGCCCATCTATGTGGTCTCTAGGGGTCTTTCCGTCCACCTGTCTGTACTTCCAGTTCTTTCCACAGTTGATGCTGTGAACTTACTATGCTTTTTAGAAGGAAGATGTGGGGGGAGTGGAAGGTTCTGAAAGTAAAATGAAGAGCAGAATACAGGGAAAAAAGGCACCAAGAAGGGATAAGATCAAAGAGAAAGGAACTGAGATGTTATCAAGGAGGGGCTGAGGATGTCGCGGGGTTTGCCCATGGAGGATGTTTATTTGGCAGACTCCATTGTGCATGTACACAAAGCATTAAGGGAGCAAACAGCGCCAAGCCCAAGCTGACGGGAGGGGAAGAGAACCAGCGTTCTGGTTTCAGATTACGGGTCATCTTGGGTCCTGGGGTCACGTTCAGTCTCCACTTGTGCCAGGTCTGGCTGTGGACACGGGAAAAGCAGCCTAGACAGGGGACGAGATAGGAGTCCGTGGGGTTTCACTCATTACCTCATTTAATTCTCCCTGTAGACCCAAGACAAGATCACACCCCTTTAGAGCCCAGGAAGCAGGACTGCAGGTGACCTGGGCTTCCCTGGTGTCCAGTGCTGAGGACTGTGCTTCCGTGGCAAGGCGGGAGAGTTCTGTCCCTGGTCAGGGAACTAAGATCCTTACTACATGTCACCTTGTAGCCAAAATAAAAAAAAGATTTTTTTTTTCTTTTTAATTTCAAAAAAAAAAAAGAGTTCAGATCACTGAACACAGCAGAGTGGGGCTTCAGACGCTGAGCTGTTTGACAGCAAAGCCTGCTCTTCACTCTAGCCCACTGTGCACAGCTCCACCCTCCATCCGCGCCCAGACCAGCGCACAGTTGTGCCCACAGACTCTGAGCTGCTCACACGAGGCTCCTGTTAGCCCAGCTTCCAGAGAGCACAGTGGGGGCTCCGCCCAGGTCAGCACGGGGGGAGCCCTGGGATCAGGTATAAGACCTCCACGGTATTTCAAGACTCAGCTTGCTTGCTCCTTCTCTCACTTTGGCTTTCTTGTGAGTAGTCATTCTTTTCTGTCTTCTTGGCCGCACACAGGGCACCTGGAGCCTTAGTCCCTCAACCAGGGATTGAATCCGCACCCCTTGCAGAGCCTCAACCCCTGAACTGCCAGGGCAGCCCTGTAGTGATCCGTGAGGGGGGTTCTTCCTGTGAGGTGACAAAGGTTATCGTCCCCCAGGCTCAGCAGAAGAGGACACAGGTGTTCTGGAAGGACTTCTCCTGATTGGTCTTGGTTCCAACTGCTTCTCTGTCTGGCCAAGGAGGTCCACACAGAGCAGCTCCAGCCTCAGGAGAGAGACCGACAGAGAGGAGATGCCCTGAAAAGACATAGCAGATCAGAAATGCTCTCTGTCCCCAGTGGGTGACCACCCATGAATGTCTACTGGACATCTCAGCAGGGGTCTTGGAGATGCTGAAGGGCTTCTGTCCAGTTCCACTTGCAAGTCCATGTGAGGCAAGACCATGCCGATCATGAGTGTCTTGTGTACTACGGTTGTTGTGAGAACTCACCTCTCAGTGAGATAAAGGAATTAGAAATTGATTCTTGGGTTTCTAGTTCCAAGAAAACAGCGTTCTTTGGGTCCTGGGGTCACGTTCAGTCTCCACTTGTGCCAGGTCTGGCTGTGGACACGGGAAAAGCAGCCTAGACAGGGGACGAGATAGGAGTCCGTGGGGTTTCACTCATTACCTCATTTAATTCTCCCTGTAGACCCAAGACAAGATCACACCCCTTTAGAGCCCAGGAAGCAGGACTGCAGGTGACCTGGGCTTCCCTGGTGTCCAGTGCTGAGGACTGTGCTTCCGTGGCAAGGCGGGAGAGTTCTGTCCCTGGTCAGGGAACTAAGATCCTTACTACATGTCACCTTGTAGCCAAAATAAAAAAAAGATTTTTTTTTTTCTTTTTAATTTCAAAAAAAAAAAAGAGTTCAGATCACTGAACACAGCAGAGTGGGGCTTCAGACGCTGAGCTGTTTGACAGCAAAGCCTGCTCTTCACTCTAGCCCACTGTGCACAGCTCCACCCTCCATCCGCGCCCCAGACCAGCGCACAGTTGTGCCCACAGACTCTGAGCTGCTCACACGAGGCTCCTGTTAGCCCAGCTTCCAGAGAGCACAGTGGGGGCTCCGCCCAGGTCAGCACGGGGGGAGCCCTGGGATCAGGTATAAGACCTCCACGGTATTTCAAGACTCAGCTTGCTTGCTCCTTCTCTCACTTTGGCTTTCTTGTGAGTAGTCATTCTTTTCTGTCTTCTTGGCCGCACACAGGGCACCTGGAGCCTTAGTCCCTCAACCAGGGATTGAATCCGCACCCCTTGCAGAGCCTCAACCCCTGAACTGCCAGGGCAGCCCTGTAGTGATCCGTGAGGGGGGTTCTTCCTGTGAGGTGACAAAGGTTATCGTCCCCCAGGCTCAGCAGAAGAGGACACAGGTGTTCTGGAAGGACTTCTCCTGATTGGTCTTGGTTCCAACTGCTTCTCTGTCTGGCCAAGGAGGTCCACACAGAGCAGCTCCAGCCTCAGGAGAGAGACCGACAGAGAGGGAGATGCCCTGAAAAGACATAGCAGATCAGAAATGCTCTCTGTCCCCAGTGGGTGACCACCCATGAATGTCTACTGGACATCTCAGCAGGGGTCTTGGAGATGCTGAAGGGCTTCTGTCCAGTTCCACTTGCAAGTCCATGTGAGGCGAGGAAGACCATGCCGATCATGAGTGTCTTGTGTACTACGGCTGTTGTGAGAACTCACCTCTCAGTGAGATAAAGGAATTAGAAATTGATTCTTGGGTTTCTAGTTCCAAGAAATGACTTTGGCCCTCAAGTGTATAATTAAATTAGATTTTTTTTAAAAATGCTTTTTCATGTCTCAGAGATTCTCAGAGCTTTGTCCTTTCATTTCAGCTGTGTTTCTTGGGTAGAAAAGAGGGAGATCCTCTGTGCCAGCGGTCCCCAACCTTCTTGGCCCCAGGGGCCAGTTTTGTGGAAGATAATTTTTCCATGGACAGGGGAGGGGGATGGTTTGGGGACAATTCAAGTGCATTAACATTTACTGTGCACTTTATTTCTATTGTTACAACATCTTCTCCACCTCAGATCAGCAAGCATTAGATCCCGGAAGCCGGGGGCCCCTGCTTGAAGGCTCTACTTTGGCCAACTATCTGTTTTCAATCTGTATTTGGTGTGAACAGGAGCGGCATTTATTAAATGCCTTTTAAATGAGACACCTGTGATTTACGTGAGGTGGCTCATGTCATCCTCTCAGAAACTGTAGGGTAGGTGGTTTTCTAACTATCTCACAGGTATTTATCCAGCTGTTGAGGGCAGACAGCATTTTTTCTGGCATTTCCAACATGTTAGATAATCACAGAATGCCAAAAGAGCGCTAATTATCATTAGAACAATTTCGTGCACCATTATAGTCAAACAGGTTCAGGCAAATTAGTCTATTTTCATTGTAACAAAGCTAAAGAGAATTGATTTTCATATTCTTTAGGACTGTAACTTTTCCTCTGAAAAGTAATTTTTTAAAAAAACAGTTAAATCTTGTTTAGCTTTGCTTTGACACAGACAAAGAGTAACAGGTAGAGAAGAGTCTTGACGGTCACAAAGAATCATGCTTTGGGACTTCCCTGGTGGTCCAGTGGTTCAGGTTCTGCACTTCCAATGCAGGGGGCAAGGGTTTGATCCCTTGTCAGGGAACTAAGATCCCACAGGCCGTGTGGCTCAGCTGAAAGATAAAGAAAAAAAGAATCATGTTGTTTTGAAGGTGGGTTTAGACCTGGTAGAAGACAGCCTTTCCCAGAGCTGTCATTTGGAAGGAAATTTCTAATACCTAAAATAGAATGAAATATCATTCCCGAGCGTAGATGCTACTTTACAAAAACTAGATAATGCATGTCTTGCTAGTGTTTTTTTTTAAATTTACTTTTGGCTGTGCTTTGCCTTCATTGCTGCTCAGGCTTTTTCTAGTTGTGGTAAGCGGGGGCTGCTCTCTAGTTGTGATGCGCAGGCTTCTCATTGTGGCGGCTTCTCTTGTTGGTGCACGTGGGCTCTAGGGTGCTTGTGCTCAGTAGTGGCGGTTCCTGGGCTCTAAAACCCAGGCTCAGTAGTTGTGGCTTAGTGGCCACATGTGGGATCTTCTTCCCAGATCAGGGATTGAACCCGTGTCTCCTCCATTGGCAGGTGGATTCTTTACCACTGAGCCACCAGGGAGGCCCCCTTGCTGTGTTCTGAAATACCCGAGTCCTGTAAGAGAGGCTCCGTTGGCCGGACATGTATCACCACACCTTGCCTCCTGGTGAGTTAGGATTTGCTGGGATGCCCTCATTCCCTGTGTGGGTCATTGCATCTCAATCCAGTGAAGAAAAGGACACAGTATTTCTTCAATTACACATGTAAGCTGTGATGCACCTGGTCTGTCCGTCCCCATGGGATCTGGGCCGTGTGGTCCCTCCCAGAACCTCTGCCTGCAGCCACCTGCACTCCTGTAGCTGCTAATCTGGACAGATACCTCCCTCCCCGCGTCGTCCTTCCAACTGCTGGGCTTCCCACACCCTGGCGGGAGTCAAGATGAGGAGGCTTGCCTGTCTGGCATTGACCTCAGTACAGTTCAGGAAGATTTTTTTTACAAAGAACTGTGAGAGTTTGATCCATGTGTATCATCCTAGGATGCTCCCCAGTCACCTGAAACCCAGTGTCTTCCTGAGCTAACTGTTTCTAAGATTGTACTTTTAAATTCCACTGCAGCAGGTCTTACTTGAGGCTGCAGGATCGTTCAGTTGCAGCCTGTGGGATCTCGTTCCCCAACCAGAGATGGGACCCAGCCCCCTGTGTTGGGAGCGTGGAGTCTTAACCACTGGACCCCCAGAAAAGTCCTATTTAAAAAAACACAAATTCAGGCTTCCCCTGGTGGTCCAGTGGGTAAGGACACCGCCTTGCAGTGCAAGGGGTGCCGGTTCGAGCCCTGGCCTGGGAAGATCCCACGTGCCACGGAGCGGCTGGACTGATGTATCCAATTACCGAGCCAGAGCTCTGGAGCGCATGCGCCCAGAGCCGGCGCTCTGCAACGAGACGCCACCGCGACGGGAGGCCCACAGGAGCCAAAGAACAAAGACGGATGAACATAGAGAAACGAAAGACCAATGGAAGTGGCCTGCCTGCTCCCCTCCCTCCCCAACCCGACCCCCGCCCAAAATAAATAAATCTTTAAAAAAAAAAAAAAAACACAAATTCCAACCACCCATGAGCATCTTCTCCGCATCTCTATGGGGGGCCCCTTTTCTGCCCCTAACCTTCAGAATCATCTTTATGTCTCTCTTCCTCACCACTAACTTGCTGCACACACCTGGGATGCGAGCCACTCAAAACATGCCTCATCCAGCCCTTCTTCCCCTTCCTGTGGCACGACCAGTCAGTCACACCTCCGTCCTCAGGGGCGCCACACATCCCCAGATGCTTCCAGGGCTGGCGGCATCTCCTTTGAATTTTAAATCCCGTGTCCTCAGGAGGTTCATCTTCCCTTCTGCTCTTGCCTCTTCGTCTGGGCCGTGTGGTCCCTCCCAGAACCTCTGCCTGCAGCCACCTGCACTCCTGAAGCTCCTAATCTCGACAGATACCTCCCTCCCCGCGTCGTCCTTCCAACTGCTGGGCTTCCCACACCCTGGCGGGAGTCAAGATGAGGAGGCTTGCCTGTCTGGCATTGACCTCAGTACAGTTCAGGAAGATTTTTTTTACAAAGAACTGTGAGAGTTTGATCCATGTGTATCATCCTAGGATGCTCCCCAGTCACCTGAAACCCAGTGTCTTCCTGAGCTAACTGTTTCTAAGATTGTACTTTTAAATTCCACTGCAGCAGGTCTTACTTGAGGCTGCAGGATCGTTCAGTTGCAGCCTGTGGGATCTCGTTCCCCAACCAGAGATGGGACCCAGCCCCCTGTGTTGGGAGCGTGGAGTCTTAACCACTGGACCCCCAGAAAAGTCCTATTTAAAAAAACACAAATTCAGGCTTCCCCTGGTGGTCCAGTGGGTAAGGACACCGCCTTGCAGTGCAAGGGGTGCCGGTTCGAGCCCTGGCCTGGGAAGATCCCACGTGCCACGGAGCGGCTGGACTGATGTATCCAATTACCGAGCCAGAGCTCTGGAGCGCATGCGCCCAGAGCCGGCGCTCTGCAACGAGACGCCACCGCGACGGGAGGCCCACAGGAGCCAAAGAACAAAGACGGATGAACATAGAGAAACGAAAGACCAATGGAAGTGGCCTGCCTGCTCCCCTCCCTCCCCAACCCGACCCCCGCCCAAAATAAATAAATCTTTAAAAAAAAAAAAAAAACACAAATTCCAACCACCCATGAGCATCTTCTCCGCATCTCTATGGGGGCCCATTTTCTGCCCCTAACCTTCAGAATCATCTTTATGTCTCTCTTCCTCACCACTAACTTGCTGCACACACCTGGGATGCGAGCCACTCAAAACATGCCTCATCCAGCCCTTCTTCCCCTTCCTGTGGCACGACCAGTCAGTCACACCTCCGTCCTCAGGGGACGCCTACACATCCCCCAGATGCTTCCAGGGCTGGCGGCATCTCCTTTGAATGACTGTCTACTTGCTGGGGTGGCACCCTCACTCCCGTGTCCTCAGGAGGTTCATCTTCCCCTTCTGCTCTTGCCTTTCTTCTCTTGGTGGTTCCAGATGTCCCCTCCTGTGGGACTGGCTTCCAGCTTCTTCTCCTAGGCTTCCTGAATTCCTGATCCCCGTTGGGCCATGGCCCTTGCTGTGCTCTGGTGAACTTACTGACCGCGGTAGTGAGGTCGCCTAAACGTAGCTTGGTTTTAGTGTTATTTCTTGGTTTGAACCTCATTTCCATCTCCCAGAGTCTAATAACCCAGGAGCTTGTGTTTCTCCTCATCACAGTTGCTTAGGCTTCCCGTGAAGGAGGCTGGTGTGCATGTTGCCCTTGGCCCATTTTATTTTGTAACCTGTGTTGAGAAGGTACCTTGAGCAGGTTCCTGTTCTGGGACTTTAACAATTGTCATCCTCCTGCTTTTCGCTATCCCTTTTAGCTACATTCCCTTGGTCAGAGAAAAGGACACAGTCCACTGACGCCCCTGACCATCAGCATCTTAAATGTCTCAAGAAGCGTGCATCCAGCAGGTGCTTTCTTCCCACTGTCGCCTTGGCCTTCAGCCCTGCAAGGAGAGGACCAAGACAGATCTGTTTGTGAAACATCAGTATAACATTTTAAAAAGTCTAAGCCTACAAAGATGCTTTTTAAAGATTTGTTTATTTATTTATTTTGGGCGGGGGTCGGGTTGGGGAGGGAGGGGATCGGGCGGGCCACTTCTGTTGGTCTTTCATTTCTCTGTTTTCATCCGTCTTTGTTCTTTGGCCCATGTGGGCCTCCCATCGCGGTGGTGTCTGTTGTCGCAGAGCGCCGGCTCTGGGCGCGTGCGCTCCAGAGCTCCGGCTCGGTGATTGGACACATCCGTCCAGCCGCTCCACGGCATGTGGGATCTTCCCAGGCCAGGGCTCAAGCCGGCGCCCCTTGCACTGCAAGGTGGTGTCCCTACCCACTGGACCACCAGGGGAAGCCCAAAGATGCTTTTTAAAAAAGGAAAAATAAGCATGCTTCAGGGAGTGGATGCTTACATTTATTTTTAGCATTTTATGTTGCATGGGAGCATCGCCAATGAACAATGTTGTGATTGTTTCAGGCAGACAGCAAAGTAGCTCGGTGGTCCATATCCATGTATCCATTCTCCCCCGAACTTCCCTCCTATCCAGGCTACCATGTAACATTAAACAGTTTCATGTGCTGTACCGTAGGTCTTTGTTGGTTATCTATTTTAAATAGAACAGACATCACACATTTGTTAAGCTCTGGCTAAAGAACGTAAAGGATGGATTTTCCGATTCTGTTGCTGAAGGCAAGTGTTCCCAGGGACCTGTGTTTGCTCCGGGCTGTGTTTACCCACCTGCTTCCCTCCCAGCCAGACCTTTTACTCTATGGCTTTGCTCTGAAGTTCATTAGGGCTTCTAAGTATCCTCAGACCTCATCCTTCAATTAACTTTCACGTTACCCTGTGTATTTATCTTTGGACAGAGGAGCCTGGTGGGTCACAAAGAATCAGACATGACTGACCACACACTGAGAACTGAAATGTATAAACTAGATAACTAATGCGAGCCTGCTGTCCAGCACGGGGAACTCCGCTCAGTGCTCTGTGGGGACCTCAATGAGAGGGAAGTTCAAGACAGAGAGGATATAAATATACGTGTGGCTGATTCACCTTGCTGTACAGCAGAAGCTAACATAATCTTGGAAAGCAACTATACGCCAATAAAGTTAATTTTAAAAAGAGCAGGATGATCAGAATGTCAAGGATTCTGGGGGTTATAACACTATTGATTGAAGATCTGATGTTGGCTTGTGCATGAGTATGGGATTTATGGAATCAGATTTCTGGCCTGGGAGAAATTTGAGGGATTAGAGCCTATGATCCAGTCAAAGAAAAGCTAAGAGGCAGTGAAGACTATAACAAGAGGAAACTCAGAGACGGAGATGCTGGTGTTGAAGAGGCTGTGAGACTAGGGCCTCTGAATGGTCCTCGGCAGGCCTGCGCTGGCTCTGTTAAATACGAGGAATACTCAGACGGGACGTGCTCAGGATTTGTCCCTAGGGAAAGAATGCTTTTAAAAAATAAGCATGCTTCAGGGAGTGGATGCTTACATTTATTTTTAGCATTTTATGTTGCATGGGAGCATCGCCAATGAACAATGTTGTGATTGTTTCAGGCAGACAGCAAAGTAGCTCGGTGGTCCATATCCATGTATCCATTCTCCCCCGAACTTCCCTCCTATCCAGGCTACCATGTAACATTAAACAGTTTCATGTGCTGTACCGTAGGTCTTTGTTGGTTATCTATTTTAAATAGAACAGACATCACACATTTGTTAAGCTCTGGCTAAAGAACGTAAAGGATGGATTTTCCGATTCTGTTGCTGAAGGCAAGTGTTCCCAGGGACCTGTGTTTGCTCCGGGCTGTGTTTACCCACCTGCTTCCCTCCCAGCCAGACCTTTTACTCTATGGCTTTGCTCTGAAGTTCATTAGGGCTTCTAAGTATCCTCAGACCTCATCCTTCAATTAACTTTCACGTTACCCTGTGTATTTATCTTTGGACAGAGGAGCCTGGTGGGTCACAAAGAATCAGACATGACTGACCACACACTGAGAACTGAAATGTATAAACTAGATAACTAATGCGAGCCTGCTGTCCAGCACGGGGAACTCCGCTCAGTGCTCTGTGGGGACCTCAATGAGAGGGAAGTTCAAGACAGAGAGGATATAAATATACGTGTGGCTGATTCACCTTGCTGTACAGCAGAAGCTAACATAATCTTGGAAAGCAACTATACGCCAATAAAGTTAATTTTAAAAAGAGCAGGATGATCAGAATGTCAAGGATTCTGGGGGTTATAACACTATTGATTGAAGATCTGATGTTGGCTTGTGCATGAGTATGGGATTTATGGAATCAGATTTCTGGCCTGGGAGAAATTTGAGGGATTAGAGCCTATGATCCAGTCAAAGAAAAGCTAAGAGGCAGTGAAGACTATAACAAGAGGAAACTCAGAGACGGAGATGCTGGTGTTGAAGAGGCTGTGAGACTAGGGCCTCTGAATGGTCCTCGGGCAGGCCTGGCGCGCTGGCTCTGTTAAATACAGGTCTCTGCTCTTCAGTCTGTCCACATGCTAGGGGTCATATCTGAGTTTCAGAACCTGCCGCGGGTCCCCAGGGCCAGTGCTGGCAGACCTGGACGCACCCCAGCGGGAGATGATGCCATTCTGACTTGAGATGCTGCTGTGAAATGAAGGCATCGACTCTCACCGGCTGAGAGGGGCTCTTCCCTAGAGATGCACATGCAGACAGTCCTGTCTCCCTGTTTTAAGTCTGGACCACAGGTTTCATGAGGAGGTCCGAGGAGAGTCTGACAAGAACGGGTGTCTATCTGACATGGAAATAGAGCTGTCGTTGACTGCCAGCTGACGAAACCCTTTCCCCACATGGCTTCGACCCTGGCCTGACCTTGAGTCTCTTGCCTCATCTGTTGTGACTGACACTTTGTGTCCTAATCTCTTATCCTAGATTTAGACCTGGCTTCAGCTTGGTCTCCCCCACCCCAAGCTTTTCTATACATGCCTTTCTTTTTTTTTTTTTTTCCTTTTAAAAAACTTTATTCAAGTATAGTTGATTTACAGTGTTGCATTAGTTTCACGGGTACAACAAAGTGAGTTGGTTAAACACATACACATGTCCACTCTATTTAAGATTCTTTTCCCATATAGGTCATTACAGAGTACTAGGTACAGTTCCCTGTGCTATATAGCAAATTCTTATTAATCTGCTTTATATATAGTAGCGTATACATGCCTTTCTTCCCCGGTTAGACTAGAAGCTCCTGGAGCCCACCTAATGCTTATGTTCATTTTCCTGCACCCCAGAGGTCCAATGCCTAGTCCTTAAAGAGGTGCTCAGTGAGTAGGTTTTTTAATGCATTATTTTTAAAACAATAGGTGACATCTTCCTGGTGGAGAAACTAGGCCCCCGTTTACATCAATACCAAGCCGATCTGTCCCTGCCAGAACTAAGTTTAAGATCTTTAGTTGAATTTCTCATGTGACAAGTCCACACCTTCTTATACTTTGTCTTTGTCTTCATCCTAACTTTGGATACTACATTGTAAGCATTGCCAGCAGGGAGTGAACAATTGAGGCATGGGATTCAGTGAAACCTTTTGGAGAGAAGATCTAACAGTGGTCAGGAGGCTACAGCAGGAGGCCAGGGGCCGGGAAGGGGCCAAGTCTGTGGGTGGTGGGGTTCGGGGAGGACCCAAGAGCGAATGCAGTTGAAGAAGAAAAGCATCATGGGACTATCTGGTGGTCCAGCAGTTACATTTCCATGCTTCTGTGGAAGAGCGCGCCAGTTCAAGCCCTCATCGGGGAAGATCATACATGCTTCAGGTTGTTCCAAAAAGAAAAAAAGAGGAGGAGAAGGGAAAGAAGAAGGAGAAATGGCATGAGGAGTAGGGGAAACACAGTTGGGTGGGGCAACTTGCCGGGCATTGTGCGGGCAGAGGGTGGGTGCCTTTGTTGGGGTTGAAGATGGGGTAAAGATGGAGAGGTGAGAGACGGGACTGTCGTTTAGAGATGGACACCCCAGGGATGATGGGCCCTTTCTTAGATCCAGAGCCTTGGAGATATGTGTGTTGCTAGAATCAAGACGGGTTCTGCCTGGGTGGGGATGAAATTCTCAGAGTCCAGGGGAGGGTGGGGACCCAGCGCTGAGGCAGAAGGAAGGTTAGCCCTGGGGTTGGAGAAGTAGCACCTCTTCTAGACGCATGAAGGGCAAAGGGGAAAGGGCAGAGGAGGACAACTGCTGGGTGTGCAGGAAGGAGGAACAGCCTTGGCGTGTCCCCACCCAGGCTCTGGCGTGTTTGTAACTGAGCAGTGCGAAAGTTTACTTGTCAGAGCCTGCTTTGGGGGTTGGTCACAAGGAAGAAAAAACACATTGTTAGTTGGGAGAAGTCACTTTTAATGTTTTGCTGTCAAGAGACCCCAAAATAGCAAAT
Source organism: Tragulus kanchil (assembly GCA_022376925.1). NCBI lineage: Eukaryota > Metazoa > Chordata > Mammalia > Artiodactyla > Tragulidae > Tragulus > Tragulus kanchil. The sequence goes on from JAIOJX010000032.1 coordinate 26,557,288, forward strand.
TTGAAGTAAAAATGCAGAAAATGCTGTATCACACTACAAAGCTGTCCTGGTCCAAGTTGGCAGAGTGTAACATCTGTTTTACTTTAGAATAAAAGTTTTGGACTTTGGGATTGTTGATGTATTGGGGGGGGGGGGGAACAACCTTTCTGCTTAATCCTAAAACTATGATCTTCAAATGCCCTGAATTTCACACAGAATTAGTAACAGATTCCACTTAACCATTTTTTCTTTTTATCCTTCATCTTTTCATTGAGTTTGAGAGCTAAAAGCACTTTAGGATCTGGTCCGACCCTTTTTACTAAGTATCAAACCAAGGGTTAGTTTGAGGAATCTGCAAACCCACTGGGGTTTTTAATTATGGAAAATTTCTAAGGGAATTTACATCCTTTAAAATTCCCGAGACATTCAGATACTTCTTATTCTGGAATCATTGATATAGAGGTCATCAATCTTTTACCTTTTATTTATTTTTTAATCAAAAAAAACCCCTAGTGGTACCATGAAAAGGACCCCTTCAGCCTCATTATCTGTAAGATCCAGATGCTGGTTGTTCCAAAAAGAAAAAAAGAGGAGGAGAAGGGAAAGAAGAAGGAGAAATGGCATGAGGAGTAGGGGAAACACAGTTGGGTGGGGCAACTTGCCGGGCATTGTGCGGGCAGAGGGTGGGTGCCTTTGTTGGGGTTGAAGATGGGGTAAAGATGGAGAGGTGAGAGACGGGACTGTCGTTTAGAGATGGACACCCCAGGGATGATGGGCCCTTTCTTAGATCCAGAGCCTTGGAGATATGTGTGTTGCTAGAATCAAGACGGGTTCTGCCTGGGTGGGGATGAAATTCTCAGAGTCCAGGGGAGGGTGGGGACCCAGCGCTGAGGCAGAAGGAAGGTTAGCCCTGGGGTTGGAGAAGTAGCACCTCTTCTAGACGCATGAAGGGCAAAGGGGAAAGGGCAGAGGAGGACAACTGCTGGGTGTGCAGGAAGGAGGAACAGCCTTGGCGTGTCCCCACCCAGGCTCTGGCGTGTTTGTAACTGAGCAGTGCGAAAGTTTACTTGTCAGAGCCTGCTTTGGGGGTTGGTCACAAGGAAGAAAAAACACATTGTTAGTTGGGAGAAGTCACTTTTAATGTTTTGCTGTCAAGAGACCCCAAAATAGCAAATTTGAAGTAAAAATGCAGAAAATGCTGTATCACACTACAAAGCTGTCCTGGTCCAAGTTGGCAGAGTGTAACATCTGTTTTACTTTAGAATAAAAGTTTTGGACTTTGGGATTGTTGATGTATTGGGGGGGGGGGGAACAACCTTTCTGCTTAATCCTAAAACTATGATCTTCAAATGCCCTGAATTTCACACAGAATTAGTAACAGATTCCACTTAACCATTTTTTCTTTTTATCCTTCATCTTTTCATTGAGTTTGAGAGCTAAAAGCACTTTAGGATCTGGTCCGACCCTTTTTACTAAGTATCAAACCAAGGGTTAGTTTGAGGAATCTGCAAACCCACTGGGGTTTTTAATTATGGAAAATTTCTAAGGGAATTTACATCCTTTAAAATTCCCGAGACATTCAGATACTTCTTATTCTGGAATCATTGATATAGAGGTCATCAATCTTTTACCTTTTATTTATTTTTTAATCAAAAACAACCCCCTAGTGGTACCATGAAAAGGACCCCCTTCAGCCTCATTATCTGTAAGATCCAGATGCTGGACTGGTGACCTCATAGTTTTCCGAAAACCTTCCATACCTTGAAAGAATTAGCTGCCCTTGGGGCTTCCCTGGTGGTCCAGTGGGTAAAGAGTTCGCCTTGCAGTGCAGGGGGCACTGGTTCAATCCCTGGCCCAGGAAGATCCTATGTATGTGTCCAATGAAGATCCGGCACTCTGGAGCGCGTGTGCTCTGAGCCGGTGCTCTGCAGTGAGAGGCCGCTGCAGTGGAAGGCCCACACGGGTCAAAGAATAAAGATGGATGAAAATGAATAGATAAGGGACCAATAAAAAGAGGCCAAAATTTAAATAATAGAAAAAAGTTTCTTATATAAACTTAAAATAACCAGAAATCTCACTGACTCCATGTAAAATTTAAGGAGAAAAAAGAAGAATTAGCTGCCCTTGATCCACATCTACACCTCCCAGGCTTCTCACGTGTTATCAGACAGTTATACTGTCAACATGGAAAAGTCCTTAGTGTAAAACTAACAAATCTCAGCATCTCACTAGCATTTTACAGTTTTCGAAGCCTTTTTAAGTACAGCCGTTGTAGAGAACACTTGCCCACTCCGTGCAAAGGGGTTTGGCAATTCTGCTTCCTTAATTTATTCATTTTTACAAAAAACCACCTAATCATTACAGGAAATTAGAAGCGAATATTTGAAAGAAGAAACCTTACCTGTTAATAGGTTACTTTCAAGCCCTTTTTCCATATATAGAATTTCCATATATAGAATTTTGTTTGAAGGAGCATAACTGTGAGCCTTGTTTTTTGAGTCCTAACCAGTTTTCGGGGAGCGCTGTCTCCATATCTGAAATATTGGGTGAACTTTTGAAAAACATTCTTTGCTGTGAAACATAACAGAATGTAGTCAGATAGTCATGTTCATGAGATGGTAAATGTTCTGCTTAATGACCTGTAGAAGAAACAGTTGTGACAGACTCTAGGTACTTCCTTGTCAGCCCCGTGGTTAAGACTTCCGTGCCGGCAATGTGGGAGACGCCGGCACACTCCTTGCTGGAGGAACTGGGATCCCACATGATGGGCAACTCAGCCAAAAAGAAAAAAAAAAAGCCATAGCCTCTATCCAGTGATCCATAAGCCTCCCCCAGAGCAACATGTTTCTTCCTAGTCAGCTTCCTACCCACCCTTCCCCTCCATTCTTAACCACTCCCCTGGTTTTTAGGGCTTCTGTTCTTTGCTTTTCTTTCTTTCAATTAAGCACCCCTTCAGGGCTTCCCTTGATGGCTCAGATGGTAAAAGAATCTGTCTGCAGTGCAGGTTGGGAAGATGCCCCCGAGGAGGGCATGGCAACCCACTCCAGTACTCTTGCCTGGAGAATCCCACGGACAGAGGAGCCTGGTGGGCGACAGTCCATTTAATCACAAAGAGTTAGACCTGACCAAGCGACTTTCACTCAAGTGCTCCTGCACGGATCACAGGCTTGTTGTGGCGAGGGACTTTCATAACTTCATGAAGCTGTGAGCCATGCTGTGCAGGGCTACCCGGGGTGAAGAATTATAGTGAAGCATCGGGCAAACCCTGGTCCACTGGAGGAGGGAATGGCAGTCTACTCCAGTATTCTTGCCGCGAGAACCCCATGAACAGTATGAAAAGGCAGAAAGATAGGACACCAGAAAGTGAGCCCCGCGGGTCAGAAGGTGCCCAGTAGGCTCCTGGGAGAAAGTAGAGGACAGCTACTAATAGCTCCAGAAAGAAGCAGCTGGGCCGAGCGGAAAGGATGCCCAGTCGTAGATGTGTCTGGTGGTAATAAAGTCCAGCAAAATGAAAACAGCAATCTTGCATAGGAACCTGGGATGCTAGGTCCATGCATCGAGGTAAACTGGACGTGATCAAGCAGGAGATGGCAAGAGTAAACATCGACATCTTAGGAAGCAGTGGCTTTCATTTTTGACATTTCATTTTTACTAATGAAGTTGAGTTCCCCTCCCTCCCTTCCTTCCTTCCCTTTCTGCTCTATTTAGATTTCTTCTGTTCTAGAATGTTCATTTTATAAAATGCTCACTTTTTTTGTATTAGGTCATTTTTCCCCCCACTGATGTGTTCTTTTTGTATGGTAGCTGTGAGCCCTTTTTTGGTTCTGTGTGTGCCAAATCATTTTTCCCCCTTGGCCTTTTTGCTTTCTTAATGGTGTCTTCTGAGGATCGGAAGTTCTGTCTCTCTCGTCTCTCGGCTGCGCTGGGTCCTAGTTGTGGCTCGTGGGGCCTTCAGTTGCAGTATGCACTCTGAGTTTCGGCCTGTGGCATCCAGTTCCCTGACCAGGTCCTGAACCCAGGCCCATGCATTGGGAGTGCAGTCTTCGCTGTTGGACCATCGGGGAAGTCTCGGGTGTGGGAGTTTTGTGAGTTATGACCGTGGGGTGCTTGTCTCTCTCATTCTCTTGCACACATCAGCTAATGGCCCGTGCCCTCTGGCCTCCCTAGGTACGGCGTAAGTCCTGAGAACATCATCCTGTATGGGCAGAGCATTGGGACTGTCCCCACCGTGGACCTGGCCTCCAGGTATGAGTGTGCGGCCGTGATCCTTCACTCGCCTCTCATGTCCGGACTGCGTGTGGCTTTCCCCGACACCAGGAAAACGTACTGCTTTGACGCCTTCCCCAGGTAAGCTCCCTCCCATAAAGCAAGCACTGAGGCGGCCAGTGACTCTTCCCCAGGTAAGCTCCTCCCCTGAAGCGGCCGGTGAGCTGACTGCAGGTCAGACGCCACCACTGGCTGTGGGCCGCTCGTCCACCTCTTTGGAGTGCAGCTGACCTTCAGCCCTGGTGCTGGGCTCCTCAGGGGCTGGAAGTGAGCTTGGCTCGGGCACCAGCCAGAGACTTGGTCCTCTGGGCCAGACTCATTTATAATAAAGAAAATGCAGCCAGGCGATGTATAAGGACCTGGCTTGTCCCGACATCCAAGATTACTTGGTTCAGCTGGATGTGCAGGATTTTAAAAACGGGCTCCCGTGTCTTAAAGGAGCTACTGGTGCAGTGTCGATTCACTCACTCTGATGGACGTGCATTGTTTTTTGTTTTTTTAATTTTGGCCTCTTTTATTGATTTTTTTGTTTATTTATTTTCATCTGTTTTTATTTTTTGGCCTATGTGGGCCTTCCATTGCAGCGGCCTCTCTTGTTGCAGCGCACTGGCTCTGGGCACACGTGTTCCAGAGGACCAGCTTGTAATTAGACACACCGGTCCAGCCGCTCTGCAGCACGCAGTGTCTTCCCAGGCCAGGGATTGAACCGGTGCCCCTTGCATTTCAAGGCAGACTCTTTACCCACTGGACCACCAGGGAATCCCTGGATGTGCATTGTTGAATCACAAGAACTAAATGCAGAAGCTGGGATAAGGCTGTCAGCAGAGGTCTAGGTACTCACATAGGGACTTCCCTGGTGACTCAGGGTTCCATCCCTGGGTCGAGAAGATCCCCTGGAGGAGGAAATGGCAACCCACTCCAGCATGCTTGCCTGGAGAACCCCCACGTAGTTGTTGGGCCACAATCAGTGGGGTCGCAGAAGAGTTGGACACAACTTAGCAATGAAAGAGCAGCAGACACTCAGATAAAAATCGCAAGCATCCCCAAATGCGAAATTTCTCCTACATTTTTGGTCAGACCACTGGGTAAGAGAAAAGTGATGCACGCTATTTGCATGGTGAGGATGGGCGTCAGGGACAGTGTAAGTCCTCCCCGCAGCCCTGACCCTCCTGCCACCCACCTGAGCCTGAAGCCCCCTCCCCTGCATGAGTGCCCACAGCCGGGCCCCCTCCTGCCCGTCCACCTTTTGGGGCTGACCTTCAGCCCTGGTGCTGGGCTCCTCAGGGGCTGGAAGTGAGCTTGGCTCGGGCACCAGCCAGAGACTTGGTCCTCTGGGCCAGACTCATTTATAATAAAGAAAATGCAGCCAGGCGATGTATAAGGACCTGGCTTGTCCCGACATCCAAGATTACTTGGTTCAGCTGGATGTGCAGGATTTTAAAAACGGGCTCCCGTGTCTTAAAGGAGCTACTGGTGCAGTGTCGATTCACTCACTCTGATGGACGTGCATTGTTTTTTGTTTTTTTAATTTTGGCCTCTTTTATTGATTTTTTTGTTTATTTATTTTCCTCTGTCTTTATTTTTTGGCCTATGTGGGCCTTCCATTGCAGCGGCCTCTCTTGTTGCAGCGCACTGGCTCTGGGCACACGTGTTCCAGAGGACCAGCTTGTAATTAGACACACCGGTCCAGCCGCTCTGCAGCACGCAGTGTCTTCCCAGGCCAGGGATTGAACCGGTGCCCTTGCATTTCAAGGCAGACTCTTTACCCACTGGACCACCAGGGAATCCCTGGATGTGCATTGTTGAATCACAAGAACTAAATGCAGAAGCTGGGATAAGGCTGTCAGCAGAGGTCTAGGTACTCACATAGGGACTTCCCTGGTGACTCAGGGTTCCATCCCTGGGTCGAGAAGATCCCCTGGAGGAGGAAATGGCAACCCACTCCAGCATGCTTGCCTGGAGAACCCCCACGTAGTTGTTGGGCCACAATCAGTGGGGTCGCAGAAGAGTTGGACACAACTTAGCAATGAAAGAGCAGCAGACACTCAGATAAAAATCGCAAGCATCCCCAAATGCGAAATTTCTCCTACATTTTTGGTCAGACCACTGGGTAAGAGAAAAGTGATGCACGCTATTTGCATGGTGAGGATGGGCGTCAGGGACAGTGTAAGTCCTCCCCGCAGCCCTGACCCCTCCTGCCACCCACCTGAGCCTGAAGCCCCCTCCCCTGCATGAGTGCCCACAGCCGGGCCCCCTCCTGCCCCCGCCCCAGGGGCCGCCGAGCTCCTGCCAGCCCAGCCCCTGCTGCTCTCCAGCCCCAAACAGAAGGAAGAAAAGCGCAAGCAGCTGTCCTATAGATGCAGAAGCAGCGGGCACACGGCCTCCTCGTTACCTCTCTGTGAAAACCTCTGCTTGTGTTTTGAAAGCCTAAGCAGAGGAAAGCATTTAATAAAAACTCTTTGTGCACGGTATGTCTGAGATTCCAACAGCAAGACACCCGTGGCCGTGTTTTTGGAAATCCTCAGCAGAAGTACTTGCAGTTTCGGGGTTCTGATCGCCCCATTCGTGGCTGTCATTCTCTTCTTGTTGTGGGGGCGGGGGAGAGCTTCGTGTGGTTACATAAATATCTGATCTGCAGACGGGCTTGTTTCCCAAGAAGAAACCTTCTCTTAACACCTTGGGTGAACTTCTCTCCTGGGCAACCTGGACTAGGTTCAGGGAGGTTCAGCTTCCTGGGGAAAGTTGAGCAAGCTGCAGGTTTCCAATGATGTGGCTGAGAATGCTAAGCAGGGCCCCTGTGCATCTCCAGTGTGGCCGTATTTGTGCTGAATGGGTCATGAGAGGCCGGTTTGTTGAAAGGGAGATAGTTAGCATGTTTGTGGGAAGCTAGGCAAGGGATTACCCTGGCAACAAAATGAATAGGTTTTTCCCCTGACTCTTAAATTAGCGGATATCTTCGAATATAGCCGGACAGCTAATTGCAGCTTATTAATTAATAGGAACCCCGTAAACTAGTCTTTATTGGGTTTGGCTGATCTGCTAAACTTGGGCTAAACATTTCACGCTCCTTATCTGGCCAGATTCATTTGACAGTAAGGAAGCTGAGGCTGGGGAAGTTAAGCTGATTAAGCAGCTTCATTAAGGTGAGAGTGGCAGCAGGCAGAAAAGGCCATTCTTCCTGTTCAGTGCCAGAGCGTGCTAAAATGAGAGGTTTCCCACTGTCAGCAGTTATATTAATTGACGTTGAGGCGTGTTTTCTTAGGGTGTCCCCTGCTACCAAATGCATACTTGTTTTTGTGTCTCTCTTGTTAAAGGAAGACACTTTCCCATTCCTTTTTTAAAAACTAAAAGACAGAGAGAGAAGGGACTTCCCTGGTGGTTCAGTGGTAAAAGACTGAGCTTCTGAGGCACGGGGTGGTGGTTTGGTCCCTGATCAGGGAACTGTTACAAGATTACACATGGCACACAGGGCGGCACCAACAAAAATAAATAAATAAATATATAATATACATACATACATACATATATATACACACACATATATACAAAAACTTTTGAAACAGAGATACAGAATCTGATCATTATTGAGTTGGTGGTTTATTCGCTCTTGAGAAAAAAATGAAAGTGTTAGTTGCTCAATCATGTCCAATTCTGCAACGCCATGGACTGTAGCCCACCAGGCTCCTCTGTCCATGGACTTCTCCAGACAGCAATACTGGGGTGGGGGGCCATATCCTCCTTCAGGGGATCTTCCCTACCCAGGGATAGAACCTGGGTCCCCTGCGTTGGCAGGCTGAGCTAGCAGGGAGGCCCCTTATTCTCTTACCTCCTTTTAAAAAAATAAATATAAGAGGAAAATAGATTTCTAAACAAGCTTTCTAAGCTGCCACCTCTGACTCCTGCCGCAGTGGCCCTGACCTTGGCAGGGGCATGGCTGGTGAGGTTCTGTGTTCTTGCTGCACATTGTGAGGTGGTCGGCACCTTCAAGAGCTGTTCCTAGGGCTCCGTGACAGCTGTGTGTGGATCTCTGGGATGTGGGATGGGTATCGGGCTCTGTCCCAGCTCTGCAGCCTCATGCCTGCTCTGTGATGATCTCTCCTGCCTGAGTTCGCTCCGTGGTCCTAGCAGAGACTGTCCCTCCTCTTTCATTGTGTCTCACTGAAGGTGAAACGAGGTTTCATATGTCAAGTGCAAAGCACCTGGCCTTGGTTCATGTGGAATACATGTTTGTTGTTGTTTAGTTGCTCGGTCATGTCTGACACGTTGTGAGCCCATGGACTGTAGCCTGCAAGGCTCCTCTGTCCACGGGATTTCCCAGGCAAGAATACTGGAGTGGGTTGCCATTTCTGTCTCCAGGGCATCTTCCTGATACAGGGATCAAACCATGTCTCCTGTATGGGCAGGTGGGTTCTTTACTGCTGAGCCACCAGGGAACCTGGAATAATGTCCTAACAGAAGAGAGAGAGAGGGACTTCCTGGTGGTTCAGTGGTAAAAGACTGAGCTTCTGAGGCACGGGTGGTGGTTTGGTCCCTGATCAGGAACTGTTACAAGATTACACATGGCACACAGGGCGGCACCAACAAAAATAAATAAATAAATATATAATATACATACATACATACATATATATACACACACATATATACAAAAACTTTTGAAACAGAGATACAGAATCTGATCATTATTGAGTTGGTGGTTTATTCGCTCTTGAGAAAAAAATGAAAGTGTTAGTTGCTCAATCATGTCCAATTCTGCAACGCCATGGACTGTAGCCCACCAGGCTCCTCTGTCCATGGACTTCTCCAGACAGCAATACTGGGGTGGGGGGCCATATCCTCCTTCAGGGGATCTTCCCTACCCAGGGATAGAACCTGGGTCCCCTGCGTTGGCAGGCTGAGCTAGCAGGGAGGCCCCTTATTCTCTTACCTCCTTTTAAAAAAATAAATATAAGAGGAAAATAGATTTCTAAACAAGCTTTCTAAGCTGCCACCTCTGACTCCTGCCGCAGTGGCCCTGACCTTGGCAGGGGCATGGCTGGTGAGGTTCTGTGTTCTTGCTGCACATTGTGAGGTGGTCGGCACCTTCAAGAGCTGTTCCTAGGGCTCCGTGACAGCTGTGTGTGGATCTCTGGGATGTGGGATGGGTATCGGGCTCTGTCCCAGCTCTGCAGCCTCATGCCTGCTCTGTGATGATCTCTCCTGCCTGAGTTCGCTCCGTGGTCCTAGCAGAGACTGTCCCTCCTCTTTCATTGTGTCTCACTGAAGGTGAAACGAGGTTTCATATGTCAAGTGCAAAGCACCTGGCCTTGGTTCATGTGGAATACATGTTTGTTGTTGTTTAGTTGCTCGGTCATGTCTGACACGTTGTGAGCCCATGGACTGTAGCCTGCAAGGCTCCTCTGTCCACGGGATTTCCCAGGCAAGAATACTGGAGTGGGTTGCCATTTCTGTCTCCAGGGCATCTTCCTGATACAGGGATCAAACCATGTCTCCTGTATGGGCAGGTGGGTTCTTTACTGCTGAGCCACCAGGGAACCTGGAATAAATGTTAGCTATGACTTAACAAAATGACCCCTTTGAATAGAATCAGTTTGATCTTTTTGTCACTTTGGCTAGGATCAGATACAGGAGGTCCATTGTCAGGGAGGTCTCTGGCAGGAGGCCAGACTAGACAGAGGATCACCTCTCTTGATATGTTCGCAGGTGAAATGACAAGGACCTCCTGCAGAGAACTCACCCACGCACCCCGCCTGACCAGCCTTACTGACATCTCGCTTCCTCTTTGGGAAATGCTTTCGGAACCTGCAGCACATTCTTTTAGAGACCCTCAAATGTTCATGCTCTGTGGGTAGACTGGGCTTCACACTCAGGTGGTGCCAGTGGGAAAGAATCTCCAGCCAACGCAGGAGATACAAGAGGTGTGAGTTCAAACCTTGGGTCAGGAAGATCCCCTGGAGTAGAAGATGGCACCCCACTCCAGTATTCTTTTTTTTTTTTTGGCTGCTTCTATTGGTCGTTCATTTATTTCCATCTTTGTTCTTTTTTTGGCCCGTGTGGGCCTCCCATTGCAGTGGCCTCTGTCGCTGCAGAGCACAGGCTCTGGGCGCACGCGCTTCAGAGCACTGGCTCGGTAGTTGAACACATCGGTCTAGCCGCTCCGCGGCACGTGGGATCTTCCCCAGGCCAGGGATTGAACTGGAACCCCTTGCACTGCAAGGCAGTGTCCTTACCCACTGGACCACCAGGGAAGCCCCCCACTCCAGTATTCTTGCCTGGAAGAGCCCATTGGCAGGTGGAGCCTGGCGGGCTACAGTCCACGGGCTTACAAGCTGAATTTTGGGGCTTCACTGGTGGGCAGATGTGATTTCTGTAAACAGATTTTTCAGAATCCAGTCTAGGCATTATATGAAGTTTTCAAGCTAAACAGTACGGCTTTTATTCAAAGACAAAGTATTCGTTTTTATGAAATGAGGTTCCCGAGAGTCTTGTTAATCAATGTTGAAAGTGGCTCACACAGAGAGAGAGCCTGAAAACCTGAGTGGCTGTGGGTTCCGTGCCCAGCTTCCAAAGAGACATTCCTTCCGGTATGTTAAATTCTAGCTTGTTTATTTTTTTAAAAAAGTCCTCTCTCCAAAATATGAATGTATGAGAAATATTAGTTACCGGATGGGTAGTCTGATGATGTTTTAAGAGTTCTGTTTTTAATAAAAGACTTTCACAAAAACACAGTGGCTAAAGGCCGTGTGGTATTCTCAGCTGGATCCTGGAACAGAAGAAGGACTTCAGTGGAAAAGTTCATGAAATCCAAATAAAGTCTGGAGTTTAGTAATGTACCGACGCTGGTTTTTTGTTTTTGACCAATGGACTATAGTCATGTGCTACATTGGCCTTATGGGATTTGGATTAGGGGGTAGATAGGAGCTCTGTCTTATCTTTAAACCTTTCCTGTAAAGCCAGAATTACTGCAAAATGCAAACTTAATTTTTAAAAAATGAACTACCATGGAAGTGAGGGGGAGACCCTCCAGGAGACTTCCCTGGTTTGCCTGTGAGCACCGACTCGACTGCCTTGAGTGTAAAGCGTTGTGGTCCAGGTCACTAAAGGGTCCTTCTTTCTCTCCCTTCCTTGCAGCATTGACAAGATCTCCAAAGTCACCTCCCCTGTGTTGGTCATTCACGGCACCGAGGACGAGGTCATCGACTTCTCCCACGGCCTGGCCATGTACGAGCGCTGTCCCCGGGCGGTGGAGCCGCTGTGGGTCGAAGGGGCCGGGCATAATGACATAGAGCTTTACGCGCAATACCTGGAGAGACTAAAACAGTTCATTTCTCACGAACTTCCCAACTCCTGAAGCCGGCGACACAATCTTACCTCATTTCCTGTGAACACGAGTCCTCCGTTTTGCACATGTTTTCACTGGTAGGGTCCTGGCATGATGGCCACGGCGGAGCACCCCGCTTCTCGGGCATCCTCATCGGAGAGCCGGGGACGTCTCCATCTTTGGTGTCTAGAGGTTCCACCAACTCACACCTCATGTTAAACTGAACCGTTGTGACTTCCAGCTGAATGGCCCTGCAGGACGGGACTGAGAGCTGAGGGGGGTGGACCGCTTTCTCATGCTGTTCGAAAAGGAGGCTCTCACCCTTTCTCCACCTCCCGCGTCATGTAGGATCTACTCACGCAGGACTCAGCCTCCGTCCACCCGTGTTCTCAGTATTTGACCTGCAGCTGTCTTTCAGCCACTGGATTCATGGGTTCAGTCCATTTGTGAAGCTGTGATAGTATAACGGGAAACCATTGTGATGAAAATTCTTTCATTCATTTTTATTAACATATGCTGATCTTTTCCCCCAACGAATCAGTTAAAGGGTAATTTACTGGGGCTGTGGTGAGCAGCTTCCTCAGCTGGGTCCATATAAATATAACTGGAATATTCTTAAACAAAAGGAAACTGGATTTTTTTCTCTTTTTTTTTTAAGTGTAAATTTATTACTAGTCCACAGAGTTTTAATATTTTGATCCTCTGGTTGATCTAACCAAGAGCCCAGCCAACTTTCCTCCTTGTAGGCTTTTTTAAAGTACTGTACATATTTACAATCACCTTGTGCATAGTTTCCTAATGAGTAATTTTCTTCTGTCAGGCCACAACAACAAACTGCAGATTCCTTGTTTGTAATGTAAATGATTGAATACATTTTGTTAATATGTTTTTATTCCTATGTTTTGCTATTAAAAAAATTTTATAACATTTCCAAGACAGAAAAAAAATGACAAGTTTATGCTTTGAAAATTTTATGTAATTAAAATTTCACGAAGCTAATCTTTTTAGTTTAGGGGTTGCTTGGGTTTTGATCCTGGGGTTGCACCCACAGCATCAGAAACGTAAGATGCTTAAAATGGCTCTACTCCTGTTGGTTGGGGGTTTGGGTTTGAGGGTTCTTTGGTTTGATTTAAAAAAAAATTTTTTTTTCCAAATTTAAAAGCCTTAAATGTACTGTCAGCCTCTGATTGTTGTACAGCTGGGTTGCGATTGATGTCGCCTGGGGCGGCACAGCGGGGGCCACGGAATAAAGGATGCATGGATCTGAATGTGTGGGCTGATGCCTTTCCTTCTTTCATCTCTCCATCCAAGAAAACAGTTCGTCTGGATTTAAGAAGGAAAAACCCTTGGTCCTTACACCATCGCTGCCTTTCTCAAGGTGTGTATTTTTTTTCTGTCAAAGACCGTGGGGTTACCGTTGGAGAAGCCGTAGTATGAAGCGCATGGTGGTAACGAGCAGATGGAGTCCAAATAGAGAAAGAAGGGGTTCTGGCTGTGAACCAGGAGTGAGGAAGGGGGTCTCCCTGGGACCCAGCTCAGAGAGAGAGCACGCTGCCTGTTTCTTGAGAAAACCGCCTCGAGTCTCCTCAGTCCTTTGAGTGCTGGCCGGAAGAGGAGTGGCCACGGGGGCTTGTTTGCAAGTGTCAGAGCCCCGCCCTTTCTGGGCATGTGGGAGGAGCGATGGTGGGGAGGCCACAGGGTTCTGTTGCCATGTGTGTGTCTCCCAGCACCTTGCAGGCTACTTCCCTGTCTTAGCTCAGGACCTGCAGTGGGGGGCCTGGGAAGGGAGGGGCCCCATTCGCCTAGGGAACCTCGGCAAAGTGCCAGAGGTTGTACTGTCCCAGGGGTCCAGGCGACCTTGAATGGAAACGTATCCAACAGCCTGCCTTGGGTGTGCGAGCAGCTAGCCCAGGTGTGTGCTGTGCTTAGTAGCTCAGTCATGCCTGAGTCTTTGCGACGCTGTGGACTGTAGCCCTTCAGGCTCCTCTGTCCATGGGATTCTCCAGACAAGAAAATGAGTGGGTTGCCATGCCCTCCTCCAGGGGAATCTTACGTTTGCAGAGACCTGATTTCTGATTTCATTTGTCTGTGATTTGCATCTTCTGTTACTATTCCCCGTTTTCCCCTAATGAACTATTTAGTAAACAACATTTTTTCCTTTTAAGAAAAAAATGTCAAACCAGCTTTTATGTAGTATGTTCTTTTTTTTACCCCATCATGCCTTTAAAAAATTTTTTCCAAATTTAAAAGCCTTAAATGTACTGTCAGCCTCTGATTGTTGTACAGCTGGGTTGCGATTGATGTCGCCTGGGGCGGCACAGCGGGGGCCACGGAATAAAGGATGCATGGATCTGAATGTGTGGGCTGATGCCTTTCCTTCTTTCATCTCTCCATCCAAGAAAACAGTTCGTCTGGATTTAAGAAGGAAAAACCCTTGGTCCTTACACCATCGCTGCCTTTCTCAAGGTGTGTATTTTTTTTCTGTCAAAGACCGTGGGGTTACCGTTGGAGAAGCCGTAGTATGAAGCGCATGGTGGTAACGAGCAGATGGAGTCCAAATAGAGAAAGAAGGGGTTCTGGCTGTGAACCAGGAGTGAGGAAGGGGGTCTCCCTGGGACCCAGCTCAGAGAGAGAGCACGCTGCCTGTTTCTTGAGAAAACCGCCTCGAGTCTCCTCAGTCCTTTGAGTGCTGGCCGGAAGAGGAGTGGCCACGGGGGCTTGTTTGCAAGTGTCAGAGCCCCGCCCTTTCTGGGCATGTGGGAGGAGCGATGGTGGGGAGGCCACAGGGTTCTGTTGCCATGTGTGTGTCTCCCAGCACCTTGCAGGCTACTTCCCTGTCTTAGCTCAGGACCTGCAGTGGGGGGCCTGGGAAGGGAGGGGCCCCATTCGCCTAGGGAACCTCGGCAAAGTGCCAGAGGTTGTACTGTCCCAGGGGTCCAGGCGACCTTGAATGGAAACGTATCCAACAGCCTGCCTTGGAGTGTGCGAGCAGCTAGCCCAGGTGTGTGCTGTGCTTAGTAGCTCAGTCATGCCTGAGTCTTTGCGACGCTGTGGACTGTAGCCCTTCAGGCTCCTCTGTCCATGGGATTCTCCAGACAAGAAAATGAGTGGGTTGCCATGCCCTCCTCCAGGGGAATCTTACGTTTGCAGAGACCTGATTTCTGATTTCATTTGTCTGTGATTTGCATCTTCTGTTACTATTCCCCGTTTTCCCCTAATGAACTATTTAGTAAACAACATTTTTTCCTTTTAAGAAAAAAATGTCAAACCAGCTTTTATGTAGTATGTTCTTTTTTTTACCCCATCATGCCTCTTTTTAGTTTTGTATTTATTTTTATCCATCTTTTTTAATGCTTTTGGCATGTGTGGGCCTCCCATTGCAGTAACCTTACACATTGCAGAGCACTGACTCATAATCGGACACACCTGTCTAGCCGCTCCACGGCATGTGGGATCCGGGCCAGGGATCGAACCAGTGCCCCTTGCACTGCAAGGCGAACTCTCTACCCACTGGACCACCAGGGAAGCCCTGTCTAGTATATTCTTACATTAAAGAAGCAGTTCCAGTAATTAAAAGCCTGGGTGGCTATAACGAGATAAAACTTTCTTTTATGATGAAGACATTTTTATTATATGCACAATACAGTAATGTTACCTTTAGGCAGAATGTTGTACGGTAGATCTCTAGAACTTCCTCCTCTTGTATAACTGACCCTAGTAACTTTTTAACAGTGTCAATAGGAAGCTATTATGAGATCCACAGTTACAGAAACTAAGGGGGCAAAGCCTCTCAGTTCATTGCTTTTGTGACTTGATGTAGGTGGTTTATATCGGTTTGAAGCAGCTCTTGTTTTCTGACTGCTGACTCTCCCCAGAACTGGGAAGGGGGTTTTATCGACTCTTTCCCAGCGTTTGGCATGGGGACAGCCCTTCTCTGAGGATGGGGCACGTGATGACATGGGAATCCCAGGAGAGACCCCGTCCACGACAGTCACAGACATGGAACACATTTTGTGCTGAACTTGGAAGCTCTGTGTTCGGCTCTGAGATTGACTTGGGGTGAGGACCAACTCTCCTAGTGAAAAAAAGCAGAAGGAAAAACAAACCAGCACTACTAAATAAAACAGAAAAAAATCTTAGCTGCGGGAACTGGTAATAAAATTCAGATTATGCAGGCCAAAGACCCAGCTCTTAGCAAGACGCTGTGGACTGTAGCCCTTCAGGCTCCTCTGTCCATGGGATTCTCCAGACAAGAAAATGAGTGGGTTGCCATGCCCTCCTCCAGGGGAATCTTACGTTTGCAGAGACCTGATTTCTGATTTCATTTGTCTGTGATTTGCATCTTCTGTTACTATTCCCCGTTTTCCCCTAATGAACTATTTAGTAAACAACATTTTTTCCTTTTAAGAAAAAAATGTCAAACCAGCTTTTATGTAGTATGTTCTTTTTTTTACCCCATCATGCCTCTTTTTAGTTTTGTATTTATTTTTATCCATCTTTTTTAATGCTTTTGGCATGTGTGGGCCTCCCATTGCAGTAACCTTACACATTGCAGAGCACTGACTCATAATCGGACACACCTGTCTAGCCGCTCCACGGCATGTGGGATCCGGGCCAGGGATCGAACCAGTGCCCCTTGCACTGCAAGGCGAACTCTCTACCCACTGGACCACCAGGGAAGCCCTGTCTAGTATATTCTTACATTAAAGAAGCAGTTCCAGTAATTAAAAGCCTGGGTGGCTATAACGAGATAAAACTTTCTTTTATGATGAAGACATTTTTATTATATGCACAATACAGTAATGTTACCTTTAGGCAGAATGTTGTACGGTAGATCTCTAGAACTTCCTCCTCTTGTATAACTGACCCTAGTAACTTTTTAACAGTGTCAATAGGAAGCTATTATGAGATCCACAGTTACAGAAACTAAGGGGGCAAAGCCTCTCAGTTCATTGCTTTTGTGACTTGATGTAGGTGGTTTATATCGGTTTGAAGCAGCTCTTGTTTTCTGACTGCTGACTCTCCCCAGAACTGGGAAGGGGGTTTTATCGACTCTTTCCCAGCGTTTGGCATGGGGACAGCCCTTCTCTGAGGATGGGGCACGTGATGACATGGGAATCCCAGGAGAGACCCCGTCCACGACAGTCACAGACATGGAACACATTTTGTGCTGAACTTGGAAGCTCTGTGTTCGGCTCTGAGATTGACTTGGGGTGAGGACCAACTCTCCTAGTGAAAAAAAGCAGAAGGAAAAACAAACCAGCACTACTAAATAAAACAGAAAAAAATCTTAGCTGCGGGAACTGGTAATAAAATTCAGATTATGCAGGCCAAAGACCCAGTAAAGACGAGAGGAGCTTTAAAGCCAGTTATATTTTGGAAGGAATTTGTTGGACTAGGTAAACCTGAGCATTGGTTTTCCAGTCTGGTGGAGCTCAGGGGACAGTCTGCACACCCTGGAGAGCCCTCCACGGTGGGGAAACTAACTGGAAACTGACCTTTTTAGGGGAAAGTCATATGATCATCTCAACAGACACAGACAAAACATTGGGTGGAATTCATGTCCCATTCATAATTAAAAACCAAACAAAACTCTTATCAAACCAGGGCTAGAAAGCAACTTTATGGACAGAGAGATTATCTCAAACTAAAATGCCAAGTATGCTTAGTGGTAAAACAATGAATGCATTATCCCATTTTATTTATTTATTTTTTAAATTTTGGCCTATTTTATTGGTTTTTTATTTATTTATTTTCATCCATCTTTTTATTCTTTGGCCTGTGTGGGCCTCCCACTGCAGTGGCCTCTCTCGTTGCAGAGCACCTGCTCCGGGTGCATGTGCTCTAGTGCGCTGGCTCTTAACTGGACACACCGGTCCAGCTGCTCCACGGCATGTGGGATCCTCCCGGGCCAGGGATCAAACTTGTACCCCCTGTGCTGCAAGGTGGACTCTTTACCCCCTGGACCACCAGGGAAGCCCCCACATTGTATTTTTTAGTATTTATTTTAAATTTTTCTAAATTAAAAAGCACCTTTTTGGCTACACTGTGTGGCACTGTGGGATCTTAACTCCCCTCCAGTGGAAGCGTGGAGTCTTACCCACTGGACCACCAGGGAAGTTCCACATTATTCCATTCTATATTGGGAATCAGCCATGGTACCTCCATTCTTACTTTTTGTTCAGAATTACACAAAACCCCTAGCAAATACAGAAGAATTAAAGAAATGGAAAATGTGTAAGACATAGAAAGATAAAAAAGGGCAAGTGTGTTCTAAAGGCACAAAATGGTGGCCGCACTGCTGATGAAATTTACCAAAAGTCATTCAAATGTAAGCTTCAAAGGGGTCAATTTGATGATACATAGATTATACCATAATAAAAAATTTTCAAAGAAATGAAAAATAAAGCTCAACTTATGGTGTCTGGATAAAACACCTTAAAGTATCTTCAAGTTACGAGATATAATAAGAATTTAGGGGCTTCCCTAAATTTAGGGGCTTGCAGTGCAAGAGGCGCCAGTTCGATCCCTGGCCTGGGAAGATCCCACGTGCCACAGAACGGGCTGGACCAGTGTGTTCAACTACCGAGCTGGAGCTCTGGAGCGCATGCGCCCAGAGCCGGTGCTCTGCAGCAAGTGAGGCCACTGAGATGGGAGGCCCACATAGGCCAAAGAACAAAGATAAATGAAAGATCAATCGAAGTGGCCAAAAAAAAAAAAGGATTTAGGTTGCTAGACACAGAATTAATATATAAAAGTCAATCCTCTATCAATTTAAAATGTTTAAAATTCAGTTAAAGATACCATTTACAATACCCTTTAAGAATATTGAGTAATTGGGAAAAAATTATTGAGTAATTGGGAATAATCTAACACATGTTGGACATATTCTGGAGAAAATCGTAACACTTTATTGAAGGACAGTACAGAAAGATTAATGAAGATGATGCCATGTTATTAGATAAGAAGTCTCATTATTTTTAATATATTCTTCCCAAAAGGACCTATAGAGTTAATATGTTTACAGTAAAGATCCCTTGTGTTTTTTGACAAGGTGATCCTAATATTTGTATGGGAGAACAAAGGGCCAAGAATAGCCAGACAGTTGAAGAAGAAAAAGATGCAGAGATAAGCCTTCCTAGGTAGAACAATTCCAGATGGGAAGTCTCCGGACTGAACAGGCCCAGTCCTTCCGGTGCTGCTTCAGGGTTCCGTACTCACCTGATCAGAGCCGTATCCTTACTGCTTGGAACCACAAAGGAATACATGTCTAGGTTTGATTTATTCAAAACGTAGACGTTTCAGGTGGTCCAATGGTTAAGACCATGCCTTCCCATTCATGGGGCATGAATTTGAACCCTGGTTGGGGAATTAAGATCCCACGTGTCACACAGTATGGCCCAATAATAATAATAGTAAAATAAAGCTTTCATAGTAAGAAAAAAATAGCATACCTAGTAGCAAACTGAGGGGACATTATAAAGCATACAGCATATAATGTAAAAATACATTTAATAATCAAATGATGAGGCACTGTTTATCAAAGAGCACAGGATGGGAAGAGGTTCATAGGAATCACATACAGATTCAATCAGTAGTCAAGTGACTATATCATATAGATGTACCTTTTAAATAATGGAATGCCTTTTTTAAAAAATTTAATTAATTTATTTATTTGTGGCTATTCTGGGTTTTCACTGCTGCAGGCTCTTCTCTAGTTGCAGAGAGTGGGGGCTACTCTCTAGTTGAGGTGAGCAGGCTTCTTGTTGCAGTGACGTCTCTTGTCGTGGAACTTGGGCTTTAGGGCTCATGGGCTTCAGTCGTTGCAGCACATGGGCTCCGCAGTTGTGGCTCACAGGCTTAGCTGCTCTGCAGCATGTGAGATCTTCCTGGCTCAGGGATCAAACCTGTGTCTCCGGCATTGGCAGGCGAACTCTTCATCCCTGAGCTACCAAGGAAGCCCCTGGAATGCCATTTTAAATTATAAAGTGGGTACAAATAACTTATTTGAAGAGGTTGCTCATATTGATTTGAAGCAATTACTGCCCCAGATAATCATTTGCAGATTTAATGAAATAATCTAATGAATAATCTAATGGATATATTTTAAAATACATTTAAATAATGAAATGCCATTGAAAATTATGACTTGATCTATATATTTAAATTATATAACCCATCGGTGGGAACATGCATGTTGGTGAACAACAAAACTCTGTAAAATCTTTAAAACAAAGAATAATAATAATAAAAAAAAAAGGTGGCAAAGGTTTGGATAAATAAGCATTTTAAACTTTTTTTTTTTTGGCCACTTCTGTTGGTCTTTCATTCATCTATTTTCATCCATCTTTGTTCTTTACTGAACAGGCCCAGTCCTTCCGGTGCTGCTTCAGGGTTCCGTACTCACCTGATCAGAGCCGTATCCTTACTGCTTGGAACCACAAAGGAATACATGTCTAGGTTTGATTTATTCAAAACGTAGACGTTTCAGGTGGTCCAATGGTTAAGACCATGCCTTCCCATTCATGGGGCATGAATTTGAACCCTGGTTGGGGAATTAAGATCCCACGTGTCACACAGTATGGCCCAATAATAATAATAGTAAAATAAAGCTTTCATAGTAAGAAAAAATAGCATACCTAGTAGCAAACTGAGGGGACATTATAAAGCATACAGCATATAATGTAAAAATACATTTAATAATCAAATGATGAGGCACTGTTTATCAAAGAGCACAGGATGGGAAGAGGTTCATAGGAATCACATACAGATTCAATCAGTAGTCAAGTGACTATATCATATAGATGTACCTTTTAAATAATGGAATGCCTTTTTTAAAAAATTTAATTAATTTATTTATTTGTGGCTATTCTGGGTTTTCACTGCTGCAGGCTCTTCTCTAGTTGCAGAGAGTGGGGGCTACTCTCTAGTTGAGGTGAGCAGGCTTCTTGTTGCAGTGACGTCTCTTGTCGTGGAACTTGGGCTTTAGGGCTCATGGGCTTCAGTCGTTGCAGCACATGGGCTCCGCAGTTGTGGCTCACAGGCTTAGCTGCTCTGCAGCATGTGAGATCTTCCTGGCTCAGGGATCAAACCTGTGTCTCCGGCATTGGCAGGCGAACTCTTCATCCCTGAGCTACCAAGGAAGCCCCTGGAATGCCATTTTAAATTATAAAGTGGGTACAAATAACTTATTTGAAGAGGTTGCTCATATTGATTTGAAGCAATTACTGCCCCAGATAATCATTTGCAGATTTAATGAAATAATCTAATGAATAATCTAATGGATATATTTTAAAATACATTTAAATAATGAAATGCCATTGAAAATTATGACTTGGTATAAATATTTGAATTATAAAACCCATCGGCTGGGAACATGCATGTTGGTGAACAACAAAACTCTGTAAAATCTTTAAAACAAAGAATAATAATAATAAAAAAAAAAGGTGGCAAAGGTTTGGATAAATAAGCATTTTAAACTTTTTTTTTTTTGGCCACTTCTGTTGGTCTTTCATTCATCTATTTTCATCCATCTTTGTTCTTTAGCCCGTTTGGGCCTCCCATCACAGTGGCCTCTGTTGCTCCAGAGCTCCAGCTCGGTAGTTGGACACATTGATCCAGCTACTCTGCGGCACGTGGGATCTTCCCAGGCCAGGGATCGAACCGGCGCCCCTTGCACTGCAGGGTGGTGTCCTTACCCACTGGACCAGCAGGGAAGCCCCATTTTAAACTTTAATTGCTCATTTTATACACCAGATTAGCTCAAACATTACAAACTATATGGATATGGATATGTGAAAGTCACTCAGTTGTGTCTGACTCTGCGACATGACTGCAGCCCACCAGGCTCCTCTGTCCATGGGATTCTCCAGGCAGAAAACTGGAGTGGGTTGCCATTTCCTTCTCCAGGGGATCTTCCCAACCCATGGATGTTTCCTGCATTGGATGGCGGGTTCTTTACCACTAGTGCCACCTGGGGCACCCTTGAGATGTCTGTACCTATGGGCATTTTTCCGGGGAGAAGGTCCACAGTTTCAGCAGATTCTCAAAGTGTATCCATGATTTTTGAAGGACTAACCTCATGAACGAGACAGTCATATCTACAAGTTCTCTTAAAGCTGATATTTTTGAATTTCAGCAACAGTGAGTACAGATCTGGGGGAGGTTATTAAGGAGTTTCAGCAGGTTCTCAGAGGGTATCTGTGATTCTTGAAGGACTAACCTCATGAATGAGACAGTCATGTCTGTAAGATTCTCTTAAAGCTGATATTTTTGAATTTCAGGAACGGTGAGTTCAGATTTTGGGGAGGTTATTAAGGAGCTTGAATGTATTCTACAGGCAAGCCCAGGCAGGGAGGGGCATGGGCTGGCCGGAGCCCCCTGCCCAAGCAGGCCATCTCTGGCTGAGCTGGAGTCGAGGGCAGGAACCTTTACAGACCCAGACGGGGCAGAGACGGTTGGAAGGAGTTTGGACACAGAAGGTCTACCTGTGAATTCTCGTGCCATGTAACCATGTGATCTTGGACAACTCTCTTTTTTCTTAAGGATTTTTATTTATTTATTGTATATATTTACTTTTGACTGCAATGACTCTTGGTTGCTGCGTGGACTTTTTCTGGTTGCAGAGAGCAGGGGCTACTCTCCAGGTGAGATGTGTGATCTTGTTGGTGCAGGGCTCCTCTTGTTGTGGAACACGGATTAGCTGCGGCACAGGGGCTTAGTAGTTGTGGCACACACGTTTTGCCAAAGGTGGAATATTCCCGGACCAGGGATTGAACCCACATCCCCTGCATTGGCAGGTGGGATCTTAGCTACTGTGCCACCAGGGAAGTCCTTGGGCAGTTTCCTTAACTGCCTGAGCCTGTTCTTCATCTCTACAATGGTATCACACTGTAGTCATGTTGAGATTCTGCAGGTAAGAAATGCTTTGTAAGAGGTAACAGGGTCGGGCTTCCCCTGGTGGTCCAGTGGATAAGGACACCACCTTGCAGTGCAAGGGGCGCTGGTTCGAGCCCTGGCCTGGGAAGATCCCACGTGCCGCGGAGCGGCTGGACTGATGTGTCCGATTGCCGAGCCGGAGCTCTGGAGCGCATGCGCCCGGAGCCGGCACTCTGCGACAACAGACGCCACCGCGATGGGAGGCCCACAGGAGCCAGAGAACAAAGACGGATGAAAATAGAGAAATGAAGGACCAATAGAAGTGGCCCGCCTGCTCCCATCCCTCCCCAACCCGACCCCGCCCAAAATAAATAAATAAATAAATCTTTAAAAAAAAAAAAAAGAGGTAACAGGGTCTTGGACTCATTAAATGGATGACTGAGTTTGGGTTTAGAACAAAACAGAAAATAGTTTAAGACAGTCTAGTTTAAGACAGTCTGCCCTGTTGTAGCTTAATCATTACTGTGTGCTAAATGATTGACCATTTGGCCGGTCCCAGCTTGTTGCCACCCGGCCCTGTCTGGCTCTGTCTGTGTGAGGATGGGGAGAGCTGGGGCCTTCCAGACATGACGGGTACTGTCTCCTATTTCAGTGCCTTTCCTGGGCCGTGTAGATGCCCCTTAGATGGCCCTTAGAGGCATGTGTAGATCCTGAGCCCATCCAGAACTTCCTAAGATGGGACCTAGAGTGAGCCAGGCTCTTTAGGATGAGAAAGGATCCAGGTGAGCAGAGCAGTGGGTCCGTCTGCTTGGCTCAGTCTGAGCAAAGGCGGAGAGAAGCAGCTCAGAGCAGAGCAGCAGATGGGGTCTGGGGAAGGTGAGGTGGCCTGAAGCCGGTGGCTCAGAAGAAGGGGTACAAAAGGTGCCCTCTTAAAACACTTTAAACTTTACCATTCTATCCAAAGGATGGATAAAACCTAGTTTTATAGTTTCAGGGGAAAGAGCAAACATCCATATTCGCACCAACTCACTCCAGTATTCTCGCCTAGCAAACCCAATGGACAGAGGCACCTGGAGGGCTACAGTCCACAAGGTTGCAAAGAGTTGGCCACGACTGTATACACAAACACTCTTCTATTGTCTTCATGATGTATTTTGCCAAACAGACATTCTCAGTTTTACCCAGAGAAGCGTCTTATCTTGGTCCAGTGGATAAGGACACCACCTTGCAGTGCAAGGGGCGCTGGTTCGAGCCCTGGCCTGGGAAGATCCCACGTGCCGCGGAGCGGCTGGACTGATGTGTCCGATTGCCGAGCCGGAGCTCTGGAGCGCATGCGCCCGGAGCCGGCACTCTGCGACAACAGACGCCACCGCGATGGGAGGCCCACAGGAGCCAGAGAACAAAGACGGATGAAAATAGAGAAATGAAGGACCAATAGAAGTGGCCCGCCTGCTCCCATCCCTCCCCAACCCGACCCCGCCCAAAATAAATAAATAAATAAATCTTTAAAAAAAAAAAAAAGAGGTAACAGGGTCTTGGACTCATTAAATGGATGACTGAGTTTGGGTTTAGAACAAAACAGAAAATAGTTTAAGACAGTCTAGTTTAAGACAGTCTGCCCTGTTGTAGCTTAATCATTACTGTGTGCTAAATGATTGACCATTTGGCCGGTCCCAGCTTGTTGCCACCCGGCCCTGTCTGGCTCTGTCTGTGTGAGGATGGGGAGAGCTGGGGCCTTCCAGACATGACGGGTACTGTCTCCTATTTCAGTGCCTTTCCTGGGCCGTGTAGATGCCCCTTAGATGGCCCTTAGAGGCATGTGTAGATCCTGAGCCCATCCAGAACTTCCTAAGATGGGACCTAGAGTGAGCCAGGCTCTTTAGGATGAGAAAGGATCCAGGTGAGCAGAGCAGTGGGTCCGTCTGCTTGGCTCAGTCTGAGCAAAGGCGGAGAGAAGCAGCTCAGAGCAGAGCAGCAGATGGGGTCTGGGGAAGGTGAGGTGGCCTGAAGCCGGTGGCTCAGAAGAAGGGGTACAAAAGGTGCCCTCTTAAAACACTTTAAACTTTACCATTCTATCCAAAGGATGGATAAAACCTAGTTTTATAGTTTCAGGGGAAAGAGCAAACATCCATATTCGCACCAACTCACTCCAGTATTCTCGCCTAGCAAACCCAATGGACAGAGGCACCTGGAGGGCTACAGTCCACAAGGTTGCAAAGAGTTGGCCACGACTGTATACACAAACACTCTTCTATTGTCTTCATGATGTATTTTGCCAAACAGACATTCTCAGTTTTACCCAGAGAAACCTTTTTGGGTTTTCGCTTCATTATTACTTTAATAAGTAGACTCAAAAGACATTACCCTTTTTTCTGTTTTTTTTTTTTTTTTGACAAAACCACAAGAAAAAAATCAATAAATATTATCGATGCTAATAACCCTAAATAATATGTATGGCCTAAATATGAAGCTCCTTATACATAAATCATGCTTCCTATATCTCTAATGTAGTCAAATGTACATTCTGGTAACAGTAGGACAACAGGCAATGATCCAATAAATGTGTCATGTGCTAAGTGGTATCAGGCGCTTAGAGAAGTCAGCTTACCTGTTCCTGACCCTCACCTCGTATAAGTCTTCTCAGATATACAGATGTTGTACTCCTAGAAATGCTAAGAAAGGTGGTTTGGAGGTGGGCTGAGTAATTACCTTACATTCTTTATATATGCACAGCACACAGCCATTGAAAAATTAACAAGATACAGCCAGTGATGACCTTTCTACTACGATTTTCCTGGTGGCTCAGATGGTGAAGAATCTTTGTGAGATTCAGGAGACCCAGGTTTAACCCCCGGGGTCAGGAACATCCCCTGGAGGAGGGCATGGCAACCCACCCAGGTGTACTTGCCTGGAGAATCCCCTGAACAGAGCCTGGCGATCTACAGTCCCTAGGGCCGCAAAGCGTCAGACCTGATGAGTGACTAACACACACCCCTTCCTAACAGAAAGAATCCAGTCCTGTTAACTCGTCCCTCTGGGTCTTGTTTCTAGGGCGGGGAAGAAACTATCAGGAATTTAAAAGAAATGATTTTAGATCAAGGGCCAGGAAATGTTCTCTATAGAATGTCGGAGAGTCCCTCTTAAAACACTTTAAACTTTACCATTCTATCCAAAGGATGGATAAAACCTAGTTTTATAGTTTCAGGGGAAAGAGCAAACATCCATATTCGCACCAACTCACTCCAGTATTCTCGCCTAGCAAACCCAATGGACAGAGGCACCTGGAGGGCTACAGTCCACAAGGTTGCAAAGAGTTGGCCACGACTGTATACACAAACACTCTTCTATTGTCTTCATGATGTATTTTGCCAAACAGACATTCTCAGTTTTACCCAGAGAAACCTTTTTGGGTTTTCGCTTCATTATTACTTTAATAAGTAGACTCAAAAGACATTACCCTTTTTTCTGTTTTTTTTTTTTTTTGACAAAACCACAAGAAAAAAATCAATAAATATTATCGATGCTAATAACCCTAAATAATATGTATGGCCTAAATATGAAGCTCCTTATACATAAATCATGCTTCCTATATCTCTAATGTAGTCAAATGTACATTCTGGTAACAGTAGGACAACAGGCAATGATCCAATAAATGTGTCATGTGCTAAGTGGTATCAGGCGCTTAGAGAAGTCAGCTTACCTGTTCCTGACCCTCACCTCGTATAAGTCTTCTCAGATATACAGATGTTGTACTCCTAGAAATGCTAAGAAAGGTGGTTTGGAGGTGGGCTGAGTAATTACCTTACATTCTTTATATATGCACAGCACACAGCCATTGAAAAATTAACAAGATACAGCCAGTGATGACCTTTCTACTACGATTTTCCTGGTGGCTCAGATGGTGAAGAATCTTTGTGAGATTCAGGAGACCCAGGTTTAACCCCCGGGGTCAGGAACATCCCCTGGAGGAGGGCATGGCAACCCACCCAGGTGTACTTGCCTGGAGAATCCCCTGAACAGAGCCTGGCGATCTACAGTCCCTAGGGCCGCAAAGCGTCAGACCTGATGAGTGACTAACACACACCCCTTCCTAACAGAAAGAATCCAGTCCTGTTAACTCGTCCCTCTGGGTCTTGTTTCTAGGGCGGGGAAGAAACTATCAGGAATTTAAAAGAAATGATTTTAGATCAAGGGCCAGGAAATGTTCTCTATAGAATGTCGGAGAGTAAATCTTTTTGGTTTCGTGGGCCTTATGGTCTTCACCCTCGAGCCCTGCGACAGGACGGGCCTGTGTTCAGGAACAGCCGATGCACACGGCAGGTGGCAGGCAGATTTGGCTCTGGAGCTGTAGTTGGTCAATTCCTGCCTTGCAAACTCTTCTTTTGATAGTGTTTATTGCTTGTGTTTCAGTCCAGAAATAACACATGCTTGTGGGCAGGGGAGTTCGAACAAAACAGGAGCATTTAGAGTAGAGAGATGACAGGCTCTTGCCTTCTCTCCCCTGCCTCCATAAGCCCACTCCTCAGAGGTCCCATCCGACACTGGCAGGAAGCCCAGGGGTCCACACACAGAGCCACACGCCAGCACCTCCAGGGTCTCAGCGTGGCCACAGGGAAGATGTGCCCGCTGGCACCTTAAAGGTGAGCTCTGGTCTCTTCAGTGCGAGAAACAGGTGGGCTTTTCTTGAAAAACAAGGCTGGGACTTCCCTGGTGATGCAGAGACTTCACCTTCCATGGCAGGGGGTGCGGGTTCCTGGCTCCACATGCCTTGTGTTCAAAAAGCCAGAAACAAATCAAAGCCAAAAACCCAGAAACATACAACAGAAATAATATTATAACAAATTCAATAAAGATGTTAAAAATGGTTCATATCAAAAAAACAAACCTTTAATAAAAATAAAAACAAGACCACTTGGTGCATAACTACAAGTCAGTAGACAAAATATAACAGGCATTCCTTGTCAAGTCTTACTTACCAAGCAGACAGACACACAGAATTTGCTCTCTCCTCCCTCCCTGCCTCCCTCCCTCCTTTCCTTCCTTCCACAAACGTTTTTAGTTCTGAGGATGCACCAGTGAACAAAGCCCTCATTCTCTGGCAGCTTCTCAGCTAGGAGAGGAAACAGACAATAGCAGGTGAGCACATGAAAACCTCAGATCCTAACATGTTCTAAGAAAGAGAAAACCTTAGTCGCTCAGTCACGACTAAAAGATACCAACTGTGGGGGACACAATCCAGTCCATAACACCTATGATAAGACCGAATCAGATGTTGTCAGAGTGGAAAGGGAGTTCAAGAGGGAGGGGGTGTACGTATATGTGTAGCTGATTCACTTTGCTGTACAGCAGAAAGTAACACAACCTTGTAAAGCAACTATTAAGTGTTAGTCACTCAGTCGTGTCCTGCTCTTTGCAACTTCATGGACTGTAGCCTCCCAGGCTCCTCTGGGATTCTCCAGGCAAGAACACTGGAGTGGGGTGCCATGCCCTCTTCCATGGAATCTTCCTGACCCATAGATCAAACCCAGGTCTCCTGCATTGCAGGCAGATTCTTTATGGTCTGAGCCACCAGGGAAGTCCCATGTGTTCTAAAGGAAACAACGGAGAAGGTGATTAAGGGGTGGAATCTCGCGGTTCAGTCTGCCTCTGTGGAGTTCCTCTGCCTGAGCCCAAAGCTCAGAGCTCAACTCCACCGCTCCTCCCTGTGTGTCCAGGGACACAATGTGCTCCCTCTGGGCCTCAGTTTCCTCCCCTGTAAAATGAGGGCGACTTTAGGACTTACATGGTGACACCCAGGAGAGGCTGCATGAACCTAGGAAGTACTGAGCTCTCGATGAAAATACCAGCTCCTATCAGCGGTAGGAATAGAACACTACAGTCTCTCCTGAGAGAATTTTGCACGTGAACACATTAGTCAGATCCTTGCAGGAAAATGTGGGTACGGGGCAGCGTTATTCAGTACATGCTGAGAGTTTCTGTTCTCTGCACACCACACAGAGCACTGGCATTTGTGTAGAATAGAATCCTGGGCGTTTACTTTATAAGAATTTTCTTGGTAAAATTCCTTGTCAAGTCTTACTTACCAAGCAGACAGACATACAGAATTTGCTCTCTCCTCCCTCCCTGCCTCCCTCCCTCCTTTCCTTCCTTCCACAAACGTTTTTAGTTCTGAGGATGCACCAGTGAACAAAGCCCTCATTCTCTGGCAGCTTCTCAGCTAGGAGAGGAAACAGACAATAGCAGGTGAGCACATGAAAACCTCAGATCCTAACATGTTCTAAGAAAGAGAAAACCTTAGTCGCTCAGTCACGACTAAAAGATACCAACTGTGGGGGACACAATCCAGTCCATAACACCTATGATAAGACCGAATCAGATGTTGTCAGAGTGGAAAGGGAGTTCAAGAGGGAGGGGGTGTACGTATATGTGTAGCTGATTCACTTTGCTGTACAGCAGAAAGTAACACAACCTTGTAAAGCAACTATTAAGTGTTAGTCACTCAGTCGTGTCCTGCTCTTTGCAACTTCATGGACTGTAGCCTCCCAGGCTCCTCTGGGATTCTCCAGGCAAGAACACTGGAGTGGGGTGCCATGCCCTCTTCCATGGAATCTTCCTGACCCATAGATCAAACCCAGGTCTCCTGCATTGCAGGCAGATTCTTTATGGTCTGAGCCACCAGGGAAGTCCCATGTGTTCTAAAGGAAACAACGGAGAAGGTGATTAAGGGGTGGAATCTCGCGGTTCAGTCTGCCTCTGTGGAGTTCCTCTGCCTGAGCCCAAAGCTCAGAGCTCAACTCCACCCGCTCCTCCCTGTGTGTCCAGGGACACAATGTGCTCCCTCTGGGCCTCAGTTTCCTCCCCTGTAAAATGAGGGCGACTTTAGGACTTACATGGTGACACCCAGGAGAGGCTGCATGAACCTAGGAAGTACTGAGCTCTCGATGAAAATACCAGCTCCTATCAGCGGTAGGAATAGAACACTACAGTCTCTCCTGAGAGAATTTTGCACGTGAACACATTAGTCAGATCCTTGCAGGAAAATGTGGGTACGGGGCAGCGTTATTCAGTACATGCTGAGAGTTTCTGTTCTCTGCACACCACACAGAGCACTGGCATTTGTGTAGAATAGAATCCCTGGGCGTTTTTTACTTTAATAAGAATTTTCTTGGTAAAAATTTTCCTCTCTTCAGAAACACCAAGTGTGTTCATTTCTCTCCCATATATTTACAAGGAACGGCTCCCCCTCAGAAGGTAAGACTCAGGCTCTCCCTCTGAGGATACTGTGTGTTCTGCCAGAAGCACCCTTTATTTTCAAACACCCAAAACAATTGGATCTCACCCCCACTCCCACTGAAACAAAGAGGGGCCGTTCTCCTTGGGTGCACGAAGGAGAACGTCTAAATGCCAGCCAGCCTCTCCCTGTTGTCTTGTAAGCTTCCTCACCTCCTGAAGTTTCAGTTTACTAACGTGGCTGACACCTTGACCAGAAGGTCGTGTGTCAGACTGTCATCTGCAACATAGAGTCCCAAGCCTGGAAGCTTCCTTGGAGGGAGGATCTGGTCTAGATCCCCCAGGACAGGATGGACCACACCTTCAAGGGAAGAAGTGGTGGAGGGAGAAGAGGGGAGGGACCGGGCCGACTGACCACAGTGTGTCCTGGAATTCATCTGTTCTAGTCATCAGCTTTAGAAGGAGTAAGAATTATCTTTCCCCTATGTATTTACCATTAGTTTTCAAATGTATATGGATATGGTGGTGATTAATAACCATTTTACAAAATCATTTTCAAAACTCTTAGACTCAGCAATATTTCATTGTCTTATATAGTTATTGTTTAGTTTCTAAGCCATGTCCAGCTCTTTGTAATACCCTATATATATATATAACAATTATATAAAATTTATACATGTAAATTATATAAATGTGTATAAATTATATTAAAGATACATATAATTTTATATATACAAATAGAAATTATATACACATACTTTTAGTTTAAAAAAATTTTTTTGGCCATGCCATGCAGCTTGTAAGATCTTAGTTTCCTGATCAGAGATTGAACCCTGGCCCCAGCAATGGAAGCACAGAGTCCTAACCACTGGACCACCTGGATAGTCCCTACATATTCTCTTTGTTGTTGTTATTTGCTCAGTCGTGTCCAAGACTCTTTGTGACCCCATGGACTGTGGCCCTCCAGGCTCCTCTGTCCATGCAATTCTCCAGGTAAGAATACTGGGGTGGGTGGCCATGCCCTCCTCTAGGGTACCTTCCTGACTCAGGGACTGAACTTGCAGCTCCGGTCTCCTGCATTGGCAGGCGGATTCTTTACCACTGAGCCTCAGGGGAAGCCACCTAAATATTTTCTTAAGAGCAAATAATTAACTTCAAGTCCAACGCTGTTGACCAGGAGCTCTCAAAGTGAGGTCCCTGGGTCAGCAACAGCGGCCCCTGTGACCTCAACAGAAGAACGGATTCCTGGCGCCATCCCAGATACTGAACCAGAAACTCTAAAGGGGGTACCAACAGCAGGTTTAACAAGTCCCCTGGGGGATCTGATTTGCTTCATGTTAAAGTCTGAAAGGCTTCCTTTGGCAGGGAGGCAGCCAGTTCTGACCCCATGATGGACCAGTTTCTTTGACTTGCTTTTCGTTGCTTTTGTTACTATAATCATACAGAATATTTGCTTGTGAGAATCCTGTCCCTCTTTCTGCCTGTTCAACTAAAGTGCCTTTGTTCAGAACCCTGTCCACCTGTGGGTGGCAGGAAGGGAGAAATTAACACATCCCCTGCCTGAGGCTTGCCCTTCTAGGAGATGTTTGAAAGATGAATGGCCTTTTTGCTTTGCTTCCTTGCCTCCCCCCCATCTCTGATCTATAAAAGAACCTAAGAGCCGGACCCAGATAAGATACATATTTTGAGACCATAACCTCAAAATAACCTGCTCAGTTAAATGCTTACTGAATAAAGTCATTTTCCTTGCTTCAGCATCTTGTCTCTTGGATTCACTGGCATGTCATACAGTGAGCAGAGCAAGCTTGGACTTGGTAACATTCCCGGGTTGCTCAGTGGTAAAGAATCTGCCTGCTATGCAGGAGACTCAGGTTCAAACCCTAGGTCCGGAAGATCCCTTGGAAAGAGAAATGGCAACCCACTCTGTTATTCTTGCCGGGGGAATCCCATGGACAGAGGAGCCTGGTGGGCTACAGTCCATGGGGTCACAAAGAGTCGGACACAACTTTTCAACTGACACGCACACATAAAGTTTGAAAATCTCTGAGCTGGATTATATGACGTTTAGATCGAAAATGGATGCTGTGGAGAGGAGCTGGGGAAAAGACTGGCTGCTCTTTGGCCCCTGGAACAAGTACCGGGGAATGGGGTTTAACGCTGTCCCAGTTCATCAATGAGTTGACCTCTGGTCAGTACACGTGCTTCTGAGGGCCAGCCAATCAGCAGCAGCCTTGTTCCAGTGACCTTTCCTTTGCTAAAGGTCACTAAGTGCCTGAATACTCCCTCTGTTGAGTCCACTAATCCCCAGTCGCACACGTCGCAAGTCTCTCTGCAAGTCTCTCTCTAAGAGACCCACAGTTTACTGGGTTTTGTTGTGTTCTGTTGCTAAGTCGTACTGACGCTTTGTGTCCCATGGACTGCAGCACGCCAGGCTTCCCTGTCCTTCACCAGCTCCCAGAGCCTGCTCAAACTCACGTCCATTGAAGTGATGCCATCCAACCATCTTCTGTTGCCCCCTCTCCTCCTGCCCTGGCAAACAACAAATCCAGCTTTTTGTTTTAAATATAGAGCAGGTGCCTCTTTCTTGGGCAAAACATTGGGTTTATCCCAGAGACGACAATCACTGGCGTCGACAGAGGCAGAGGTCATCATGAATGTGCGTGGTGGGCCAAGTGTGAGGTAGAACTGGGTAGAGAATAAGTGATGATGCGGGGAGGCAGTCACGTGTTTATGACACATACACGCCCCCAGGTCCAAATGAAGCGCTCCGGCAGCGCTTCAATCCCTGGATCAGGAAGACCCCCTGAAGGAGGGCCTGGCAACCCACTCCAGGCAAGAGCCTGGAGAATCCCATGGACAGAGGAGCCTGAGGGGCTACACTCCTTGGGGTTGCAGAGTCGAACGTGACTGAACACATACCCAACACTGAATTTTTATACAAGAAGTGATGTAGGTAAAGAGAATTGCCCAAGAACAGTTGATTTAGTGGAGCTTCCCTGGTGGCTCCGACGGTAAAGAATCTGCCTGCAATGTGGGAGACCTGGGTTTGATCCCTGGGTCGAGAAGATCCTCTGGAGAAGGAAATGGTCATTCCAGTGTTCCTGCCTGGAGAGTTTCATGGCCAGAAGAGCTTGGCGGGCTGCAGTCCACGGGGTAGAGTAAGAGTTGGACATGACTGAGTGACTACCTAACAACATTCTATTATATGAGTGTAACATGTTAGCCCTACCCCTAGGCATTGAGGCTGTTTCTCATTTTTTTGTGACTACAAATAGGCTGCAATGTATACCCCTGTACACCTCATTTCACACATGGTGAAACTCTAGCTATAGGATAAATTCCTGTAGTGGAACTGCTGAGTCAAATATTATGTACATTCTCAAAACTCTTGGCCCACTGCCTGCAGAGGTTGTACTAAATGGAGCTTTCATCAGCCAGGCATGAGGCAAGCCCCTGCTCCCCAACCTCACCCCACGCCCCAACAAAGGTGGTATCATCAAACACTTGAATTGTTGCCAATCTGATAGGGATTTCAACATAGCTTTCGTTTGCATTTCTTTGATTGTGGGCAAAGTTGATCCTCTTTGAAGATGTTTATGAACCATGCGAATCTCCTTTTCTATGATCTGTGTGTATATCATTTTAATTAAAAAAATGCTCATCTGGGGAACTCCTTGGTGGCTAGAACTTGGGGTTTACACTGCTCTGCCCCAGGTTCAATTCCTGGTTGCGGAACTAAGATCCTGCAAGCTGCATGACACAGCCAAAGAAAACAATACTTTTTTTTAAAAAAAACTCCATCTGTGTATTAATCTGTTTATAGTATAAACACCTCTTACATACCAACTGTCTGCTGGACATATATATATAGGAATTACTGTAAGTAAAGGACTTCCCAGGAGGCACTAGTGGTAAAGACTCCACCTGTCAATGCAGGAGACACAAGAGCTTCGGGTTCAGTCCTCGGGCTGGGACGATCCCCTGGAGGAGAAAATGGAGGCCCACTCCAGTCTTCTTGCCTAGAGAGTCCCATGGATAGAGGAGCCTGGCGGGCTGCAGTTCCTGTGGCTGCAAAAAGTAGGACACTGTTGAGCAACTGAGCACACACACACACACACACACACACACACACTGTAGGTAAAAGGGTGAACTTGAGAGACTCAGCCCCTTGTCTGCCAGGATGTGGGAGCTGGTGAAAGATAAAGATTCTGAGTTAAATGTTGAATTACTTATGGGGTATTAATTGGGTTGGGCTGAACGAGTCCCCGAACAAACTTTCTGACCAACCCAATACATACACGTACATATGCGTGCATCTGTAGATGTAACTTATCCATGGGAAAAAGACTTGGTTCTACACCATGAGTTAACAGAGAAGATCTTTGACTAGAAGTGACACTCTTCCTCTGTGCTTCTCTGTAGTTTCTGAACTTTTTGTAATGTATTGATACCTACATAATATTTGCAGTTAGGTGATTTCTCCTTTGTTCATTTCCTGAATTTTCAAAGTCTTTTTGTTTATCTTTTTACAAACAACATACATGACTTTTGCATTCAAGAAAAAGAACTAAGTGATATGTAAACATCAAATATACATACAGGTTTATTTTTTTTTTTTTAGAAAAAAGCACAGGAAAGCGTGTTCTTTCTGAATGATAATGATGACATAGCAGAGGAAGATGAAGAAATCTATTTTCAGAACTCCTAAGTGGTTGGCCAGGGTTCTAGAACTTCTCATCTCAAATTCCAGTCCGGACCTCCACTCACCAGAAAAACTGAGTACTTGCCCCTTCTCCGCTGGGCAACCTCATCTGCATCCAACAAAACAGGAACTGAGTGGTTATGAGTTCTGGAAATCTGTCCCCAGGGCCCAGGGCTGGGAATTTCCCTTTCCCGATGCCAGCTTCAGGCTCTGTGTCCAAGGGCGACCCCTGTTGGTGGAATTGAAATTATGCCCATTATTTTTGAGCTGCTGTTAGCAGATCCTGACTATTCATAAAAGGACAGAGCCTGAAGCGGAAGCCCCAGTTCTTTGGCCACTTGGTGAGAAGAGCCAACTCATTGGAAAGGACCCTCATGCTGGGAAAGGCTGAGGGCAGGAGCAGAAGTGGGCGACAGAGGTTGGATGGCCTTACCGACTCAATGGACATGAGTTTGAGCAAACTCTGGGAGATGGTGAAGGACAGGGAAGGCGGGGTGGTGCAGTCCGTGGGGTCCAAAAGAGTCAGACACGACATCAACAAGCAGGATTGGTATCCCTGAGGTTTTATTTTTTGTGGAGTTTTCTGGAAGCCTTGACCTAACAGCACTCACTCCTTCCTCCAGCCTCTTCCCAACTCCCTATGCCCACTTTGCCTGCTGTTTGGCTGGAAAAACCAGGTGCAAGGCTTGAAGCGTGAAGCCACACAGGTGTGGCCAGCTTTTAAATATCATGCAGGCAGGCTGCCCCAGGGGCAAGGGCTGACTTTGCTGGCAAGAGGGTGTGGTGACTCTGGCTGGAAGTGACGGAGTCGGATCCTGCCTGCTGATGGAGAAGACCAGGCTTGATCAGCTTTGGGAGCAGTCAGCAGGCAGGCCATCCCACGAGGCTGTAGTTCAGGGGCTGCACCTCAGCTGAGAAAGGTAGACTGGAGGCAAATGCCTATGAAGAAACGGCAGGCTTTCTGGGTGAGGTCAACTATTTAAGATGGTTCCCTGGAATCTCCCTGGTGGTGCAGTGGTTAAGACTCCATGCTTCCAATGTAGGGGGTGTGGGTTCAATTCCTGGTCAGGGAATTAGGAACCCTAAATGCAACAAGGCCAAAAAAAAAAAGATCTTTTTAAATAAATAAAAAAGATGATTTTCTTCTTTATCTGGATATTCTGCTGAGGATCTCTGACAAGAACCAGAAAAACCCACCATGGCCTTTCTTGACCAGCCCCTGTGTCTGTATTTATAAGAACAAGGCCTTGGACTAAGGAAAGTGTGGGGAGTAATCAGGCCAGACTCAATGCTGCCAACATTCATCCAAAAAAAAGGAACTGCTCGCATGCCCCGTCCGTCGCTGAGTGGTGAGTGGAGGTGCTGAGTGGAGCTTGGTCTGGAGAATCTGGTTTTAGACACGCAAAGCCTGTTTGTAATTCATCAGCCTCACTCTTTCCTCCAGGGCACTGGTCTGTGATAAAGAAAGCTGGACACCGAGGAATGTGCCAGGCATTTCTGGGCTTTGAGAAAACATGACTAAGCGCTTCTCAGAGCACATCAGCCGACAAGAATCCTCCCTTCCTGGCTTCATCTCTCAGAGGCCTCATGCCCTGCAGGTCTCAAATCTATTCTGTCCTTATGGGAGGGGAGAAAAGCCCACTCATTGCGCTCACCGCTTTAAGCACGACTGACTCAAGGCTGGTTCAGGGTCTCTATGTGGACCAAATGCTCAGCATCCTCCAGGGCCTGGTGTCTGGGCGACCTTATTAAGAAAGAAAACAAATCAGGAATTAAGGAATGGGATGGGGATAGGGGCCCTTAGGTGGGTTCCGTCTAAATTTGCTGGAAAGGAAAGGCTGGGGAGAGAAACCTGCCTTAGGCCCCAGCCTGTTACATTTCAGGAAAGACTGAGAATCCTGATAAAGGACCTAGTGACGGTCAAGATCAGGTTTCTGAGAAAGACCTGGACAGGGAAGGCATTTCTTTCCTAGTTTAGTGGGTCATCCAGGCTTCTGTCCCAGTGCAGAAAATACAGGCACAGACTGCAGCTTCTGTCTGACTCTGGCCCCAGAGCCCAGACATGGATGCACGAAGCCCTGTGCTGCTAAGAATGAGGACTGGAGTCGTCAGTTTTCACAGGGCACTGGAAGGGAAGGGAGAGAGGACTAGATATCTGAGGAGGACTTCAGTCCACCAGGTGAAGGGCTGAACTGTAAGCTCCAGGAAAGTGGAAGGGGTCCAGCAGAGAGGGAGAGCGATGGCTCCATATCACAAAGCACATCACTGGCTGAGCTGGGAGGAGACTCCAGGTGACCTCGGGCTCTGCTGTGGACTCTTCTCTAGGACTGTTCCTTCCGGCAGGGAACATCCAGGTCAATTTGTACCTGCTTGATCTGACCCTGGAGGACCTTGGTCTGTCCAGTGAGAGAGGTACAGAGCTCTCACCCACATAGGGGAAGGAGTCTAACTTACTGAAGACCTGCTGTGTGCTAGGAACCTGTGCTAGTGTGACCTCACATCCTACCAGTGGGTAAGGAAGCAACCCATTTTCCTGATGAGGACACTGAGGTCCAGAGAGATTTAGATCCCTGTACGCAGTCACATATCTGGCTTTGACTCTGGTTTCAAACCAAGATCTCTTTGATTGAAAGCCCATTCATCTTCCTCTGGGAGGAACTGCTTGGTCTTATACTAGGATCCCTTTCTAAGGTCACCCTCTCATTACCAAAGGCCAGCTCGCAGGCCCAACCCACTGTGAGGCCAAGCAAACCAAAACGTGGGAATGTGGAGCAAAGACAGGTATATGGCAGGGCCATGCAAGGAGATGGTGGCTCCTGCCTGGAACCTCAACCTCTCCAAAGAGTTTCAGCAAAGCATTTTCAAGGCCAAGGTGAGGGAGGGGGCAAGGTTGGCCGTTGCAGACATTTTGGTGCAGGAAATTTTGTGCACCGAGGTCAGGTCACACTGTTCCTATAAACCTCCAATAAGACAAATGTTACTCTTTGTTCTGCAACTTTTTCTCTCTCTCTCTGAGTGAGAAGGTGTTATCTTCAAAGGTCTCTGCGTTCCAAAGTGGTGTCCTGAAAGATCAGAAGTAGACAGTACGCTCTCCTGTATAGTTCAAGCAACAGGCAACATTGTTAACTCCAAGCAATACAATACAACGGGCTAAAGCAAAGAAACAAATTTAATATCCTTTCAAATGTATCCTTCCCTATTACACCCTGATAAGATTTAAAAAAAAACAAAAGCCAAAAAACAAAAAAAACCCCCACAAACTCGAGACTTAAAAACCATGAACCTCATCTCCTCCGATTCTGGGCCAAAGGCTGGACTTTCTCCGGGAGAGCCTCTGCTTTCGCTGGACTGGAGTGGGGAATTAGATTTCCTCACCCGTAACCTCAAGCCCTCTGAGCGTGGACACTCCGCGCTGCTTTCTCCTCCCGAGTCCTGGGCTCCAGCGCCCTCCCCTGGCTGCGGTCGCCACCGGACTCCGCGCGCCCGGGCTCCCGGGGGCTCCCAGGCTCGGGTCTGCGCCTCCCCGCGCGGCCGCCAGAGCCCGCCCGGGTCCGGCCCCCCTAGGGCAGGGGGGGAGCTTCGGCGGGGGCGGGCCGGCGGCGCGGGCGTCAGGGGCCCCGGGGAGGAGCCAGCCCGGCGCGGCCGGCTCGGAGGCAGCAGTCTATAAAAGCCGCCGCTCCGGCGGTCCGCCGAGCGCGGGTGAGCGCAGCGCGGTGCACCCCGGCGGAGCGAGGCGAGCGCCAGCGGCGCACGGGGCCGGCGGGGCGAGCGCGGCCAGGGGCTGAACGCGGCTTTCCCCGACGGACTGCCGCTCGGCGTGCGCGCAACCCGGAGAGCTCCCAGAGCCGCTCAGCTTGCCACCCGACCGCTCCGGCCGCGGCTCTTCAGGCTCGCGAGGCGTTGACAGGGTCTCGGCTACCGACCCGGAGGTAAGAGGGCCGGCCCGGCGCGCCAGGGCAGTCAGAGGGGAGGGCAGATGGGAGCTCAGAGCCTCCACCGGTGATAGGGAAAAGGTAACCCTTCACGGGCTTGTCTGCCCACTCTGTGCTGGGCACTCTGTGGCCACGCCTGCCTGTTTGTCCACTCCGTGCCCACGCCTGCCTGTCTGTCCACTCCATGCCCATGCCTGCTTGTCTGTCCACGTGTCTGTTGATGGGCACCCGTCCCTGTCTCTGTCCGCTGTGGGATTTCTCTGAGATTGTGAGCCTCTCAAACAAGCAGCAGGTGGCGGAGAGCGCCGGTGTTCTCAAAGCAACCCGCGGGGAGAGGGGAGCGGGTCCCCATTTTCAGCGGAGTTCCCCAGCTCTGAGAGATGTCTCGCGGGGTGAGGGACGCTTGCGCCCCGAAGGGTCTCTCTGAGCAGGGACTGCGCCGAGGGTCAGGTCGCCCAGTCCAGCTCGCAGGGAGCGGGCTCACACCGTGCACTGGTGGGAGCGCCCCTGGCAACAGGTCACGCCTGGCTGCTCCGCTTTGAGCGCGATTTCCCTTCTGGTTTCCCCTTGGGCTCCCTCTGCCTACCCCCGGCGCGCGGTCCCTGATGGCGAGAAAGCACCCAGCGTCGCTCTGGAACACGGCGAGCGGAGGTCAAGGGCATGTGCGGTGACCCGAGGGCCCCTACTGATGTCCAGACGGAGACTCTCCCCAACCTGGCGTCGCCGCAGGAGGGCTCGGCGGTCCCTGGCGAGGGGCTTCAGCTTCAAGAAACGTCCAGTTAGGTTGGGAAGAGAGACAGGGACCTGGCGGAGCACAGGCCAGGGCCGCGGCCAGGTCTCCGGCTCGCCGCTCTGGAAACCGGGGCCAGAGGCACTCTGGAATGGAGCCGGCGGGACGCACGTTCTCTGGAGAAAGGAGCTCAGTGCGCCGAAGTCCTCCGCCGCAGACTCGCTGTCCGCGCTCTAACGACCGCCGCGGCGTCCCCAAGGGTCCCACACTACGGCCGTCTCAGGCGCGCCGCCAGGAGCCGGGTTTGAGGTCCCGAGCCCTGCTTCGTGCAGCCAAGGCTGCCCACAGGTGAGAAAACCCTTTTAACACTAAGCTTTTGATGTGTGAGCCAGTGGGCTGGCTGGCTGCAGCCTGGGAGCGAGTCTGTCTCTCCATTCCGGCGGTCTGGAGCGTGATCCCGGGCGCGCCCGGGGGCGGGAGCCGGCGGCTCGGCGTGCCCAGGCGCGGCGCCACCATGGACAGCTCCCAGCCGCTTCCTCCAGTCCCGGTCGGTGGCCCAGGGTCTCCCTGCGAAGTGGCGCGGCTTTCCTTCCAGGCTTAGAGAGTAGGGGTACTGGACGGGTGGAGAGGGACCGCTAGTCTGCAGGAGCCCTCGGAATCCGGTCCCAAGACGACGGGAGCCACTCAGGAGGATCAAGGGCGCCTGTGTGGTTTGTGACCGGGTCCTAGAAAACCCTGAAGCTGAGCTCCGTGCAGGACCTCCTGTGTGGTGTCCTGGGCGGAGGCTGCTCTGCAGCACCACGCGGGTCCTTGGAAATGTTATAGTTGTATCAGGCGCACCGAGACAGTGAGATAATGCCAGAGCTAATTAGGGAACCCCCAACTGTTCTATGCGCATGACATAGGATCGTGCTCCTCTTTATTAAAGTATTTAGTAAATATGGGACCGGGAGGCAGTGTTGAGTTTCACAGTCACAGGACAGAATGGAGAAGAAGCCAGCAGAACACGTTTACAGAGAATGAGTTTGGATGCATTTGCTAAAGGGGCTGTGCTGTTTTCTGAGCCTAATCACTTCCCCTCAGGCGCATAACCCTCTTAAGGAGGCTTCCATTGGTTCCTCTCCAGCCCCAGTAGAGCCTTCTGCAAATTGGTTGCTTGGAAACAGGTGAGGGAGAACCTGTAGGAGTTAATCTGGGCACAGGGCGCATCTCCCTTCTCTGCTAAGAAACGACGTTGCCTGAGGCTCTTCTTTAAGTCTTTGTCACCTATAGGGAAGGTGCCTCTTCCTTCATCTTAAAATTGCAAGGAATTCAGAAGAGCCGCTTCTGTTTGTGTCTGGCGAAGGCCCATAGAGAGGGAAAACAATCAAGCATCTTTATTTATTTTTGGAGGCAGCTTGTGTGACTTCTTAAAAGTCGCTTAAGCTCTATGTTTCCCCATCTAGAAACTGGAGACAACACAATTGACCTTGCAGAGCTGCCAGTGAGAATGAAATCGTGCAATGTAAAGGGCTGATATGGGTACTAAGCACCGAGAGAGCTCTTAAAGTGGTAGCAGTCAGGTGTATTTTACTTTCTTCCTTTTTTCTTGTCGTGCCACTTGGCATGCAGGATCCTAGTTTCCCAAGGAGAGATCAAACCTGTGCCCCCGGCGGTGGGTGCTCAGAGCCTTAACTACTGGACCACCAGGGACGTTCCCATAGCCGTATTTTAAAGGCAGTGGTGCGCTGGCTTGAATTATGCTCACCAGCCCTCTGCTCTCTCTCCTACCCAGGGATTGTTTGACAGGGACTCTGGCTCCACTTTATATTCATGCTCGAGAGCTGGTGGATGGAACGGATGGAAGTGCTGACGTTGATCAAAATGTGGGAAAAAGAAAAAAAAAAAAAACCAACCCAACTTGTTCACCAAAGATCACAGGGAGAATTTTTGCATGAAACAAATGAGTTGCCTGTTTTCCCCACCTGTGCCCACTTGAAGGAAAGAGAAAGTAAGTCATTTTCAAAATGTTGTCACAGCCCTCTGGTTGAGATGATCGATTCTTCTGGATCTTTCTCTCAGAAGAATGCAGGATCCTCCGAGGGGCCCCCTTGTCCTCTT
This sequence comes from Tragulus kanchil, assembly GCA_022376925.1. Taxonomy (NCBI): domain Eukaryota; kingdom Metazoa; phylum Chordata; class Mammalia; order Artiodactyla; family Tragulidae; genus Tragulus; species Tragulus kanchil. Next base: position 26,598,426 of record JAIOJX010000032.1, read on the forward strand.
GAAGTGAAGTTCCCTTGGGTATGGATGGAGAATGGCCCCCAAGGTCCATTTCTGGATCCCTATGGGATGCAGTGTGGAGTCGATGCCCTAGGTGGTCTAGGAAACGCCTGAGTGGTTGCTCCCAGGCAGATGCCCTTGTGTTTGAGCCTCACTTGTCTGTGAGACTCTGATCAAAGTCACTCACTCATTCTGCCTGGAGCACTGCCTCTTACATGGCAGTGTGCATGCATGCTCAGTTGCTCAGTCGTGTCCGACCCTTTGAGACCCCACCGACTGTAGCCCTCCAGGCTCCTCTGTCCATAGGGATTCTCCAGGCAAGAATCCTAGACTGGGTAGCCATTCCCTTCTCCAGAAGGTCTTCCCGACCCGGGGATCGAATCTGGGTCTTCTGCACTGGCAAGAAGATTCTTTACCACTGAGCCTGATTGAACTCACTCCCATATGACATCACAGAGAAGTTTGGATAATGAAGTCGTAGTCGGTCCAGTCTTGCAGTTAGATTTTTTTTTCCATAGAAAGCATGTGTTCTGGTGGGTGTCTGTGTGCTTCTGCCAGTTTCACATCTGGTGCTCTTGGATTTTCCACAATTTTTTTTTTCCTTAGTAGATCCCACTCGTCTTAGCTCCCTCCCTCTAAAAGGAGTGGTGCTGAAGGATGCAGCTCACACCTTCTGGGAATCTTTCATCTGCCCGGTGATGCGCATGGAGCAGGAGGCCGTGGGTCCTGAGGGACCTTGAAGTTCTGATTCTCATCTCTGGACCTCCGAGCAGTTCCGGTTTCCAGCGCATGAGACTTTCTGGTAGGAAAACTCTTGAACGACAGAACTCTTTTGGTGTGCAGAGCCGGAGGAAGTAGGAACTGGTGTAAGAGACAGCAAGGGGCTCTGGGCGTATCCTGTGGTATTCTGTCTGCTGCGGGAGTGCCAGAGCGGCCGGGGCAGATGGATCAAATGGCAAGTGTGGCATTCTGAGGGAATGGAATGAGAGGAAGGGAATTGGTGAGAGGAAGGAGCGGTGAATTCAGTGACTCTCAGCCTTCTTTGAAACTTAAGTGACCTCCTTTTACTGTCTTCTGTGGTATTGACCGAGCAGCACAATTCAACAGGATAAATGCATTTTGTGTTTGTCGTTCTAACTTGAAAGAGAAATATAAGCCTGTGGGCTGGGTTCTTAGAAGGAACAAAGTTATGTTTATGGGTTGCATGCACAAGATCCCACATCCATGATTGATCTGAGGAGGCTCTGTCTCTGTTTTAAAATTTTCAATTAACTTGACTGTGATGGGTTCTAGTTTCGGCGTGCAGGATCTTCAGTTGTGGCATGTGAACTCTTAGTTGCAACAGATGTGGGATCTAGTTCCCTGACCAGGGATCAAACCCAGGGACCCCTGCAGTGGGAGCTTGGCGTCTTAAGCTACTGAACCACCAGGGAAGTTCCTCCATGTCACTTTCCATGTGATGGCAAATACCTAGAAGGTTCATCTCCTTCAAATAATGCATCGGCTGTCTTCTTTTGCTGGGTTTTTATCATAGCATGGAGGCACCTCATTTCTTTTTGAATAAGAAACAGGAAGTGATCATGTTCTGATTCTCCCATATCTGGTTAGGCTAGTAGGGAGTTAGGATGATAATGGGTCTGCCATATGTCAACATGAGTCAGCCATAGGTGTACCTGCATCCTGTCCCTCTTGAACCGTCCTCCAACCTCCCACTCCAGTATTCTCGTCTGGGAAATCCCATGGGCAGAGGAGCCTGGTGGGCTACTGTCCACATGGGGCTGCAACAAGGGAAATACGACTGAGCAGGCCTGGGCACACACAGTGCCCTCACAGTGAGCCTTATTAATATCTGCCCTTCCAGGGGCCCTCCTCGCCTCTCTGGGCGGTTTCCTATCCTCTTTCCTCTGTTTGCTTTGGTGCAAAGCTTCGTTCAGGCTTGGCTCTTCGGAAGAGAGGCTGCCTGCCGAGAAATGCCATCAAATATATATCTGCTTCCTGCTGAGTACCCTTGGTGCCAGGAAACACACTTCCCCACCTGGAGGGAGAGGAGCTGCCACGCTCCTCTGTCCCTTTATCTTCCCGGCCCCCTCTAGGCTCAGTGTGGCTCCAGGTATCGGAGCGCATCCTTCCCTTCTCACCTCCTGCAGGTGAGGGAGCCCTGGGCTGTGTGTGGCGGGGCCCAGGCAGCCGTTTCCCCCTGCCGGCGCTCACTCAGAACAGGTTTCAACTCTCCAGCTCCGGACAGTCTGGCTCCTCGTGTGGGGAAATTGCTGAGGTATTATCTCTGAATCTTCCGCAAGGCCAGCCACATGATAGATATAACTTGGGTTTAAAGTGCTTTGACCAGACAACTGCTTTTGCAAACCCAGTGCATTTCTTTCCCTCAGCTGCCCTTAGAAGAGCTTAGCCACTAGGCGTTTTCTGATACAGGGAAGGCGCATCTAGAAAAGAGTCCTTCTGGCATGCAAACTGTCTGTGCTGGACTATTGCGTCTCCTGTTTCTATTCACCTGGGGTGAGGTGGGGGGCAGAGGACATACAGACTTCTCCAGGAGCCAGCTGCACTGTGTGGCCTCCTCTGGGGTCAGGAGTTCATGCTACTGGCCTGAGACTTTATGGCTGTGACGACTGGACCCAGCCTATGGGGCTTCCCAGGAGTCTCAGTGGTAAAGAACCCGCCTGCCAATGCAGGAGACATAGGTTTGATCCCTGGGTTGGAAAGACTCTCTGGAGAAGGAAATGGCAGCCCACTCCAGTCTTCTTGCCTGGAGAATGCTTATCAACAGAGGAGCGTGGCAGGCTACTGTCCACGGGGTTACAAAAAGCTGGACATGACTTAGCACGACCTGTGGGACCAAGGAAGGCAGAATGGGCAGGGCTCTAGACTTGAACCTGCAGACAAGTCACACAGTGCTTGTTAAAATGTGAGTTCTGGTCCAGCAGACCTAGGGAATGGGACCAGCATCTGCATTTCTAACAAGCTCCCCAGTGATGCTGCTGGTCCACGGTGCTCTCTTTGGTTACCAGGGCCTACATCATTGCCAACGTTCTGTGATGCTAATGAAAAATTTTTTAAGGTCTTCATACTTTTTTCAGAATTTATTTATTTAATTTTGACCAGGCTGCATCTTCATTGCTGTGTGGGCTTTCTCTAATTGTGGTGAGCGGGGGCTACTCTGTACTTGTGGTGTACGGGCTTCTCATTGCACTGGCTTCTCTTGTTGTGGATCACGGGCGCATGAGCTTAGGTGCTCCTCAGCCTGTGGGATCTTCCTGGACCAGGGACTGAACGTGCATCGCTTCCCTTGGCAGGTGGATTCTTTACCACTGGGTCACCAGGCAGGCCCTAACTCATCTCTTTTTGGTTTAATTAGAGTCCATTTCTGATGTCCAAGGAGATGTAGCCCAGCTGGCCTGTGTCCTCCTAATGACCTGCTAACGACCCTTCAAATTCTTAGAGATAATTGTTGTCAGTCCTAAGCTGTCTTATCAGTAGACTAAATATCTTGAGCCCCTTCGAGTTTCCCTTTTTCCTGGTCATGATAAATTTTCCAAAGCTCTCTGGGCCGAGGTACTTTTAAGTGCAAGACCATTGTGCAAATGGCCATTTATCATGGCCTGGCAGAGGCCTTTGAGTGTAATTTTGGTGGTATTAAGAGATCACTTGGGGAATTTCATCTCAGTCTAGTTCCAGACGCTGAGAATGCGTGTTTACATTTCAACAACTTTGCTTGACTCTGAAGATCACAGATTTTCTTTTCTTTTTTTTGGAATCTGAAAATGAAAATTGAGGCTCAGATAAGTCTTCCACGAGCGCCCTCCCTGCGGCATTCCTATGGGGATGAGCTGGCCATCAGGGGTGCCTCTCAGCCCAAGCAGGTGTGTAACTGCATAAAGTCACCCACTGCTGCATCTGGAAGCCTGGAGGAAGTTGAGTACAGTGTTTTGATCATCTTCTAGGGGAAGGCTGAGCTGAATAAATGGTCTTGTCCTCCAGGGCTAACCGTCCTGTTGGGAGGCGGGGTTGTTGTTTAGTTGCTCAGTCATGTCTGATGGTTTGTGGCACCATGGACTGTAGCCTACTAGGCTCCTTGACCAATGGTTTTTCCTGGCAAGGATACTGGAGTGGGTTGGCAGGGATCTTCCTGGACCAGGGATTGAACCCTTGTCTCCTGCATTGGCAGGTGGAGTCTTTACCACTGAGCCACCAGAAAACGCCCCCCATGAATAGAGCAGATCTCAAAGTCAGTGATTGCCATGTGGTATAACCGGGGCTAGGACAGATGGGTCAGGAGATGTGGTGGGCAGGGGGTCCACTGAGGGCAGACAAAGCCAGGGAGCATCCCAGGAAGCTTCCCTGAGAAACAGCCTGAGAAGAGGTGTGTCTAGGAGGATTAGCAGGAGTTTACAGGACTTTCCTGGGGCTTCCCAGGTGGCTCACTGGTGAAGAATCTGCCTGCCAATGCAGGAGACACAGGGTTCAATTTTTGGGTCGGGAAGGTCCCCTGGAGAAGGAAATGGCAACCCGTTCCAGTATTCTTTTTTTTTTTTTTTTTGGCCACTTCTATTGGTCTTTCATGCATCTGTTTTCATCCATCTTTGTTCTTTGGCCTGTGTGGGCCTCCCATCACAGTGGCCTCTCTCACTGCAGAGCAGCGGCCCTGGGCGCATGTGCTCCAGAGCTCCGGCTCCATAGTTGGACACGTCGGTCCAGCTGCTCCACGGCACGTGGGATCTTCCCAGGCCAGGGATCGAACCAGTGTCCCTTGCACTTCAAGGTGGTGTCCTTACCCACTGGACCACCAGGGAAGCCCCTGGCTCCAGTATTCTTGTCTGGAGAATCCCACTGGCAGAAGAGCCTGGCGGGCACAGTCCATGGGGTCGCAAAGAGATGGACGTGACTGAGCAACTGAACACACACGGAGGAAGTTTTCTGGTGAGGAAAATGTGGAGACTGGAGTTCAGAAGACATTCTACACAGAGAGGAGGCCATGCAGAAAAATCTAGAAGCACAGACAAGCCTACACCTTTCATCTCTTGCTACCCCTCAGTTCTACGATGCTCCATACCTGCCTCAGGTGCATAAGTTCTCTTACCTGCCCACACCTGGGACTATACCTGGCCCAAGAGACAGTCCTTCAGGGGATCTGTAGGTCTCTGGAGTCTTTCGTCTCTCAGACCAGTGGTTTACGATTACTTTAGCTGTAAAACCTTTTTCTACAAAATCTTACTAAATCCAGTTTACAAATCAGAGAAAACATGGCTGTGGCTGGGAGTACAGGTTCGGTTTTTGTCTTCTGGCCTCTAAGGAGCTCCTCAGAGCTCTAAGGGGTCCAAGGTGCATGTTTGGAAACCGCTGTCCCTGAGCGTTTCTATTTGCTTTCAACAACCATATCAAGAGTGCTACGTTAGCTTTCTCGTGGTGGGTCTTGCCATGTTTTCTTGACATCCTGGGTGTCTGGTTGGCTGTCGCATCTACAATTTTCAGTGGAAGGAAGCTAAAATTATCTGTGACACTCTGACAGATGTGGGGTGCACAGGCTCCCTGAAAGAAGGGAAATGTGGCAGGTGTGGGTTCAGAAGACATCAGCTTCGGCTGACCACCAGAGGAAGCAAAGAGCACTGCCGAGTTTCTTGCAGAATCGGGCTTTTTCTTTTCAACCTTGTCTAACCTTCCAAGACTTTTCAGATTATATAAAAGCTGGCAAGGGAAAAATAAAAGCATATTTCCAGGGTATAAGACTCAACAAACTCCAACCAGAATCTTGCATCTCTTTTCATCGGTGTAAAATAGCCAAGTGTGAAAATTGAAGGCAGGATGTTTTGGAGAGTGAGTTTTGAAAAGGGACGGGAAGCCAGAAGCCTAAGAATGGAAAAGTTCCACTGGCCCAGGGCAAGGCGGAAGGTTCCAGTTCAAGCGGGAGCTCCCACGTGTATCCTGCAAAGCTCTCTCAAAGGAGAAAATCGATGCTCTCAGTGGGATGACACCCGAAGGGAGCCCCACCCCTCCTTAGATAGGGATCTAAGGAATCCCCTCTTGGACACCGCATGTGCGTGAGGTATCTGACTCTTTGCGACCCCATGAACTGTAGTCCACCGGGCTCCTTTGTCCATGGGATTCTCCAGGCAAGGATTGCCTTTTCCTTCTCCAGGGGATCTTCCTAACCCAGGGATCGAACCCGCATCTCTTAGATTTCCTGCCTTGGCAAGCGAGTTCTTTACCACGAGTGCCACCTGGGCACAGAGCCAGCTCTAAAAGTCCCATCACATGGCTCATTTAAGGTGATGAAAGTGAGGCATGCTCAGTCTAGAGAGAACCCCTGGGTATGTGAGAAACCCTGAAGGAGGGAAGGGCATGTACAGTTGCCTGGGGCCCCTTGCACCCCTGGGCCAGTGGGGAAGTACCAGGAGGACCCGTGGCTGTCTGTCTAGCTCTCAGTCCAATGCATCACTCTCACCTGCCTTCTTCCCGGGCTCTTGTCCTTGCTGTGTGGTGGGCTCAGCTCTCAGTCCCAATGCATCCACTGGGTCTTGCCATGTTTTCTTGACATCCTGGGTGTCTGGTTGGCTGTCGCATCTACAATTTTCAGTGGAAGGAAGCTAAAATTATCTGTGACACTCTGACAGATGTGGGGTGCACAGGCTCCCTGAAAGAAGGGAAATGTGGCAGGTGTGGGTTCAGAAGACATCAGCTTCGGCTGACCACCAGAGGAAGCAAAGAGCACTGCCGAGTTTCTTGCAGAATCGGGCTTTTTCTTTTCAACCTTGTCTAACCTTCCAAGACTTTTCAGATTATATAAAAGCTGGCAAGGGAAAAATAAAAGCATATTTCCAGGGTATAAGACTCAACAAACTCCAACCAGAATCTTGCATCTCTTTTCATCGGTGTAAAATAGCCAAGTGTGAAAATTGAAGGCAGGATGTTTTGGAGAGTGAGTTTTGAAAAGGGACGGGAAGCCAGAAGCCTAAGAATGGAAAAGTTCCACTGGCCCAGGGCAAGGCGGAAGGTTCCAGTTCAAGCGGGAGCTCCCACGTGTATCCTGCAAAGCTCTCTCAAAGGAGAAAATCGATGCTCTCAGTGGGATGACACCCGAAGGGAGCCCCACCCCTCCTTAGATAGGGATCTAAGGAATCCCCTCTTGGACACCGCATGTGCGTGAGGTATCTGACTCTTTGCGACCCCATGAACTGTAGTCCACCGGGCTCCTTTGTCCATGGGATTCTCCAGGCAAGGATTGCCTTTTCCTTCTCCAGGGGATCTTCCTAACCCAGGGATCGAACCCGCATCTCTTAGATTTCCTGCCTTGGCAAGCGAGTTCTTTACCACGAGTGCCACCTGGGCACAGAGCCAGCTCTAAAAGTCCCATCACATGGCTCATTTAAGGTGATGAAAGTGAGGCATGCTCAGTCTAGAGAGAACCCCTGGGTATGTGAGAAACCCTGAAGGAGGGAAGGGCATGTACAGTTGCCTGGGGCCCCTTGCACCCCTGGGCCAGTGGGGAAGTACCAGGAGGACCCGTGGCTGTCTGTCTAGCTCTCAGTCCAATGCATCACTCTCACCTGCCTTCTTCCCGGGGCTCTTGTCCTTGCTGTGTGGTGGGGGCCACTATTCCCAGCTCAGTCTCCTCAAGCTCCCCAGATTCCTGGGTCTTAGGACCCAGAGCCTCCCAGGCAGACAATGGGCATGCAGATCGGGTCTCCCTTCTGTAAAGAACAAGAAGAATGGACCTCAAAAGGAATGAGCCAGGGAGCCGATTTAGGCAAAGTGTTAACTATTTTTGTTTGAAAAACAAACTGGAGGTTTATGACGAGCCTATTTCAAAGCCGGCTGTGTTATAACCACTGAGTAATTCACTCGTGTGTTAATTTTCCAAAGGTTTGGGTTCAGGAAAACCTCAAACATAGTGGCTAAGTACTTTTCCTTTCCTTTAAAAATTGTGTTTATTTTGGGAGGAATTTAATCCATATGTTTCAGATCTATTTCCATGTTACTCAGCAGAAGGTTGTTTTTTTGCCCAGCATTGCTAAGCCATGAGTCCACTTGGTTCCTTTTCTTGCCTTCCCACGGATGTCCCTGGGCTTTACCCAATGGGGGCTCACAGCTGAGTTCCAGGCTTTTTGGCTGGTTGATTCTAGCAACTTTCATGTGTGCTAAGTGCTAAGTCGCTTCAGTTGTGTCTGACTCTGTGTGACCCTATGGACTGTAGCCCACCAGGCTCCTCTGTCCATGGGATTTTCCACTCAAGAATGTTGGACTGGGTTGCTATACCCTCTTCTGGAGGATCTTCCTGACCCTGGGACGTAAGATGTCTCTTACGTCTCCTGCATTGGCAGGAGGGTTCTTTACCACTAGTGCCACCTGGGAAACCCATTTTATGGAAGACACAAGCTTTATTTTTTTTTTTTTAACTGTTATTTTACTTTTAACTTTTACAGAGTTTTGTTGTTTACAGATATGCATGTTCCCAGATTAGTCATCTGTATATCCCCCCTTCCCACCCCTCCAGACTGTCATACAGCACCCCTGATGGATCTCCTTTTCTCACAGAGCAATGACTATAGCTATTTTCTTCACATATAATAGTACAGGCCTCATACTACTTCCTTTACACCTCCCACCCTCTGTTCCTTCCCCACAATGTCCATATGTCCACTGTCCATGTCTGTCTTTCTGTCGCTTCACTGCATGTGCCATCATCACCATCCTACTAGATTCCATAGATATGTGTTGATATATTGTATGCAACACAAGCAACTGTAGATTCTGGAGGCAAAAAGAAAAATCAGTAATACTGCTTCTGTCTTTATTGAAAATGCTGAAGCCTAATTCACTATAGATTGTTGGTCTTTATTTAGATGTGTGAAGTGTTGCGGTACAACATTAATTATATTGATGACTGAATTTTGGGTACTGTCTTAAATTTTGCCTCTTTGTCTCAACCTTCTTCTGACCAACCCCTTCCTGGACTCATTCCTGTGGAGAGGTCAAAGTGCTTAGCATGCATGCTGGTTCTGTTCTGACATTTTCAGATGCAGAACTCTTTGTGATGACCCAGAGAGGTGGTATGGGGGTGGTGGTGGGAGAGAGGCTTAAGAGGGAGCAGAAAGGGCTTCCCTGGTGGTCCAGTGGGTAGAAAGTCCACCTTGCAGTGCAAGGAGCACCGGTTCAATCCCTAGCCCGGGAAGATCCCACATGCTGCAGAGAGGCTGGACTGGTGTGTCCAATTACAAGCCAGCGCTCTGGAGTGCGTGCGCCCAGAGCTGGTGCTCTGCAACGAGAGGGGCCACCGCGATGGGAGGCCCACACAGGCCAAAGAATAAAGGTGGATGAAAATAAATGAATAAATAACCAATAAAATAAGCCAAAATTTAAAAAAAAAAAAAAGAGGGAGGGGATCTAGGTCTACGTATGGCTGATTGACTTTCCTGCACAGCAGAAACTAACACAGCATTGTGAAGCAATTGTACTCCAATAAAACATATACAGAGATAGAAAGATGGATCTTATAGTTGTCTTATAAGAATGAAAACAGATCAACATGGGAGGATAAAGATTCTACAATTTTTTTTTTTGCAGACTATATGAAAATTTAAGGTATGACATAGGCAGTGTCCATTCAGTGGAGCAGAATGTGGTTTATTGAGTAAACATATCTGCGTATTATTATTTTAAAAAAGAGATCAGTGTCAGAGATGGGGAAACAAGCTTTGAGGAAGCCAGAGGTGTTCTGGCTTTTAACTTACCTGTTGATTTGAGTTGGGGGTGTAGGAGTCTCAGGGAAAGTGGAGGAGAAGCATGTGGGTCCTCTCTGCACGTCCATGTGGTCTGAAGCTGATATTCTCCCTTCTCCATTGCATTTCTTCCTTTCTGTGGAGGAGGGGATGATGGTGTTCCGTGGTTAATGTTTTGCCAGTTAGTCTGTGCTGACGTGTCACTGTGTATATGACTTCTTAAGAAAGCACTGAGTTCACCAGATTTCTTAATTCAGTTCCTGGGAACAAAAGAGAAAGCAGTTATAGGATCTGGGCTTTGGAGCTTTCATAGGCAAGGGTTTCTTCTCACTGAAGTGATTTCTGAAAGTCAAAAGTACAGCCATCTCAGCAGCATGGATTTGGTTCCCGGTATTGAGGAAGCTCAGACTTCCCTTTGACCACCTAACTGAGGGCTGTGTATATTCTTGAACTTACCAGGTGGCGAAGCTGAAATCTGTTTTCAGTTTTAAAATCACTGGGTAATGTTGTTACAAATGGTAACAGATACACATATCCAGGGATTTTCTGAGAAGGACCAAGTAGTGAAGTTCCTTTTTACTTTAAGCATTCCCCACGTACAGTTACCTTCAATAAGAAACCATTTTTAACATGGAGAAGAGATCGCGTTTCTCATGAATCTTGCTTAATAAGTATGAACTTGAGCTTCTGCTCTGCTGGGGCTGTTTGAGGATGTCACCGTTCCAAGGTCAGGGGATGGATCAGAGAGGTGTAGAGTCACGTTTTGCTTTTTTTTTTCTGATGAGCCTCCCAGCTAGGGATTGCATTCTCCCACCTCACCCTGCCGCCTCATTTTCGTAAAGACAGGATAAGATTCTACAATTTTTTATTTGGGCTTATAGTTGTCTTATAAGAATGAAAACAGATCAACATGGGAGGATAAAGATTCTACAATTTTTTTGCAGACTATATGAAAATTTAAGGTATGACATAGGCAGTGTCCATTCAGTGGAGCAGAATGTGGTTTATTGAGTAAACATATCTGCGTATTATTATTTTAAAAAAGAGATCAGTGTCAGAGATGGGGAAACAAGCTTTGAGGAAGCCAGAGGTGTTCTGGCTTTTAACTTACCTGTTGATTTGAGTTGGGGGTGTAGGAGTCTCAGGGAAAGTGGAGGAGAAGCATGTGGGTCCTCTCTGCACGTCCATGTGGTCTGAAGCTGATATTCTCCCTTCTCCATTGCATTTCTTCCTTTCTGTGGAGGAGGGATGATGGTGTTCCGTGGTTAATGTTTTGCCAGTTAGTCTGTGCTGACGTGTCACTGTGTATATGACTTCTTAAGAAAGCACTGAGTTCACCAGATTTCTTAATTCAGTTCCTGGAAACAAAAGAAAGCAGTTATAGGATCTGGGCTTTGGAGCTTTCATAGGCAAGGGTTTCTTCTCACTGAAGTGATTTCTGAAAGTCAAAAGTACAGCCATCTCAGCAGCATGGATTTGGTTCCCGGTATTGAGGAAGCTCAGACTTCCCTTTGACCACCTAACTGAGGGCTGTGTATATTCTTGAACTTACCAGGTGGCGAAGCTGAAATCTGTTTTCAGTTTTAAAATCACTGGGTAATGTTGTTACAAATGGTAACAGATACACATATCCAGGGATTTTCTGAGAAGGACCAAGTAGTGAAGTTCCTTTTTACTTTAAGCATTCCCCACGTACAGTTACCTTCAATAAGAAACCATTTTTAACATGGAGAAGAGATCGCGTTTCTCATGAATCTTGCTTAATAAGTATGAACTTGAGCTTCTGCTCTGCTGGGGCTGTTTGAGGATGTCACCGTTCCAAGGTCAGGGGATGGATCAGAGAGGTGTAGAGTCACGTTTTGCTTTTTTTTTTCTGATGAGCCTCCCAGCTAGGGATTGCATTCTCCCACCTCACCCTGCCGCCTCATTTTTTGACCAGGTCACACAGCACATGGGATCTTAGTCCCCTGACCAGGGATCAAACCTGGGCCCTCAGCAGTGAGAGTCGGAATTCTGACCACTGATCCACCTGAGGTCACTTGTTTGGATGTGATGGAGCTGACGGTGGGACTCAGGTCTGTGTGCGTCTGAAAGCCCATGCTCTAACTGGTGACTGATGTTGCTTGATGTTTCAATTTTGAGGAAGCACGTTTAGGGGAATTCGTGTAATTCATGGTCAAGCGGTTTGAGAATTATGGCAACTCACACACACTTGTTGATTCACCAGTTCCTTCTGGACACCTGGAATTCAGAAATGACTCCAGGGCATTGCCCTGCCGTGGAGAAGCTCGAAATTGAGAAGATGGACAGGTAGGCATTCAGGTGCCTATGGTTTGTGCTCTCAGACAGGTGTGGATAGTATGAACACATGGCAGGTTGACGAGAAATAACTGCTGTAGAAACAGATAGGTGTCATGGAGGAAGTCGTCTTCTTTTTTTTTTTTTTTTGGAGTGTACCACCATGTTTTGTTAGTTTCTGCTGTACAGCAAAGTGAAAGTGAATCAGCTGTATGTATACGTATGTCCCCTCTTTCTTGAATGTCCTTCATATCCAGGTCATCCAGAGCCCTGAGGTCCCTGTGCTGGGCAGGAGGTTCTCAGGAGGTGTCTGTTTTGCATGTGGTAGTGTGCATAAGCTAATCGCCGTCTCCCAGCTCATCCCACCCCCACCCTGATGCTCGGGGTCTGAGCATCGGTTTCTCACGCCTCCTTTTTTTTCTTTTTAAGATTTATTTATTTATTTTATTTTTGGGCGGGGTTTGGGTTGGGGAGGGAGGGGAGTGGGAGGGCCACTTCTGTTGGTCTTTCATTTCTCTATTTTCATCCGTCTTTGTTCTTTGGCCTGTGTGGGCCTTCCATTGCGGCGGCCTCTGTTGTCACAGAGTACCGGCTCTGGGCGCATGCGCTCCAGAGCTCTGGCTCCGTGATTGGACACATCGGTCCAGCTGCTCCGCGGCATGTGGGATCTTCCCAGCCCAGGGATCGATTCGGCGCCCCTTGCACTGCAAGGCGATGTCCTTATCCACTGGACCACCAGGGGAAGCCCTCTCGTCTCCTTTTCACATGGGTCCATCTGTACCATTTTTCTGGGGTCCACATCTGTGCAATAATATGTGATATTTGTTTTTCTTTTTCTGACTTAACTTCACACTCTTTAACAGTCTCTGGGTCCATCCACACCTCTGCAAATAGCACAGTTTCCTTCCTTTTTTTGGCTAAGCCATATTCCATTGTATACAGGTGCCATGTTTTCTTAATCCACTCCTCTACTGATGGACATTTAGGTTGTTTCCCTGTCCTGACTACTGTAAACTGTGTTGCTATGCACACTGGGGTATGTGTATCTTTGGTGATTATGGTTTTCTTGGGGTGTATGCCCAGGAGTTGGACTGCCAGATCATACGGTAGTCCTATTTTTAGTTTTTAAAGGAATCTCCATACTGTCCAGATGGACAGGTAGGCATTCAGGTGCCTATGGTTTGTGCTCTCAGACAGGTGTGGATAGTATGAACACATGGCAGGTTGACGAGAAATAACTGCTGTAGAAACAGATAGGTGTCATGGAGGAAGTCGTCTTCTTTTTTTTTTTTTTTTGGAGTGTACCACCATGTTTTGTTAGTTTCTGCTGTACAGCAAAGTGAAAGTGAATCAGCTGTATGTATACGTATGTCCCCTCTTTCTTGAATGTCCTTCATATCCAGGTCATCCAGAGCCCTGAGGTCCCTGTGCTGGGCAGGAGGTTCTCAGGAGGTGTCTGTTTTGCATGTGGTAGTGTGCATAAGCTAATCGCCGTCTCCCAGCTCATCCCACCCCCACCCTGATGCTCGGGGTCTGAGCATCGGTTCTCTACGTCTCCTTTTTTTTTTCTTTTTAAGATTTATTTATTTATTTTATTTTTGGGCGGGGTTTGGGTTGGGGAGGGAGGGGAGTGGGAGGGCCACTTCTGTTGGTCTTTCATTTCTCTATTTTCATCCGTCTTTGTTCTTTGGCCTGTGTGGGCCTTCCATTGCGGCGGCCTCTGTTGTCACAGAGTACCGGCTCTGGGCGCATGCGCTCCAGAGCTCTGGCTCCGTGATTGGACACATCGGTCCAGCTGCTCCGCGGCATGTGGGATCTTCCCAGCCCAGGGATCGATTCGGCGCCCCTTGCACTGCAAGGCGATGTCCTTATCCACTGGACCACCAGGGGAAGCCCTCTACGTCTCCTTTTCACATGGGTCCATCTGTACCATTTTTCTGGGGTCCACATCTGTGCAATAATATGTGATATTTGTTTTTCTTTTTCTGACTTAACTTCACACTCTTTAACAGTCTCTGGGTCCATCCACACCTCTGCAAATAGCACAGTTTCCTTCCTTTTTTTGGCTAAGCCATATTCCATTGTATACAGGTGCCATGTTTTCTTAATCCACTCCTCTACTGATGGACATTTAGGTTGTTTCCCTGTCCTGACTACTGTAAACTGTGTTGCTATGCACACTGGGGTATGTGTATCTTTGGTGATTATGGTTTTCTTGGGGTGTATGCCCAGGAGTTGGACTGCCAGATCATACGGTAGTCCTATTTTTAGTTTTTAAAGGAATCTCCATACTGTCCTCCACAGTGACTGTATCAATTGACATTCCCACTAACAATGCAGGAGGGTTCCCTTTTCTACACACCCTCTCCACTTACCATTGGTAGATTTTTTGATGATGTTTGAAGGAGGATCCAGTTCACTGACTGGAGAAGGGAGGGTGAGGAGGATGGGACTGGCCTGAATTATACAGAATCCAGGCATCAAATATTTGGGGGAAGGTCTAGGAGTTCCCTGGAAACGAGACCATATAAGTGAGGGCAGGAGGTGGCCTCTGATGTAAGTGGCTTTGATGAGGGGAGGGGTGTAATCGGCAGGCGCACCCTAGACCATCGCTCCTGGTGGCAGGGGGCTTGCATCGGCCTTGTGTCCCTCACTCCTGAGGGTGGTATTCTTGGCAGGAAGTCGATTCCAGAATACTGCTTCTCACCTGGGAATGTACCCTCTCGGACCCGGCCAAGGAGATGTGCCTACAGGAAATTACTGGTGCTGGGCTGGAGGAGAACACGAGACCAGAAGTGTTTCAGGGACCTCGTGGCCAAGCCCTGCCAGCCAGAAGTCTGGCCTTCTCTGTCCGCAGAGCTCTGAGACATTGAGGAAGATGTTCTGAGGCTTGTGTGTCTTTGGAATGATCCCACCCGACCAATGCTTTCTGTATCCAGTTTCAGTGTGGGGGCAGAGTGTTCGAGTTTTCACTCTCTGACCTGTGCTGATTTTTTTATATAATTAAAAAATATTAACTTGTTGATTTACTTTGGGCTGTGCTGGGTCTTTGTTGCTGTGAGCAGGCTTTCTCTAATTGCTGCAAGCAGGGGCTATTCTTCGTTGTGGCGCAAGGGCTTCTCATTGCAGTGGCTTCTCTTGTTGCAGAGCACATTCGGGGTGATTGTGGCAAGGGCTTTTCTTCATCCACTCCTCTACTGATGGACATTTAGGTTGTTTCCCTGTCCTGACTACTGTAAACTGTGTTGCTATGCACACTGGGGTATGTGTATCTTTGGTGATTATGGTTTTCTTGGGGTGTATGCCCAGGAGTTGGACTGCCAGATCATACGGTAGTCCTATTTTTAGTTTTTAAAGGAATCTCCATACTGTCCTCCACAGTGACTGTATCAATTGACATTCCCACTAACAATGCAGGAGGGTTCCCTTTTCTACACACCCTCTCCACTTACCATTGGTAGATTTTTTGATGATGTTTGAAGGAGGATCCAGTTCACTGACTGGAGAAGGGAGGGTGAGGAGGATGGGACTGGCCTGAATTATACAGAATCCAGGCATCAAATATTTGGGGGAAGGTCTAGGAGTTCCCTGGAAACGAGACCATATAAGTGAGGGCAGGAGGTGGCCTCTGATGTAAGTGGCTTTGATGAGGGGAGGGGTGTAATCGGCAGGCGCACCCTAGACCATCGCTCCTGGTGGCAGGGGGCTTGCATCGGCCTTGTGTCCCTCACTCCTGAGGGTGGTATTCTTGGCAGGAAGTCGATTCCAGAATACTGCTTCTCACCTGGGAATGTACCCTCTCGGACCCGGCCAAGGAGATGTGCCTACAGGAAATTACTGGTGCTGGGCTGGAGGAGAACACGAGACCAGAAGTGTTTCAGGGACCTCGTGGCCAAGCCCTGCCAGCCAGAAGTCTGGCCTTCTCTGTCCGCAGAGCTCTGAGACATTGAGGAAGATGTTCTGAGGCTTGTGTGTCTTTGGAATGATCCCACCCGACCAATGCTTTCTGTATCCAGTTTCAGTGTGGGGGCAGAGTGTTCGAGTTTTCACTCTCTGACCTGTGCTGATTTTTTTATATAATTAAAAAATATTAACTTGTTGATTTACTTTGGGCTGTGCTGGGTCTTTGTTGCTGTGAGCAGGCTTTCTCTAATTGCTGCAAGCAGGGGCTATTCTTCGTTGTGGCGCAAGGGCTTCTCATTGCAGTGGCTTCTCTTGTTGCAGAGCACAGGCTCTAGGGCAGGAGGCTTCAGTAGTTGTGGCCCAAGGGCTTAGTTGCTCTGTGGCATGTGGAATTCTCCTGGACCAGGAGTCGAACCTTATCCCTTGAACTAGCAGGCAGACCCCCAACCACTGGACCACTGGACCACCAGGGAAAGTCCTATGCTGATGTTTTTTGTAAGTACCTTCCCAATTCTTTGCAAATTCTTGGGCAGATTCCTAACTGCTTTGTTTGACTGACCTGCAGCAGAGGTGGTGGAAGGAATGTGGTTCAAAAGGACAGAATTTTCATGGGCGATTCACCTTTAGTAAGCAGAGTCATCCCCAAGAAGGATGATGGTCCAGTTCAAACAGCTCACCTGAACTGGATGAAACAGGTGCTCTCAGCACTGTTTGGTCTGCAGAAGTGCCAAGGTGACCTTCCAAGAAACCTTTATCTCTTCTCTGCTCTAGAGTTACAATGAGACTTTCAGGTGGTTTCAGTGAATTGAGCCCATCCATAAATACCCTGAATACCTTGGGGTCCCTCAGACAGCCAGGAGATCAAACCCACCCATCCTAAAGGACATCAACCCTGCATATTCATCAGAAGGACTGATGAGGAAGCTGAAGCTTCAATACTTTGGCCACCTGATGCGAACAGCCTGTTTACTGGATAAGACTCTGATGCTGGGAAAGATTGAGGGCAGGAGGAGAAGAGGGAGACAGAGGATGAGACGGTTGTTTGGCATCACCGACTCAATCCACACAAGTTTGAGCAAACTCCAGAAGAGAGTGGAGGACAGGGAAGCCTGGCATGCTGCAGTCCATGGGGTTGCAAGAGTCAGAAATGATTGAGTGACTAACCACCACCACCAACAGATATTCTCTTAGTGTGCTCCTGGGCCCACAAGCGTCCTTGGTCCTGCAGTGAATCTAAGGGGGCCCATCCAGTGACCAGAGAGTGGTCCCGAGGTCTGGGGCCCTGCCCTCTGATACAAACACATTCATTCAGGTTCAGCTCAGCCTTATCTCCAAGATGGATCTAATCAGATAGGTGGAGAGAAACATGAAGGAAGTATTTCAAAAGAAATGCCTAGATTTTTGCTGGCTGCAAAATAAGGGCTTTTTTTGTTTTTTTGGACTACTTCCTTATCATGTTTTCAAGCACTTTAGCTTTTGCTTGTATTTTTAGAATTTTTTAAAAAAATTTTTATGGGGGTAGAGGTGTTTTACAATGTTGTGTTAGTTTCTGCGGTACAGCAAAGTGAATCATCTATATGTATACATATATCTCCTCTTTTTAAAATGTCCTTCTCACGTTCACCACTCTGGGTGGGGCTTCCCAGGTGGCTTTGGTGGTAAAGAACTCACCCGCCAATGCAAGAGATATAGGAGACGTGGGTTTGATCCCTGGGTCGGGAAGATCCCCTGGAAAAGGGCATGTAACTCATTCCAGTATTCTAGCCTGGAGAATCTCATGGACAGAGGAGCTTGGTGGGCTACAGTCCATGGAGTCACAAAGAGTCAGACATGACTGAAGTGACTTAGCACACACACACAGAGCATTGAGTAGAATTCCCTGAGCTATACAGCAGGTTCTCATTAGTTATCTACTTTATACATGTGTGTGTTTGTGGTTAGGTTGTGTCCAACTCATTGAGAGACCATGGACTATAGCCTGCCAGGCTTCTCTGTCCATGGAACTCTCCAGGCAAGACTACTGGAGTGGGTTGCCATGCTCTCCTCAGGGATCTTCCTGGGCCAGGGATCAACCCTGGGTCTCACACAGTGCAAGAAGATTCTTTACCATCTCAGCCACTGGGACTGGTGGGCATGTTGTGGGCAATGGGATGTGGTTGGCAAAAGCAGGAAAATCACAGAGGACTCTTTGGTGCTGAGCTTGGGGCAGAAGAGCTGCAAGTGGATCCAACTGGTGTTGAGGAGAAACAATGGACAGAAGTGGATGGGGGGTTGGACATAGGGTGAGGAAAAGGGGTTGTCCAGGAAGCTCCGTTTGGGGTAGTATGATTGAGTGACTAACCACAAAGCGTCCTTGGTCCTGCAGTGAATCTAAGGGGGCCCATCCAGTGACCAGAGAGTGGTCCCGAGGTCTGGGGCCCTGCCCTCTGATACAAACACATTCATTCAGGTTCAGCTCAGCCTTATCTCCAAGATGGATCTAATCAGATAGGTGGAGAGAAACATGAAGGAAGTATTTCAAAAGAAATGCCTAGATTTTTGCTGGCTGCAAAATAAGGGCTTTTTTTGTTTTTTTGGACTACTTCCTTATCATGTTTTCAAGCACTTTAGCTTTTGCTTGTATTTTTAGAATTTTTTAAAAAAATTTTTATGGGGGTAGAGGTGTTTTACAATGTTGTGTTAGTTTCTGCGGTACAGCAAAGTGAATCATCTATATGTATACATATATCTCCTCTTTTTAAAATGTCCTTCTCACGTTCACCACTCTGGGTGGGGCTTCCCAGGTGGCTTTGGTGGTAAAGAACTCACCCGCCAATGCAAGAGATATAGGAGACGTGGGTTTGATCCCTGGGTCGGGAAGATCCCCTGGAAAAGGGCATGTAACTCATTCCAGTATTCTAGCCTGGAGAATCTCATGGACAGAGGAGCTTGGTGGGCTACAGTCCATGGAGTCACAAAGAGTCAGACATGACTGAAGTGACTTAGCACACACACACAGAGCATTGAGTAGAATTCCCTGAGCTATACAGCAGGTTCTCATTAGTTATCTACTTTATACATGTGTGTGTTTGTGGTTAGGTTGTGTCCAACTCATTGAGAGACCATGGACTATAGCCTGCCAGGCTTCTCTGTCCATGGAACTCTCCAGGCAAGACTACTGGAGTGGGTTGCCATGCTCTCCTCCAGGGGATCTTCCTGGGCCAGGGATCAACCCTGGGTCTCACACAGTGCAAGAAGATTCTTTACCATCTCAGCCACTGGGACTGGTGGGCATGTTGTGGGCAATGGGATGTGGTTGGCAAAAGCAGGAAAATCACAGAGGACTCTTTGGTGCTGAGCTTGGGGCAGAAGAGCTGCAAGTGGATCCAACTGGTGTTGAGGAGAAACAATGGACAGAAGTGGATGGGGGGTTGGACATAGGGTGAGGAAAAGGGGTTGTCCAGGAAGCTCCCTGTTTTGGGGGCTGAGTAGCTGATCAGATGCTGGAAAGACCAGAGAAGATTTAGGTTGTAGATACAAGTTCAGGACACCAAAGGGCATGACCAAGCCAGAAACTGCACGTCTTTTCAATAGGAGTTATTCATTGCTTCTTAAAAAATCAATTACTATCAGATACTATGGAGTCTTTGATGATTGTCTCTGAAGATAGGGTTTCATTCTGCAATTTATTAGTGCAGCTCTAAACAATTTGTCGTTGTTGTTCAGTCACTAAGTCTTGTTCCACTCTTTGCAACCCTATGAACTGCAGCACGCCAGGCTTCCTTGTTCTTCCCTGTCTCCTGGAATTTGCTATTGAGTCGATGAGGCCATCCAGCCATCTCATCCTCTGTCACCCCCTTCTCCTGCCTTCAATCTTTCCCAGCATCTGGGTTTCTTCCAAAGAGTCGGCTCTTTGCATCAGGTGGCCAAAGGATTAGAGCTTCAGCTTCAGCATCAGATTGTACCAGAAAGCATTTCCATAGAGAGACGCTCCCCTCAACACAACCCTTTTAAAACACCTTTAAACAGGCCTTAGCAAGGATTTAAAACAGAGATGTGGCTTAGCTTCTCTTTGCTGATTATACTCAGACCACAGAGTGCTTTGTAAATGGATAGGACTGCAGTGAAGCTCGGTGTCAGTAATGTGTGCCCTCAGCGGGTCCATTTTTCATCTTGGATGCTCTCATTGAGAACTTGAAACCCAAGATGTAGCCAAGAGGAGACAGCTGGGAAATGAACAAGCAAGCTAAAGGTACTCTGAATGAAGAGCTCTTATCACAGGACTTCTGGTGCGTGCCCTGTGTCCCACTTACATGGGCGATAAGTGAGTAATGCATTTATCTGTCTGGCTTTTATGGAAAAAGATACCAGGGACTTGAAGCTCTGAGTCAGTGCCAGGTGAATCAATAAAACCAGGACATACTGCATTTGTTAAGCCAGTTTATTCAGCAAACACAAATTAATCAGCCACTCCACACCAGACACGGAGTGTCTGCAATTCAAGGTGTGTGTGGAGGGTCATGTGAATAAAAAAGAATAATAAAACATTTATGTCTGTGCAAGGCACAGAGAGGGCAGGAAAGTGAGAGGACTCCATTATTCCTGGGGGATTAATGCTTGAACACAACCGCAAGAATCTGTCAGAGAAGGGGCCCTTGGACATGGGGAGGTCAGACCACATGGCTCATGAAAGGAACTGCCAGCAGTTCAATATGGCGGCAGCCTATAGACCAAGCCAAATGGAGGGAGAGATGAAGCTTTGAAGTGAGAGATGCCAGGAGACAGATCTTTCGCCCTGTCTTCCTTTCTGGTCATTTTGTAAAATACGTGATATAGTTTCATGTAGTCCAATCTGTTGACCATTTCTTCTGGATTACGTCTTGTTGTTCAGTCACTCAGTCCTGTCTGACTCTTTGCAGCCCCATGGACTGTGCAGCACGCCAGGCTCCCCTGTCCTTCCCCATCTCCTGGACTTTGCTCAAACTCATGTCCGTGGAGTTGGGGTGCCATCCAGCACTCATCTTCTGTTGCTCCCTTCTCCTCCTGCCCTCAGTCTTCTTCTGTCAGTGTATGGAGTACAGTTCACATCGGTGGTCCCATGGATTGAATTGTAGGCTCCTTGACCTGTGTGGGATTTACTTCAGTTCATGGTACAAAGAGAGATTCTCACTTTGTTTTCCCCTCAGTCAACTAACCCGTTATCCGAACACAGTTTTCTTGAACAAGCTCTGCTTTATCCATCGGTTCATGCTGCTGGTGAAAGCCCCACTGATCCGGTTTCCAGTGGAGAAGATGGCAGGAATGTGATAAGGCTGGCGCGGCAGGAATTCGGCCAGACATTTGATCTGACCATCTGGGCGGGCTTCAGAGATTCCATCTGAGCGGACCAGACCAGGCAAGGTCTGCAAAGCTCTGCAGAGATGCAGCCAGGCCGGCTGTTCTTCTCTGAGAATTTAGTCAAACGAGGGTCACTCTGGCAGCGCACTGGGCTTCTAACCGCTCTGGACAGCACTGCCTGTGGGGAGGAGCTCAATCATTCCTCCCTGGGGAGAGTGGTCGTCTCTCTGTCCCAGCGAGTCAAGGCCTGAGAGGGATCACCCACTGGGGCTCTCAGGTGTGCTCAGACTGTGAGAGCCCTGGTCTAGAGGGCCAGCATCCTGGGTACAGTCTCTTCCATGAAATAGAAAGTTGTGTGCACAAACCATGTAAGGAAACTCTTCCATGAAATCCCTCCCTATTCTCTGGGTTCCCAGACCCTGTGACTTATATGGTTAGCCATGGAGGGGAGAGAAATGAAGCTTTGGGAGCCTATAGACCAAGCCAAATGGAGGAGAGATGAAGCTTTGAAGTGAGAGATGCCAGGAGACAGATCTTTCGCCCTGTCTTCCTTTCTGGTCATTTTGTAAAATACGTGATATAGTTTCATGTAGTCCAATCTGTTGACCATTTCTTCTGGATTACGTCTTGTTGTTCAGTCACTCAGTCCTGTCTGACTCTTTGCAGCCCCATGGACTGTGCAGCACGCCAGGCTCCCCTGTCCTTCCCCATCTCCTGGACTTTGCTCAAACTCATGTCCGTGGAGTTGGGGTGCCATCCAGCACTCATCTTCTGTTGCTCCCTTCTCCTCCTGCCCTCAGTCTTCTTCTGTCAGTGTATGGAGTACAGTTCACATCGGTGGTCCCATGGATTGAATTGTAGGCTCCTTGACCTGTGTGGGATTTACTTCAGTTCATGGTACAAAGAGAGATTCTCACTTTGTTTTCCCCTCAGTCAACTAACCCGTTATCCGAACACAGTTTTCTTGAACAAGCTCTGCTTTATCCATCGGTTCATGCTGCTGGTGAAAGCCCCACTGATCCGGTTTCCAGTGGAGAAGATGGCAGGAATGTGATAAGGCTGGCGCGGCAGGAATTCGGCCAGACATTTGATCTGACCATCTGGGCGGGCTTCAGAGATTCCATCTGAGCGGACCAGACCAGGCAAGGTCTGCAAAGCTCTGCAGAGATGCAGCCAGGCCGGCTGTTCTTCTCTGAGAATTTAGTCAAACGAGGGTCACTCTGGCAGCGCACTGGGCTTCTAACCGCTCTGGACAGCACTGCCTGTGGGGAGGAGCTCAATCATTCCTCCCTGGGGAGAGTGGTCGTCTCTCTGTCCCAGCGAGTCAAGGCCTGAGAGGGATCACCCACTGGGGCTCTCAGGTGTGCTCAGACTGTGAGAGCCCTGGTCTAGAGGGCCAGCATCCTGGGTACAGTCTCTTCCATGAAATAGAAAGTTGTGTGCACAAACCATGTAAGGAAATGTGTTCCTAGCCTATGTTGACCAGGCATCTGAAATCCCCTCCCTATTCTCTGGGTTCCCAGACCCTGTGACTTATATGGTTAGCCATCCATTCTCCCCTTCTGCCTGAAGACTCACATCTTATTTAATTATAGAACCTCAGGGTTTTATTGTAGGATGCGACAGAGTCACTTCCTGCTGTCTCTATGGAATGAATGAATGAATGAAAGAAGAGTTAATGATTAACTGTGGCTGGTTTTCCCATGTCTTCCCCTAGCTGGGCCACTTCACAATGAGGGTGTCAACTCCTTTTAAATGGTTGGTCTGTCTCTTTAGTAAAATCTTGGTAAAACATTGACTTTAATGTCATCTTACTCCAGGACTTCTTCCTCATTCCAGGCTTCCATGTTTCATCAAATACATGTGATAGTCACCCTCTTGAGGAGTCTTTACAAATTATGTTTTCAGAAATCTCCCTTTATATCAGAGTTCGAGAAGAAACTCATTTTAAAAAGACTTGCAAGGTATAGGGGATTCCTACTGTTTGGGATCCTATTTAAACGATGGGTAGGGGCAAAAACATTGAGTTTACCTCTTCTTTTAGCCTTCCGAAAACCTGTTAGAAAGAGGAGCTGTGGGCCTGGAGCTGTGGGTGTTCAGTCTGGAACATGGGACCATCCCTGGCTGGACTGCATTGCCAGCCAGCAGGCTCATCTGCATTTCGATTCAGCTGGCAGAACAGCTGGAGGCTGGCTGGTCTGGCATGTCCTGACCCACGTGCGTGGCCTTGACCGGCTGTCTTCGGCAGGGCCAAGGGGCCTGGACCACGTTTGTCTCAGTGTCTAGCAGACGAGACCAGGTGTGTCTATGGTGACTGATCCAGTTCTGTGACATGGAGGCAAAGCATGCATTGATCTCAAAACTCAGTGGCATACCTCACTTCTACTCCCTTTTTTAATGCCTTAGTTTGTGTATTTCTTTTTAAAAGTATTTAATTTATTTGGTTGCACTGCCTTTTTTTTTTTTTTAAGTTTCTTTTTGGCTCCAAGTTTTCTTTTACTGATTGATTGATTGATTTTTTGCTGCACTAGCTTTTTGGCTGTGCAGGCTTTTTCTAGTTGTGGGGAGTCGAGGCTACTCTCTAGATGGGCTATCCAGGCTTCTCTTATTTCAGAACACAGGCTTTTGGTGCTCAGGCTTCAGTAGTTGCAGCTTCTGGTCTCTGGAGCACAGGCTCATTAGTTGGGGTGCACAAGCTTAGTTGCCCTACGGCATGGGGGATCTTCCAGGATCAGGGATCGAACACATGTCTCTTGCATGGGCAGGTAGATTTTTTTTTTTTTTTTTTTAACCAGAAGTGCCACCTGGTAAGCCTACCAAGGATGGAGGAATGGGGCCTATTGGAGATCAACCCCCGACACCTCCCCGTGACAGAATTACTTCCTCCACAGTCATCTTGCTCTTGGATGTTCTGGTGATGCCTTGCGTCATTTCCCTGGCTTCCATTGTACAAACGTGTCCTGGCATTTCCATTCATCTCAGCTGGCCTTGGAGTCATCAGTTGGTCTTTTGGGGATGTGTTGACCAGCCATCCTCCAAGTGCAATCCCAAGGACCAGGTCAGCCCCTGAAAGGGGTTGTATCCAGGAGGGAGGGGACTGTGGGCTGGGAAGGGAACATGCTCCATAGGATTTTGGCTGCATGCCCTGGAGGCTGGCTCAAGCAGTCAGCTGCTGTAGGGCAGGTCCTGGAGCCCCAAGGAAGCCCTGTGCGCCCCTGCTGGTGACCTTGCCTTTAGCTGGGTGTGGGCGGGCAGGTCCTGCCAGCTCAAGCTCCAGCCCTGACCCACTGTGTCAGCAAGGCAGCCCCCAGAGGACTAGCTCCAGGTCCTGCCCACACACCCGGATGTTGACAGAGGCATGGCTCCAGCGCCAGCTTTAATGGATGGTCTCATCGCTTTTAAGATAATGACTGTCGGGTGTGGGCTGGCCGGACCAGTGACATCACTTTCCTGCAATTCTGGGTCAGTTCCTGCTGCTTTTCTCTGCTTCTCTGAATGACTGAAAGAAATCTACGGGTTGGGCGCGTGTCCTGGTAGGTTTTGAGCATGGCGACATGCCTGTCTTGTGATGTGGTCAGGAGAGTGATGGCTGTGAGGTCCGAGGTCCTGGGTTCAAGATTCTGTAGCTGAATTGCTGGGGGAGCTTGGTCCACCGGCTTCACTTCTCCAGGCCTGAGTTTTCTTATTTCTATCATGATGGATTGACCCCTGATTTTGTAAAGGAATACTGAGGTTGATCAAACCAGTCCATCCTAAAGGAAATCAACCCTGAATATTCATTGGAAGGACTGATGCTGACCTAAAGCTCCAGTAGTTTGGCTACCTGATGTGAAGAGATGACTCACTGGGAAAGACCATGATGCTGGGAAAGACTGAGGGCAGGAGAAGGGGGCAACAGAGGATGAGATGGTTAATAGCGTTACGACTCCATGGACATTTGTACATGTCCTCCCCGTCTCGAACCTTCCTCCCTCCTCCCACTCTTTCCACTCCCTCTGGGTTGTTACAGAGCCACATTTGGTTTCCCTGAGTCCAACAGCAAGTCCCCACTGGCTCTCTACTTACACGTGGTGATGTATGTGCTTCCATGCTCCTCTCTCCACTCCTCTCTCTCTCCTTCCTCCTCACCGCCCATGTTCACAAGTCTGTTTTCTGTGTCTGCCTCTCCATTGCTGACTTGCAGACAGGTTCATCAATACCGTCTTTCTAGGTTCCATATATATGCATTAATATACGATATTTGCTTTTCTAACTTCCTTCACTCTATAGAATAGGCTCTAGGTTCATCCACCTTGTTAGAACTTACTCAAGTACACTCCTTTTTATGGCTGAGTAGTATTCTATCATATATATGTGCCACAACTTCTCTATCCACTCCTCTGTTGATGGACATTAGGTTGTTTCCATGTCCTAGCTATTGTAAACAGTGTGATATAAATCATTTTTAAAGTCTTTATTAATTTGTTACAATACTGCTTCTATTTTCTGTTTTGTTTTTTTGGGGGGCACAAGGCATGTGGGCCCTTAGCTCCCTAATCGGGAATTGAACCCACACATCCTGGCATTGGAAAGTGTAGTCTTAACCACTGGATCTCCAGAGAGGTCCCTCAAGGGGTTACTACTTTAACAGAACTTTACTTCCTAAATCTATAAATAGTAAGGGTTATTCTAGGGGTCACAGATTAGAATCTTTGAGACTGGAGTTGGGTGTCTGCTTTCTTCCTACCTTGATTTTATCTGAAAGGATCCTTTGTGAGTAAAGAGAGATATCTTCACAATTACGAAACTCAACAGTTTCTCCAAGCTCCGCCCACGAGAGCCAGCGTTCCAGTCACCTCGGAGTTCCAGGTGGTCCTGGCTGGAAGGAAAATCAAGTTCAGTTGCACTGGGTACAGACTTTAGGGTGCAGAATGGCTTCCCACGCCACTGTTCCCCACTGGTGTTCCCAGGGCTCGGATGGTGGGGTTCCCGACTCCATGGACATTTGTACATGTCCTCCCCTCGAACCTTCCTCCCTCCTCCCACTCTTTCCACTCCTCTGGGTTGTTACAGAGCCACATTTGGTTTCCCTGAGTCCAACAGCAAGTCCCCACTGGCTCTCTACTTACACGTGGTGATGTATGTGCTTCCATGCTCCTCTCTCCACTCCTCTCTCTCTCCTTCCTCCTCACCGCCCATGTTCACAAGTCTGTTTTCTGTGTCTGCCTCTCCATTGCTGACTTGCAGACAGGTTCATCAATACCGTCTTTCTAGGTTCCATATATATGCATTAATATACGATATTTGCTTTTCTAACTTCCTTCACTCTATAGAATAGGCTCTAGGTTCATCCACCTTGTTAGAACTTACTCAAGTACACTCCTTTTTATGGCTGAGTAGTATTCTATCATATATATGTGCCACAACTTCTCTATCCACTCCTCTGTTGATGGACATTAGGTTGTTTCCATGTCCTAGCTATTGTAAACAGTGTGATATAAATCATTTTTAAAGTCTTTATTAATTTGTTACAATACTGCTTCTATTTTCTGTTTTGTTTTTTTGGGGGGCACAAGGCATGTGGGCCCTTAGCTCCTAATCGGGAATTGAACCCACACATCCTGGCATTGGAAAGTGTAGTCTTAACCACTGGATCTCCAGAGAGGTCCCTCAAGGGGTTACTACTTTAACAGAACTTTACTTCCTAAATCTATAAATAGTAAGGGTTATTCTAGGGGTCACAGATTAGAATCTTTGAGACTGGAGTTGGGTGTCTGCTTTCTTCCTACCTTGATTTTATCTGAAAGGATCCTTTGTGAGTAAAGAGAGATATCTTCACAATTACGAAACTCAACAGTTTCTCCAAGCTCCGCCCACGAGAGCCAGCGTTCCAGTCACCTCGGAGTTCCAGGTGGTCCTGGCTGGAAGGGGAAAATCAAGTTCAGTTGCACTGGGTACAGACTTTAGGGTGCAGAATGGCTTCCCCACGCCACTGTTCCCCACTGGTGTTCCCAGGGCTCGGATGGTGGGGGTTCCCGACTCCATCAGGCATACTCTGCCCCGAGAGCCCATTCTCCTCAGACAAGGAGGCCAGCAGTTACTATTACATCGTCCTCACCCAGGGTGGAGATGAGTGAAGAGGGTGGGAGATGATCCCAGGAGACGGTGACTGTAAGCCAGACTATACTCCTCTGTGGGTGAATAGTGCCCAGTGTGGATGGTCCCTCCCTGGGGGCTGCAGGACACTGGACTCTATCCACCACACACCAGGAGGTCACCGGGCAGCCTTGCTCCCAGGAATGAATGTGTCTACTCCCAAAGGCCGTGGATGGCTTCACACGGCTATCCGATGTCCAGGCAGAAGCGCTGTCCTACAGACAGACGTGTGAACAATAGTCCATTCAGTTCCGACCCACATGTTCCGGCCAAGTTGGATCAGGAAATGTCCAGCCAAGAAGGTTTTATTTTAGGATTTTATTTGATTTTTTATTAGCATATAATTGCTTCACCATGTTTTGAGATTTTCTGCTGTACAACAGAGTGAATCAGCCAAACATATACGTATATCGCCTCCTCTCCCGGGCTCCCTCCCACCCCACTGGGTCCTCACAGAGCCCTGATCCAAGCTGCCTGCGTCTACAGCAGCTTCCCGCCAGCAGTCTCTTCTACGCTTCATAGTATGTTGATGTCAAGCCTGATCTCCTGGTTCGTCTCACCCTGCCCCATGTCCACATGCCCACTCTCCATGTCTGCATCTCTCTTCTTGCAAAATAGGTTCATCTGTACCACTTTTCTAGATGCCACATATATGCATTAATATATGACCTTTGCTCTTCTCCTTCTGACTTCACTCTGTATGTATGACAGCTTCTAGGTCTAGCCACATCAAAGCAAACCTGAAAAGAATCTTTCCAAAGAATAGGAGTTCAAAGAGTGGTCACTGAAGGACAAATCACAGTTTCTCCAAGCTCCGCCCACGAGAGCCAGCGTTCCAGTCACCTCGGAGTTCCAGGTGGTCCTGGCTGGAAGGAAAATCAAGTTCAGTTGCACTGGGTACAGACTTTAGGGTGCAGAATGGCTTCCCCACGCCACTGTTCCCCACTGGTGTTCCCAGGGCTCGGATGGTGGGGGTTCCCGACTCCATCAGGCATACTCTGCCCCGAGAGCCCATTCTCCTCAGACAAGGAGGCCAGCAGTTACTATTACATCGTCCTCACCCAGGGTGGAGATGAGTGAAGAGGGTGGGAGATGATCCCAGGAGACGGTGACTGTAAGCCAGACTATACTCCTCTGTGGGTGAATAGTGCCCAGTGTGGATGGTCCCTCCCTGGGGGCTGCAGGACACTGGACTCTATCCACCACACACCAGGAGGTCACCGGGCAGCCTTGCTCCCAGGAATGAATGTGTCTACTCCCAAAGGCCGTGGATGGCTTCACACGGCTATCCGATGTCCAGGCAGAAGCGCTGTCCTACAGACAGACGTGTGAACAATAGTCCATTCAGTTCCGACCCACATGTTCCGGCCAAGTTGGATCAGGAAATGTCCAGCCAAGAAGGTTTTATTTTAGGATTTTATTTGATTTTTTATTAGCATATAATTGCTTCACCATGTTTTGAGATTTTCTGCTGTACAACAGAGTGAATCAGCCAAACATATACGTATATCGCCTCCCTCTCCGGTCTCCCTCCCACCCCACTGGGTCCTCACAGAGCCCTGATCCAAGCTGCCTGCGTCTACAGCAGCTTCCCGCCAGCAGTCTCTTCTACGCTTCATAGTATGTTGATGTCAAGCCTGATCTCCTGGTTCGTCTCACCCTGCCCCATGTCCACATGCCCACTCTCCATGTCTGCATCTCTCTTCTTGCAAAATAGGTTCATCTGTACCACTTTTCTAGATGCCACATATATGCATTAATATATGACCTTTGCTCTTCTCCTTCTGACTTCACTCTGTATGTATGACAGCTTCTAGGTCTAGCCACATCAAAGCAAACCTGAAAAGAATCTTTCAAGAAGCAAAGATAGGAATGGAAAATCCCCTGGGCTGGGGGTCAGGCATGAAGGCGGTGAGAATGACGGTTATAGTTTTTGGAATACCTGCTCTCCTTCAGGCATTATGATCAGCATTTGCATCTCTGGCCTCTTGGAGCTCACCCAGAGGCTCCATGAGCTTGAGCTTTGGCCCAAAGACACACAGCCCATCTGTATGTGTGTGTGTGTGGTAGGGGGGTTGGTGGGGAGGTCTCTGAGCTCAGGTCTCTTCTTGGCCTCTCACTCATTTTCTGTTGTAAATGAATCCGTTCGACTCTGGGATTCCTCTTCAGCTCTGAATGACTGAGCTTTATGACTTAACGTCTTGCTGAAGTGAATGGGTGTCTTTGAATTGCCCATTTTGTAAATGATGTTGCTGCACGCACTCCAGAGAGTCGGTGAGACAGAGTTGAGTGTAGCGGCCCTTAGATGGCAGGAGTTCTGGGAGAAGGGACAGGAACCCGAGGTTTTTTCTTTTGGCCACTCTGCCCAGCATGCAGGATCCCTGTCCAGGAATCGAACCTTCATCCCCCTGGCATGAAAGGTCTCTCTGCAGTGAAAGTGCAGAGTCCTAACCACTGGACACCAGGGAAGTCCAGGAAGCCCAAGTGTTATTTTCTGCTTCCACATCAAGTGACTGTGTGGCCCAAGACAGGTTGACTTTCCCGAGTCTCAGTGCTCCCACCTGGAGGCAAGAAGGTTGGACAGGAGTGTCTCTAGGATCCTTTGAGCTTCGTGGAGGAAGCCAGCTTCCTTCCTCAGTTGTTCTAGACATACAAGGGCAGATTTTCAGGCAGGAGCAGACTTTTTGCATTTTTTTGGATGCACCATGAAGCAGGCAGGATCTTCGTTCCTTGACCAGGGATGGAACCTGGGCCGCTACAGTGGGAGCTCAGAGTCTTAACTGCAGGATGACCAGGGAAGTCCCAGGATCAAACTTTCCTGCAGCATCTGTGTCTTTCCTAATGGATGCCTGTGATTTCTTCACTTTGGATGAACATTTCAAAACTTCTGGAAAGAACTCTGAGATGAGAACAAATGGGTCTTCCTTTTGTAGTAAAACTGATTTCTTCCGTCCGGTTTGGACAAGCTGAGACAGTTCTTATCACCTAAACCACGCGGCGAGCAAAAGGGCCAGACAGAGAGACTTCTGCTATTGTTTTGTCATTGTTGTTGTTCGGTCGCTGTGTTGTATCTGACTCTTTGACCCTGTGGACTGCAGCACACCAGGCTTCCCTGTCCTTCGGCATCTTCCGGAGCTTGCTCAAATTCATGTCCATTGAGTCAGTGATGCTATCTGACCATCTCTTCCTTTGTTGCCTCCTTCTCCTTCTGATCTCAGTCTTTCTCAGCATCAGGGTCTTTTCCAATGAGTTGGCTCTCCACATCAGATGGCCAAAGAATTGGAGCTTTAGTTTCAGCAACAGTCCTTCCAATGAATATTTAGGGTTGATTTCCTTTAGGATGGACTGATTTGATGTCATTGCTGTTTAGTCGCTAGGTTGTGTCTGACTCTTTGTGATCCCGTGGACTGCAGCACGCCAGGCTTCCCTGTCTTTTGCTATCTCCCGGAGTTTGCTCAAACTTGTGTCGGTTTAGTTCCTTTGTTATGTGGGAGGTAACCCAGGCCTGAGTTCCTTGGGGAGCCAGTGCTGGGAGCAGGCCCCATGGCTGAACCATCGTTGCTGCCCTTGCAAGTGTATGTTTGCCTCTGTGTGCCTTCAGCTAGCACGAAAACCCCAGTTTCTGTGTTAATACCCACCCCCGACCCCAGCTCCCACAGCCACATGAAAGCAGAAGAGAGAGGCAGACTGATACCTCAACAGCCCAATGAATAATCTTGGCATGCTGATAAGAGCAGCCCAGAGAGATCCTGTCACCCTGGGGAAGAAACTGGTCGGCTTCAGCCTGACAAATGTGCTCACGGCAGTTTGCATTCTGTGAGTCAGGTCCAAGGCAAAAGGAACACACGGAGGATGATGATTAGGGGTGTTTTTAAAAATCTGCTCCTTCCTGCCCAGCCCGGGACAATATTTACAAAGCAGACATGCAAACAAGAAGACCTTTTTTTTCAGGTTTAAATGGCCTCATGAGCCAGGTTCTAGATTTGGACAATGCCTGTGATTTCTTCACTTTGGATGAACATTTCAAAACTTCTGGAAAGAACTCTGAGATGAGAACAAATGGGTCTTCCTTTTGTAGTAAAACTGATTTCTTCCGTCCGGTTTGGACAAGCTGAGACAGTTCTTATCACCTAAACCACGCGAGCAAAAGGGCCAGACAGAGAGACTTCTGCTATTGTTTTGTCATTGTTGTTGTTCGGTCGCTGTGTTGTATCTGACTCTTTGACCCTGTGGACTGCAGCACACCAGGCTTCCCTGTCCTTCGGCATCTTCCGGAGCTTGCTCAAATTCATGTCCATTGAGTCAGTGATGCTATCTGACCATCTCTTCCTTTGTTGCCTCCTTCTCCTTCTGATCTCAGTCTTTCTCAGCATCAGGGTCTTTTCCAATGAGTTGGCTCTCCACATCAGATGGCCAAAGAATTGGAGCTTTAGTTTCAGCAACAGTCCTTCCAATGAATATTTAGGGTTGATTTCCTTTAGGATGGACTGATTTGATGTCATTGCTGTTTAGTCGCTAGGTTGTGTCTGACTCTTTGTGATCCCGTGGACTGCAGCACGCCAGGCTTCCCTGTCTTTTGCTATCTCCCGGAGTTTGCTCAAACTTGTGTCGGTTTAGTTCCTTTGTTATGTGGGAGGTAACCCAGGCCTGAGTTCCTTGGGGAGCCAGTGCTGGGAGCAGGCCCCATGGCTGAACCATCGTTGCTGCCCTTGCAAGTGTATGTTTGCCTCTGTGTGCCTTCAGCTAGCACGAAAACCCCAGTTTCTGTGTTAATACCCACCCCCGACCCCAGCTCCCACAGCCACATGAAAGCAGAAGAGAGAGGCAGACTGATACCTCAACAGCCCAATGAATAATCTTGGCATGCTGATAAGAGCAGCCCAGAGAGATCCTGTCACCCTGGGGAAGAAACTGGTCGGCTTCAGCCTGACAAATGTGCTCACGGCAGTTTGCATTCTGTGAGTCAGGTCCAAGGCAAAAGGAACACACGGAGGATGATGATTAGGGGTGTTTTTAAAAATCTGCTCCTTCCTGCCCAGCCCGGGACAATATTTACAAAGCAGACATGCAAACAAGAAGACCTTTTTTTTCAGGTTTAAATGGCCTCATGAGCCAGGTTCTCTCCACGCTGGAATCCTTGTCTGGCTAGCCCCGAAGTAGGTGTTTAAAGAGCGCCTTTGCCAGCCCACTGAGCCGCCTGCGCTGTGGTGGCTATGGTGTGGTGAGGAAGTCCAGGAGAGTACTGCTGCTACTTGAAGGAGACACAGACCCTTTGAAGGAAAAACATTCTCAAGGATGTCCCAGTGTTGACTGAAGTTACCCTTATTATTATGTTACTTAAACATGTACAAGCATCACACCGGGTATATATTTCTTCAGCTTAGAGTTCTTTTTTTCTTCAAATCATTTATTATTATTATTTTTAAATTTAATTTATTTATTTGTTATGGGCGGGGGTCAGGTTGGGGAGGGAAGGGAGCAGGCGGGCCACTTCCATTGGTCTTTCATTTCTCTATTTTCATCCGTCTTTGTTTTTTGGCTCCTGCGGGCCTCCCATCACGGTGGCATCTGTCGCTGCAGAGCGCGGGCTCTGGGCGCATGTGCCCCAGAACTCCGGCTCGGTCATTGGACACATCAGTCCAGCCACTCCGCGGCACGTGGGATCTTCCCAGGCCAGGGATCGAACCAGCGCCCCTTGCACTGCAAGCGGTATCCTTACCCACTGGACCACCAGGGGAAGCCCCATTTATTTATTTATATTTGAGCTTCCCAGGTGACACTAGCGGTAGAGAGTCCTCCTGCCCATGCAGGAGGCGTATGAGACATGGGTTCGATTCCTGGATTGGGAAGATCCTCTGGAGCAGAAAGTGGCCATTTCACCTGCATGTTCTTTCATTTATATTTACTTTATTTTGCGCTGCACTGGGTCTTCACTGCTGCCAGCAGGCCTTTCTCTAGTGGCAAGTGCAGGCTACTCTTGGGTTGCCGTGTGTGGGCTTCTCACTGCGGCGTCCTCTCCTGTTGCAGAGCACCAGCTCTGGGCACCTGGTTTCAGGAGCTGCAGCATGTGTGCTGTTGAGCTCAGGCTTGATAGTTGTGGTGCATGGACTCAGTGCTGCGGCAGATGGAATCTTCCAGACCAGGGACGGAACCTGTCCGTGTCCCCGCACTGGCAGACAGATTCTTATCTACTGTACCACCGGGAAAGTTCTAGCATACAGTTCTCTGACAATTATAAACCTGAAATACTTTTACAAGTGATATGCAAACAAAATGCTAACATGAGTGAAATTCAGATTGTCAGCATTAATTCAGGATGCCACCTTGCCAATCTCTGAGGTGGGGCTTTCTAGGAAAACAGCTCCTATTTCACTTGTCAGGGTCTTGATTGATTTCATTTGTGCTTAAAGGATCCTTGTTTGAGTTACCCTGTGTCATCCCCAGCTCCACGTGGTAACACTGAACTCATTGGAGCTACAAAGCCGTTATTTTATTAAGCCCGTCTCTGTAAAAGGAAATCAATACCTAACAGCAAAAAAAGAAAAAATGTCGATACTGGTGAATGGGATGTTCTTCATGGTGTGTTTACTGACTGCTAGTGCACAGCTGAACATTGATTGCTGGCAAAGCCAAGATCTGTCTAGTACACTGCTCACAACCTTTGGAATCCCCTACCATCTGGAGGAGACTGGCATGCCCGTACCAACATGTGGGGTGATGACTCACTGCTAGTAGCATTGTAATTATGTTGAAGATGTTTTAGAGGGCCTCTAGGTACCCAAGGTCCTTCTCTCAGTGTTCTTGAATATACTCATACTTTTAGTGACCATGAGACTAAGTGCATAGGGGTCTCTGAACCCTGATTTTGAAAACTATTCTCTGGAGACAAGTCAGAGTGCTCTGGAGCAGAAAGTGGCCATTTCACCTGCATGTTCTTTCATTTATATTTACTTTATTTTGCGCTGCACTGGGTCTTCACTGCTGCCAGCAGGCCTCTCTAGTGGCAAGTGCAGGCTACTCTTGGGTTGCCGTGTGTGGGCTTCTCACTGCGGCGTCCTCTCCTGTTGCAGAGCACCAGCTCTGGGCACCTGGTTTCAGGAGCTGCAGCATGTGTGCTGTTGAGCTCAGGCTTGATAGTTGTGGTGCATGGACTCAGTGCTGCGGCAGATGGAATCTTCCAGACCAGGGACGGAACCTGTCCGTGTCCCCGCACTGGCAGACAGATTCTTATCTACTGTACCACCGGGAAAGTTCTAGCATACAGTTCTCTGACAATTATAAACCTGAAATACTTTTACAAGTGATATGCAAACAAAATGCTAACATGAGTGAAATTCAGATTGTCAGCATTAATTCAGGATGCCACCTTGCCAATCTCTGAGGTGGGGCTTTCTAGGAAAACAGCTCCTATTTCACTTGTCAGGGTCTTGATTGATTTCATTTGTGCTTAAAGGATCCTTGTTTGAGTTACCCTGTGTCATCCCCAGCTCCACGTGGTAACACTGAACTCATTGGAGCTACAAAGCCGTTATTTTATTAAGCCCGTCTCTGTAAAAGGAAATCAATACCTAACAGCAAAAAAAGAAAAAATGTCGATACTGGTGAATGGGATGTTCTTCATGGTGTGTTTACTGACTGCTAGTGCACAGCTGAACATTGATTGCTGGCAAAGCCAAGATCTGTCTAGTACACTGCTCACAACCTTTGGAATCCCCTACCATCTGGAGGAGACTGGCATGCCCGTACCAACATGTGGGGTGATGACTCACTGCTAGTAGCATTGTAATTATGTTGAAGATGTTTTAGAGGGCCTCTAGGTACCCAAGGTCCTTCTCTCAGTGTTCTTGAATATACTCATACTTTTAGTGACCATGAGACTAAGTGCATAGGGGTCTCTGAACCCTGATTTTGAAAACTATTCTTCTGGAGACAAGTCCAGAGTGCTCATGGAAGGTAAAGAGATCTTCCCAACAATGTGAGATGGGGGAACAGGAATGAGGGAAGAGCAAATGGCACTGCATTGACCCCCTTGATTGTGTATTCACTATATATTTATGGCACTCATGTTGCACAATAGTATACTGGGGCTTTAAATTGTTTTTTAATTAATTTATGTGGCTGCACCAGGTCTTGGTTGCAGCATTGTGCGGTCTAGTTCCCTGACCTGGGCTGGAACCCTGCCTCTATTAGCAGCATGGAGTCTTATCTGCTGGGCCACCAAAAAGTCCCTAGTCTTCTGAGTTGAATCCTTAGAAGGGTAAAAATTTGCCACCTTTAAGTAATGTCAAGAATGTGCTGTAGCCTTTTAAAGGCCATTCCCTGCAGAGAGAGGTTAGACTAAGTCCCCAGTCCCTTGAGAGGGTGTGTGGGATGAGATGAGAACCATCTGGGTGTCTAAGTTCAGGAGCGTTTGTTTAAAATAGAGGAGCCTCAGTTTACAACACAGGAAACAGCCTGTGCAAGTGCTCTGGGGGTCGATGGTAACTGAGAGTCAGAAACACAAAGTACCCTGAGCCTTCCTGAGAGGTTTGGATCGTGGGTGGACTCGCTCAGGGCAGACTGAAAGAAGCAAGCAACTGTTTTGAGAACTTAACCATGTCTTCAGAATCCTTTCCCAGCAGCACCCAGGTTAGTGTTTGACTAAACAGCTATGAGCGAGTGCTGGGAATCTTGTGAGGGAATCTACCTACCTTCTTTGCCCATTCATCTACCCATCCACTAGTCTCTTTGCCTACTGAATCACCCACCAATCTGTCTGTCCGTCCAGTCCAGCCAGCCAGCCAGTCATCCGCTATTGTTTTTTCTTTTTTTTGGGGGGGGGACGGGGTGGGGAGGGAGAGGGGCAGGTGGGCCACTTCTATTGATCTTTCATTTCTCTATTTTCATCCATCTTTGTTCTTTGGCCCGTGTGGACCTCCCATCGCAGTGGCCTCTGTTGTCTCAGAGCACCGGCTCTGGGCACATGCGCTCCAGAGCTCCGGCTCAGTAATTGGACACATCGGTCCAGCTGCTCCGCAGCACGTGGGATCTTCCCAGGCCAGGGATCGAACCGGCGCCCCTTGCACTGCAAGGCGGTATCCTTACCCACTGGACCACCAGGGAAACCCCAGTCATCCGCTATTAATCCATCTGTTCACCCATCTATCCACCCACTCATTCATCCATCCATCCTTCCATCTGTCCAACCGTCCACCCATACACCCACCCATCCATCTAGTCTTCAATCCGTCTGGTCACCTGTCCAACACTACATTCAACCCTACTTCCCCCATTCCTGTGCCCTCTCAACCTTCTACCCACCCATTCGCCTGTCTATCCATCAACCTACCCTTCACCTAGATATCATCTTTGGTATTGATCTGTTAGAGCGGTTCGAACATGAGTTACATGTTAGGTCCTGCAACGGGCACCAGACTGCTAGGATCAACACATTTTCCTTTAACCTGCTTATCCCCTAGTGGAGAAGGGGGACAGAACAGTAAACAGATCATTACAATTCAACACGAGAAGTCCTTTAATAAGAGGGTAGGTCAGCTGACTTAGAAACCCAAAGCAGGTAGGAACTAATCTGGTCTGGGGGAACTCGGGCAAAGAGGAGACATGTGAACTGACTTTTGAAAAGTGAGTCATCTCGCCCCCAGTGAAAGCCTGCGTGTGCTCCCCCAGGTCACAGAGAATGCAATGTCTTTGATTCCTTCTGAGTGTGTTGTTCCGTCCGGTGTGATTGATGTACCGTAGGAATCCCAGCGCACAGCCCTTGAGGGCTAGATCATGGCCTGGGCTTTGCTCCCTCCTGGGCATGGCCGAGGGTGACTGTCAGGAGGGCTGAGATGTGCCAGACTCAGAGGCAGCCCCGCTCAGCAGCCAGCGATGACTATGTCGTTTCCCATCTTCACGTGTTCTGGGAACCTCATTTAAACACAGCCCGCAGACACCTTGATTTCTCTGGCGCAATTTGTCCAGCTGCTTTGAGTGCCAGAGAATTCGCATCACTGGTCCTGAGGGCTTGCAGTTAGCATGGCTTTCATTTTGACTCCATGTCCTCAGTTTCCACGTGGGTTGTTGGGGGCCGACTTAGGAAAACCCCTTAGAAAAGTACATTGT
Organism: Tragulus kanchil; assembly: GCA_022376925.1. Taxonomy (NCBI): domain Eukaryota; kingdom Metazoa; phylum Chordata; class Mammalia; order Artiodactyla; family Tragulidae; genus Tragulus; species Tragulus kanchil. The sequence goes on from JAIOJX010000032.1 coordinate 26,635,910, forward strand.
TCAGCAGTGTTATGGTCGCCTGGGTGGTCAGTTGTGGGGACCACTTAGAAGTTCATGTCCATTGGAGGCTAATTTTTTTTTACAAAGGTACAAAATCTATTTAATGGATAAACTATGATCTTTTAAGCAAATAGTAAAAAACAATTGTTTTTAGTAGGAAAAACAATTGTATATACAAATGCAAAAAAACTGCACTTCTGCTTAACCTCAACTCCCACCCCTCACTATAAAACACTTAGAAGAAAATATAGGACATTCTTGTGACCTTGGGTTAGGCAAAATTATTTAAAATTAAAAATGGGACTTAAAACTTCAAAATATTTTTTCTGCAAAAGACACTATTAGAAGAATTAAGATGCAAAGTGTAGGGATTGCTACACAATATTTGAAAATCTCCCAACCAAAGACTTATATGCTAGATTTATAAAGAACTTAAATTTATCAATAAGAAAAAGCACAATTTGAAAAATAGGAGAAGGATTGGAAAGGACAGTTTCTCAGAGAAGATCTACAGCTGACAAGGAAGCAGAGAAATAGATGGTCCACATCACTAGCGATCAGGGAAATGCCAATTAAAGTCATAATAAGATGTCATTACATACCTACTACGAGGCTGAACAAACCAGCAGTTGGCCATGAGCACCAACCAGACTGTGAAGCAAGAAACCATCACTCATTGTTGGTGGGAATACAGTATCATGTCCGACCCTGGAAAACAGTTTCGCAGTTTCTTATAAAGTTAAGTATACACTTACATGACCGAGGTATGTACTCAAGAGAATTGAAAACTCATGTTCATACAGAATTGAGGGCTAGATCATGGCCTGGGCTTTGCTCCTCCTGGGCATGGCCGAGGGTGACTGTCAGGAGGGCTGAGATGTGCCAGACTCAGAGGCAGCCCCGCTCAGCAGCCAGCGATGACTATGTCGTTTCCCATCTTCACGTGTTCTGGGAACCTCATTTAAACACAGCCCAGACACCTTGATTTCTCTGGCGCAATTTGTCCAGCTGCTTTGAGTGCCAGAGAATTCGCATCACTGGTCCTGAGGGCTTGCAGTTAGCATGGCTTTCATTTTGACTCCATGTCCTCAGTTTCCACGTGGGTTGTTGGGGGCCGACTTAGGAAAACCCCCTAGAAAAGTACATTGTTCAGCAGTGTTATGGTCGCCTGGGTGGTCAGTTGTGGGGACCACTTAGAAGTTCATGTCCATTGAGGCTAATTTTTTTACAAAGGTACAAAATCTATTTAATGGATAAACTATGATCTTTTAAGCAAATAGTAAAAACAATTGTTTTAGTGGGAAAAAACAATTGTATATACAAATGCAAAAAAACTGCACTTCTGCTTAACCTCAACTCCCACCCCTCACTATAAAACACTTAGAAGAAAATATAGGACATTCTTGTGACCTTGGGTTAGGCAAAATTATTTAAAATTAAAAATGGGACTTAAAACTTCAAAATATTTTTTCTGCAAAAGACACTATTAGAAGAATTAAGATGCAAAGTGTAGGGATTGCTACACAATATTTGAAAATCTCCCAACCAAAGACTTATATGCTAGATTTATAAAGAACTTAAATTTATCAATAAGAAAAAGCACAATTTGAAAAATAGGAGAAGGATTGGAAAGGACAGTTTCTCAGAGAAGATCTACAGCTGACAAGGAAGCAGAGAAATAGATGGTCCACATCACTAGCGATCAGGGAAATGCCAATTAAAGTCATAATAAGATGTCATTACATACCTACTACGAGGCTGAACAAACCAGCAGTTGGCCATGAGCACCAACCAGACTGTGAAGCAAGAAACCATCACTCATTGTTGGTGGGAATACAGTATCATGTCCGACCCTGGAAAACAGTTTCGCAGTTTCTTATAAAGTTAAGTATACACTTACATGACCGAGGTATGTACTCAAGAGAATTGAAAACTCATGTTCATACAGAATCCTATATATGAATGTCTATAGCAATGCTATTCCTAGTTGCCCAAACCTGCAGACACCTCAGATGTCTTTGCATGGGTGAATCTATCCTATAACATCCAGGGATGATCGGGACCAAGCAGGAGGCAGTGGACATAGTTGCAGAGGAGAGGGAGACACTTCGCCTACAAAGAAACAGGATAAGGACATTCGTGGGGTGAAGGAACTGCTGTATTCTCACTGTAGTGGTGGCTGTCTAAATCTACGCATGTGTTAAATCTAATAGAACTGGACACTTCCTTAAAAAAAAAAAAAGAGGTTAATTGTAATTTCTGTCTCTCTCTTTTTAATTTTGGCCTATTTTATTGATCCTTCATTTATTTATTTTCATCCATCTCTGTTCTTTTGGCCTGTGTGGGCCTCCCATCACAGGGGCCCCTCTCGCTGCAGAGCACTGGCTCTGAGCACATGTGCTCCTGAGCGTTGGCTCTTAATTGGAAATACTGGCTGAGCTGCTTGGTGGCATGTGGGATCTTCCCAGGCCAGGGTTCGAACCAGTGTCCCTTGCACAGCAAGACGGATTCTTTACCCACTGGACCACCAGGGAAGCCCTGTCTCTCTCTTATGTTACAAATTCAGCTTTGTCTTGGCAGTAGGTTGTTTTGACGGTATTTTTTTTTTTGGTCCATATCCTATTTGGACTTTTTTTTTTTTAATTATTGTTATACATTTTTACAGAGTTTTCTTGTTTACAGGTATATGTAATCCCCAAATAGTTATAGGTACATCCCTGATCCCTCCCATTTGAGCCCTCCCTACCTTTTCCCCCTTCCACCCCACCAGGTTGATGCCTGGTCCCCATGTAGTTTCTCTTAGTCTTACAACTTAACCACAGTGGCCATCTCTGTTACATATGACAGTGTAAGTTTACTTGTTGCTCTTTCCATACCTCTCGTCCAATCTTCCCTCCCCCCCGATGACCATAGGTCTGTTCTCTAAGTCTGTTTCTTCATTGCTGTTCTACGTGTGCATTTATCGGTACCATCTTACTAGATTCCATATATATGTGTTAGTGTACTGTATTTGCCCTTTTCTTTTTGACTTACTTCACTTTGTATAATAGGTTCTAGATTTATCCACCTCATTAGGACTGATTCTTCTGCATTTCTTTTTATGGCTGAGAAGTACTCCATTGTAGATATGTACCATAGCTTCTTTATCCATTTGTTTGTCGATGGACATCTAGGTTGTTTCCATGTTCTAGCTATTGTATAGAGTGCTACAGTGAACATTGGGGTACAGGTGTCTCTTTCAATTTTGATTTCATCAGGATATATGCCTAATAATGGGATTGCTGGGTCATATGGTGCTTCTATTCTTAGTTTTTTGAGGAATCTCCATACTGCCTTCCATAGTGGTTGTATCAATTTACATTCCCACCAACAATGCAGGAGTGTTCCCTTTTCTCCGCACCCTCTCCAGCATTTATTATCTGTAGTACTTTTTTTTAGGGTGGCCATTCTGACTGGTGTGAGGTGATACTTCATTGTAGTTTTTGATTTGCATTTCTCGAATCATAAGCAATTTTGAACAACTTTTCATGTATTTTTTGGCCATCTGTATGGTTTTAGTGGTATTTTTAGCAAATTGGCAGTTTGCTAAAAGAATAACAAGAATACAAGTACTATGCTACCTTTTTTTTTTTTTATTAGGGAGGTAGCAGGTATTTGGGAAATAGGCATGTTGACTAAGTACTGATCTATCCTCCACATGAGTCCTGTGCTAGGAAAGTTACTCACCTGATTAAACAGCTGCTATAGATCTTGAAGATTCTGTTGTTATTTTACTAGCTCCTCACTACTATTTTGAAAATATTATTCCCTCACTGGCAAAAGAAAAAAATTTTCCTTTGTGAAGGCTAATTTTTTAAATTTTTCTTATTTCTTTTCTTCTGTGTATTTTTATTTGCTCCCTTCTTTTTTTCTTTTTAATTTTTGACCTCTTTTATTGGTTTTTTTATTTGTTTATTTTCATCCATTCTTCAGCCTGTGTGGGCCTCTCATCGCAGTGGCCTCTCCCGTAGCAGAACACTGGCTCTGGGCGCATGCGCTCCAGAGCACTGGCTCATAATTGGACACACCGGTCTAGCCGCTCTGTGGCACGTGGGATCTTCCGGGGCCAGGGATTGATCCAGTGTCCCCTGCACTACAAGGTGGATTCTTCACCCACTGGACCACCAGGAAAGCCCTTCTTATTTCTTTATTTTTGGCTGCTCTGGGTCTTTGTTGCCCACAGGGTGTGAAGATACCTTTTTTTAGCTTCTTTATTCCATTTTTTGTTTGTCGATGGACATCTAGGTTGTTTCCATGTTCTAGCTATTGTATAGAGTGCTACAGTGAACATTGGGGTACAGGTGTCTCTTTCAATTTTGATTTTTTCAGGGTATAAGCCTAATAATGGGATTGCTGGGTCATATGGTGCTTCTATTCTTAGTTTTTAAAGGAATCTCCATACTGCCTTCCATAGTGACTGTATCAGTTTACAACAGTGTGTTCCCTTTTCTCTGCACCCTCTCCAGCATTTATTATCTGTAGTACTTTTTAGGGTGGCCATTCTGACTGGTGTGAGGTGATACTTCATTGTAGTTTTTGATTTGCATTTCTCGAATCATAAGCAATTTTGAACAACTTTTCATGTATTTTTTGGCCATCTGTATGGTTTTAGTGGTATTTTTAGCAAATTGGCAGTTTGCTAAAAGAATAACAAGAATACAAGTACTATGCTACCTTTTTTCTTACTAGGGCGGTAGCAGGTATTTGGGAAATAGGCATGTTGACTAAGTACTGATCTATCCTCCACATGAGTCCTGTGCTAGGAAAGTTACTCACCTGATTAAACAGCTGCTATAGATCTTGAAGATTCTGTTGTTATTTTACTAGCTCCTCACTACTATTTTGAAAATATTATTCCCTCACTGGCAAAAGAAAAAAATTTTCCTTTGTGAAGGCTAATTTTTTAAATTTTTCTTATTTCTTTTCTTCTGTGTATTTTTATTTGCTCCCTTCTTTTTTTCTTTTTAATTTTTGACCTCTTTTATTGGTTTTTTTATTTGTTTATTTTCATCCATTCTTCAGCCTGTGTGGGCCTCTCATCGCAGTGGCCTCTCCCGTAGCAGAACACTGGCTCTGGGCGCATGCGCTCCAGAGCACTGGCTCATAATTGGACACACCGGTCTAGCCGCTCTGTGGCACGTGGGATCTTCCGGGGCCAGGGATTGATCCAGTGTCCCCTGCACTACAAGGTGGATTCTTCACCCACTGGACCACCAGGAAAGCCCTTCTTATTTCTTTATTTTTGGCTGCTCTGGGTCTTTGTTGCCACAGGTAGCCTTTCTCCAAGTTGCAGTGCTTGGGTTTCTCATTGCTGTGGCTTTTCTTGTGGTGGCCCCCGGGTTCAGCTGCTCCACAGCATGTGGGACCTTCCTGGACCAGGGATGGAGCCTGTGTCCCCAGCGCTGGCAGGAGGATTCTTAACCACTGGACCAGCAAGGACGTCTCTTGAAGGCTAACCTTGAATCAAGGTTTCAAGGTCATTTTTCCTCTTACCACCCCTGGACTCATATTCCAATCTGGTGTAAAAGGGGTACCAGTCTGGTGAGGGATGTTTCTCATGGGGAAGTCTGTGGTTATGTGGGCCAGGGTATATACGAGAAATCCCTGAACCTTCTGCCCCCTCCCTGCCACCCCCCCACCTCCGATTGCCTGCAGCCTGTAAGTCACTGGCTCAAGGTTTCTGAGGCTCTAAAGTGGGTCTAAAAAAAATGAAGTTTATTAAAAAAAAAAAAAAAAGAACCTTAATTTTGGAGACAGGGACCCTGATTACAACCCTAACTCTGCCACTAACCCAGTGTATGGTACTGTGTGAGTTACCTCAATTTTCCCATCTGTATAATGAACCTAATGTCACCTGCTTGTGGGCTCGTTCTGAGGATTATCTGGGCTAAGGCAGTTGAAGAGCAAAGCCCAAGGTACAGGACAATCCTCAGAGAAGGGGACTTGCTTTTCTTCTCAGCTCTTGTGGTCATTTCCAGGAACATTGATCTTTTCAAGTTTTAGGGTGAGCATTTGTATATTTTTCCACAGGCAGACGGCTGCCTGATCAGACTAATCCACTTCATGGTTAACCATGCTCATAAAAAAAAAAGAACACCACCACTTTGGTCAAGTCTTGCTTAATGCAGCAGGATAGCAAAATGCTGGGTCTAGTTTATTACGCTAAGAGAACACTGAAAAGCATTGTGAGGTTAACAAATGCTTGGCTTGGGCCAGAGGATCATCATACGCTCTTTGTCTTAAAAAGTTAACATGCACCATTGTGGGGACGGAGGATGCAGAGGCCAGTTATGGCCCTTTCATGGCCGAGCTTGACCAGAGAGCCTTGTGCTTTGGAAGTTATTGAGCGTCCATGAGTAAACCTAACACATAGATTTACTTTTTTTAAAAAAATTATTTATTTGTAATTTGGAGGATAATTGCTTTGCAATGTGTTGGTTTCTGCCCTACGTCCACATAAATTAGCCATAGGTATATATAGGTCCCCTCCCTCTAAAACGTCCCTCCCACCTTCCACCCCATCCCACGCCTCCTGGCTATCCACAGTGCCAGGTTGAGTTCCCTGTGTTATGGAGCTAATTCTTGTTGGCTGTCTAGTTTGCATGTGATAATGTATGTATTTCATTGCTCCTCTCTTGTTTCGTCCCACTCTTTCCTGCTTGGATTCACTTCTGTCTTTCGGGTGCTCAAACCCTAGTGGCTCAGAGGGTAAAGAATGCCTGCAATGCAGGAGATTCAGGCTCAGTCCCTGGGTTTGGAAGATCCCCTGGAGGAGGAAATGGCAGCCCACTCCAGTATTCTTACCTGGAGAATCCCATGGACAGAGGCGCCTAGCAGGCTACAGTCCGTGGGGTTGCAGAGTGGGACACGACTGAGCGACTGAACAGCAACAGCAGTCATACCTATTGCACTGGCAGGCAGATTCTTAACCACTGGGCCACCAGGGAGGCGCGGGAGCAGGTCTCTGTACCTGCTTTGGGTCTGGCACAGCCTCCTTAGCAGGCACCATGGTGAGTGTCAGCCCGTTCCTTTCGGATGCTGATAGCAGGCGCCTGTGTTCTGCTTGGTGCGGGCCTTCGGTCACCAGGGCCCTGTGGTCCTGTGGATCCTCAGGGGCAAGTGGAGTCCCTGGGCCTGTCCCTCGGTGTCCTCTCAGCCCCTCTGCTTCTACCTGATAGAGCAGTGGGTGGAGCTCCCTGGGATGGCCCCCTCTTCCTCTCCAGCGATACTTTTCTCAGGAGGGAGAATTTCTAGTGTTTCTCCTGAGGCTTCATTCGTTCTGGCCCTGCCTGTAGCATCCTGGGCAGACGAAGTCCTTGACCCACGCAGCGTGTTCCTGGCACCCTCTCCTGATTCTCTGCCCCTCTTTTCAAAGCTAGTGGTCATTTCCGTGAGAATCTTTTAGGGGAGATGGCTGGTGTTTCTGCCAACAGCATGCTCTTGCTCAGACATTATACAAAAGTTCTTAGAAGGTGACAGGATCAGTTGCTTGGGGAAAGCAAGGTGACTGTGCTGATGGAATTCTAGAATATGGTGGGGGTGGGCAAGGTCGATGACATGGACTTTCTGTTTTTTCTCCCCATGGGCACATTCATGAGTCTCAATCAAGGGTCCTAGGTCCTTCGCAGTGGTGAGGTCTGCTTGATACCCTTCCTTTCGGTGACTGGACAGAAGAGTCTGGTGGGCTACCAACCATGGGGTCCCAAACAGTGGAACGCAGCTGAGCGCCACCCACATCCTGATCCCTGACAGATGCTCAGTGCAGGGGGACAGTTGCCCTGCTCCTCTCCCTGGGCCCTGAGAGGGCCTTTCCAATGAGATCAGAGTAGCTATCAACTGTTTAGGGAAACGAAGCAGAACAGGGGTTCTGGGAGATCTGCAGGTCACTCTTTTGCCTCCCTTCAGACTTCTGTGGTTTCAGAACAGAGAAGGCTGCTGACTGAGCCCAGCCTCAGGGGACTCCTGAAGATGCCAGACTTTAGAATGTAGACGTGTCAGGGAGGTTACTTCTCTTTCTTGTTCTGCCTGCATCTAGTTGCGTAACATTGGGAGAGGAACACTGTGCCTCAGATTCTCTGGTCGTGAAAATAAGGCCATGAATACTTGATGGATGGATTGGTGGTCAGGACGAAGGAAGGTTCCTCGTGGCAAATGCACAGTGCCCGGAGTGGAGCAGAGACTCGATAAACCACTTCCTCCTTCTCTCTCCTTCCTCCCTCCTTTCCTTCCTTTCCTCTTGTTTGCCTCTTAGCTATAAAAATGAGGAGTTAAAGATTCTCTCATGAAAGAAACTGAGTCTGTTCTGTTTTAAAAATAAGAGACTATGCTTTATTAGTGGGCTGTAACTTAGAAACATCAAGAAATAAGTTTTTTGTTTGTTTTTTCCCAAAAGGAAGGGGAAACTATCCAGATCTTTTCTGCTCCGGGAGCTCCAGGAGTTAAAGGAAAAATGATAAACATGTCAGAATGACTTCTTTATTTCTATTTATAATCTTTGCCATACAGCTCGGGGGAGGCTGAGGTGCTTTTTCCAACAGAGACGCTTTCCTTGGCTAAGGAAAGGCAAGAATAAATACTTTTCCTGGGAGGAGTCCTGTGCTGATGGAATTCTAGAATATGGTGGGGTGGGCAAGGTCGATGACATGGACTTTCTGTTTTTCTCCCCATGGGCACATTCATGAGTCTCAATCAAGGGTCCTAGGTCCTTCGCAGTGGTGAGGTCTGCTTGATACCCTTCCTTTCGGTGACTGGACAGAAGAGTCTGGTGGGCTACCAACCATGGGGTCCCAAACAGTGGAACGCAGCTGAGCGCCACCCACATCCTGATCCCTGACAGATGCTCAGTGCAGGGGGACAGTTGCCCTGCTCCTCTCCCTGGGCCCTGAGAGGGCCTTTCCAATGAGATCAGAGTAGCTATCAACTGTTTAGGGAAACGAAGCAGAACAGGGGTTCTGGGAGATCTGCAGGTCACTCTTTTGCCTCCCTTCAGACTTCTGTGGTTTCAGAACAGAGAAGGCTGCTGACTGAGCCCAGCCTCAGGGGACTCCTGAAGATGCCAGACTTTAGAATGTAGACGTGTCAGGGAGGTTACTTCTCTTTCTTGTTCTGCCTGCATCTAGTTGCGTAACATTGGGAGAGGAACACTGTGCCTCAGATTCTCTGGTCGTGAAAATAAGGCCATGAATACTTGATGGATGGATTGGTGGTCAGGACGAAGGAAGGTTCCTCGTGGCAAATGCACAGTGCCCGGAGTGGAGCAGAGACTCGATAAACCACTTCCTCCTTCTCTCTCCTTCCTCCCTCCTTTCCTTCCTTTCCTCTTGTTTGCCTCTTAGCTAAAAAAATGAGGAGTTAAAGATTCTCTCATGAAAGAAACTGAGTCTGTTCTGTTTTAAAAATAAGAGACTATGCTTTATTAGTGGGCTGTAACTTAGAAACATCAAGAAATAAGTTTTTTGTTTGTTTTTTCCCAAAAGGAAGGGGAAACTATCCAGATCTTTTCTGCTCCGGGAGCTCCAGGAGTTAAAGGAAAAATGATAAACATGTCAGAATGACTTCTTTATTTCTATTTATAATCTTTGCCATACAGCTCGGGGGAGGCTGAGGTGCTTTTTCCAACAGAGACGCTTTCCTTGGCTAAGGAAAGGCAAGAATAAATACTTTTCCTGGGATGAGTCCATCAACAGTGCCTTCTTTCCAGTATTCTTCCAGATTGAACTTTATGCTTAAAATCCAAGTGAGTTAATAGGGGCTGTGCCTTGCTACAGCAAGTGGTTTGCTATGCGATTTTGTCATGAAAAGTCAGTGTTATCCTTTATTCTTTTTAGAAAAAAAGTGGGATGGCTGCTTGTGGTTGGTGCAAAACATACATCTGATCATTCTGAAGATCTGACCTGGTCTAGATGGCAGGAGAGAGAGAGTGAAAGAATCCTGCTGTACTTTCCTAGCTCAGCAGGAACTCAACTCTGAATGTTTCCTATCTCCAGGAATGGCCAGTCAAGGTAGACCAGACAGGCCTGATCTTTCATGCTCTCTAGGAAAAGCGAAAGTTATAAAATCACAAAAGTCTTTTTGCTTCAAACTTAAATATATTTATTTTCATTTACTTATTCATTTGGCTCCACTGGATCTTAGCTGCAGCATTTAAGATCAATAGCTGCAGTATGCAGACTGTTAGTTGTGGCATTGGGAGCTAGGTCCCTGACCAGGGATCGAACCTGGACTCCCTGCTTTGGGAGTGTCCCTTAGCCACTGGACCACCAAGGAAGTCCCTGTCTGCTGAATTTAAACTCTTTTTATTTTGTTTGTGTGAGCAGGGGAGGGTGTAGGTCTCGGGATAAAGTGTTGGGAGAGAAGACAGGGGTGAGTTGAGCTGGGAAGAGTATTGTGTCTTCAGCCTCACACACAGCACAGGGCAAAGCTCCTGCCGCTGCCGCCCCTGCCGTTTAGTTGCTCAGTCATGTCCAACTCTTTCTGACCCCATGGACTGTAACCCGAGGCCACCATGGTATTAGTGGGCTGTACTTAGAAACATCAAGAAATAAGTTTTTTGTTTGTTTTTTCCCAAAAGGAAGGGGAAACTATCCAGATCTTTTCTGCTCCGGGAGCTCCAGGAGTTAAAGGAAAAATGATAAACATGTCAGAATGACTTCTTTATTTCTATTTATAATCTTTGCCATACAGCTCGGGGGAGGCTGAGGTGCTTTTTCCAACAGAGACGCTTTCCTTGGCTAAGGAAAGGCAAGAATAAATACTTTTCCTGGGATGAGTCCATCAACAGTGCCTTCTTTCCAGTATTCTTCCAGATTGAACTTTATGCTTAAAATCCAAGTGAGTTAATAGGGGCTGTGCCTTGCTACAGCAAGTGGTTTGCTATGCGATTTTGTCATGAAAAGTCAGTGTTATCCTTTATTCTTTTTAGAAAAAAAGTGGGATGGCTGCTTGTGGTTGGTGCAAAACATACATCTGATCATTCTGAAGATCTGACCTGGTCTAGATGGCAGGAGAGAGAGAGTGAAAGAATCCTGCTGTACTTTCCTAGCTCAGCAGGAACTCAACTCTGAATGTTTCCTATCTCCAGGAATGGCCAGTCAAGGTAGACCAGACAGGCCTGATCTTTCATGCTCTCTAGGAAAAGCGAAAGTTATAAAATCACAAAAGTCTTTTTGCTTCAAACTTAAATATATTTATTTTCATTTACTTATTCATTTGGCTCCACTGGATCTTAGCTGCAGCATTTAAGATCAATAGCTGCAGTATGCAGACTGTTAGTTGTGGCATTGGGAGCTAGGTCCCTGACCAGGGATCGAACCTGGACTCCCTGCTTTGGGAGTGTCCCTTAGCCACTGGACCACCAAGGAAGTCCCTGTCTGCTGAATTTAAACTCTTTTTATTTTGTTTGTGTGAGCAGGGGAGGGTGTAGGTCTCGGGATAAAGTGTTGGGAGAGAAGACAGGGGTGAGTTGAGCTGGGAAGAGTATTGTGTCTTCAGCCTCACACACAGCACAGGGCAAAGCTCCTGCCGCTGCCGCCCCTGCCGTTTAGTTGCTCAGTCATGTCCAACTCTTTCTGACCCCATGGACTGTAACCCGCCAGGCTTCTCTGTCCACTGGATTTCCCAGGCAAGAATACTGGAGTGGGTTGCCATTTCCTCCACAAGGGGATCTTTCCAACACAGGGCACAGAAAAGTGACCAATTCATACTTGTGATTAGAAGCCCACCACACACCCTGAGTCCAGGAGAGAAGCAAGTCCAGGGCGAGAGATGGCTTCTCCTCCCAATGACTTCACCAGATCTTATTCATATCCTTGATGAGATGAAGGAAAAATCTATGATTATATCTTTATGTTGGAGATACATACTCTGCCTGCTTCCAGAAAAGAATGGAACTGGCTGACAGGAAAAGGCTTACAATAAGGTTATTTATGTAGGAATATAAATTGAAAGTCACGCAAAAGGAGGAAGGAGCTAAAATTACGACACATCAGCTGATATAATTATTATGATTATATATAGCGTGGAACCGGGGATGCGGAAGGCCAGGGGACAGGCTGCCCGGGAGCCTGTAGTATCTGCTGTTTAAGAGAGGAGACGTGGAGGGAGAGCAGTTTAGGGGATTGGAAAATAGGACCTCCATAAGTAATGTGTGTGCAGAGGCAGAGAGTGTGGTGGGAACATTCAGGGGTCGGGTGTGACTGAAGAGGAGGATTATGGGTCAGTTGCAACAATGAGGGAGGTTTTAATTTAGGAGTCCATGGTGGTAAATTCTGGCTTTAGTCTTTTTTAAATTAAATCTTTGGGGCCTCACTGTGTGGCCTGTGGGGGTCTTAGCTCCCTGACCAGGGATCAAACCTGAGCCCGCTGCACTGGGAGCACAGTGTCTTAACCACTGAACAGCCAGGGTGGTCTCCTGACTTAAATGGCTGTGTTGGGTCATCTTGAAAATAATTTTGGCGTTTCAGGGTCCCTGTTTAGATACAGTTTAATTTTTCAGTGGATTTATGACTTGCTTATGTGCCCCACCTCTTAGGAAAATGGTCTGAGTAGAGTATATACATTTTAGCAAGGAGGGGCTGCCCACGGTCATCACTCTAGTGAGTAGAAGCTCTGTCTCAGCGTGGGCCTTCTACAATCACCAGGCGGAGGGAAGGAAAGATGGTGACCACATGCTGGCCCCTGAAAATGTCACATGTATGATGCACATCAGTTCTACTCCCCTCTGACTGGTCAGTTGAAGTCACATGACTGTGCCTAGTTTCACAGAGGGCAGGAAAACCCAAAGTTACCCTAGGCCCAAAGGAGAGGGAAACTGGACTCTCTATGGATGGGGTTTTTTGGGGGGTGGGAGGGGCTGTTTAATTTTACTGGAGTACAGTTGGTTTACAATGTGGTGTTAGTCCCAGGTATGCCACAGAGTGAATAGGTTGTATATATATTCCTTCTTTTCTGGAGTCTTTTCTGGTGTGGGTTATTGCAGAATATTTTTTAGTTTTTAATTGGAGGATAATTGCTTGACAAGGCTTTGTTGGTTTCTGCTCTAAGCAGTGTGAATCAGCTATACTTATACACGTGCCTCCGCCCTCCTGAGCTTCCCTCCCATCCCCATCCCGCCCCTCTGGGTCCTCACAGAGCACTGAGCTCAGCTCCCTGCTGCACAGCAGCTCCCCTCTTGCTGTCTCCTTTACACATGGTGGTGTCTACATGTTGTCAATGCTGCTCTCTCAAGCCATCACACCCTCGCCTTCCCTTGCCATCACACCAAATATGGAGTAAGACTTGTTACTATTCAATCCCTAAGTCATGTCTGACTCCTTGTGACCTCATGGACTGCAGCACACCAGGCTCCTCTATCCTTCCTTATTTCCCAGAGTTTGCTCAAACGCATGTCCATTGAGTCGGAGATGACATCCATCTCATCCTCTGTTACCCTCGTCTCCTTCTGCCTTCAATCTTTCCCAGCATCCAGGTCTTTTCCAATGAGTCCGCTCTTTGCATCAGATGCCCAGAGTATTGGAGCTTCAGCTACAGTATCAATCTTTTCAGTGAATATTCAGGGTTAATTTCCTTTAGGATGGATTGATTTGATCTCCTTGCAGTCCAAGGGACTCTCAGGAGTCTTATCTAGCACCACAGTTTGAGAGCATTTCTTTGATGCCTAGTTCCAGTGTAAATTGCCTTTCTCCAATAGTTCAACCCTGTCTGGGCATCTTCATTCCTCTTTGGTGACAGTGGGTGGAACAGTCTTCTAAAGACGCAGAGAGAAAGCCATTTTCTAAGTTTCCACAGGCTCTCCAGAAAGGCTACTCAACAATTCACCCAGCCAGTTCTTTCCCAAAATATCCACTCATAGTTTTTAAAAATGGAGGATTATATAATCCTTAAACCAGCCTCACCCATTTCCCTTCCTGCAAAGATGCCATGGCTGTCACTGTGTGGTTAGGGATCTCAGGAAGCTGTGGAGTAGCCCAGGGTTTGAAATCTGTGGCCTTGTGAGCCAGAAAGTTGGTCCCAGTCTGGGCAGGACTGGGTCCTCTCTGGAGTGATGATCATTCATAGGGACAGTCCAGATGTCGTGCTGGGTCAGTGCACCTTGTGCTTGCTTCGTTCAGGGCCGGTGGCTGTGGTTCAGAAACCGCTGTTCATCCAGGTTCTTTGGCCTGCCCGTTTATGTCTTGCTCATGGCAGGGTATGACCAAGAGTGGGAGCCGAGGTGCGAATCCTCAAATTTACATTCCCCCGGGGCCTCTGGAACACTCCCTGTACTTTGCCTCCTTCCTTCTGCGAGGGTTCCCAACCTCCAGGGTCTGATGCCTGGTGATCCGAGGCGGACCTGATGTCATAATAATAGAAATAAAGTGCCCAATAAATCTAATGCACTTGAATCATCCCCAAACCATCCCCTCGCCCCCGGTCGGTGGAAAAATCGTCTTCCACGAAACCGGTCCCTGGTGCCAAAATGGTTGGGGACCTCTGCTCTATAGCTTTCAAGACAAGAAACTGGGGCATGAGTCATTGAGAAGGACCGCCGAGATGTTTTTTTCAGCCTATTTTATTATTTTATGGGGGAGAGAAAAGGCTCTTGCACGGAGGGAGGGGAGTGGAATGTTTATTAAGTGCTCACTGGGTACTACTCATAGGGCTGTGCAAGGCACTTCTGGTGCACAACGAGCCCCGAGGTGTGGGTCTCCATTATCTTGTCTGGCAGATGAGGAAACTGAGCATCATTAAGTTGGACGACTTGGTCACCTTAAACGGGGTCAGGACTCAGAGGCAAGGCTGGGACTGTGGGCTGGGAGCCCAGGACCTGGACTGAGGGCACCGTGAGCTGCGGAGCATGACGAGAGGGTGGGACAAGGAGAGCTTCCTCAAGCCTGTCTCTTGTAGTCTTCATCCTTCTTTCTGTCCCCAGGTCACAGCTTCTGCTCTGGACCTCTCCAGAAATCGCTACTCAACAATTCACCCAGCCAGTTCTTTCCCAAAATATCCACTCATAGTTTTTAAAAATGGAGGATTATATAATCCTTAAACCAGCCTCACCCATTTCCCTTCCTGCAAAGATGCCATGGCTGTCACTGTGTGGTTAGGGATCTCAGGAAGCTGTGGAGTAGCCCAGGGTTTGAAATCTGTGGCCTTGTGAGCCAGAAAGTTGGTCCCAGTCTGGGCAGGACTGGGTCCTCTCTGGAGTGATGATCATTCATAGGGACAGTCCAGATGTCGTGCTGGGTCAGTGCACCTTGTGCTTGCTTCGTTCAGGGCCGGTGGCTGTGGTTCAGAAACCGCTGTTCATCCAGGTTCTTTGGCCTGCCCGTTTATGTCTTGCTCATGGCAGGGTATGACCAAGAGTGGGAGCCGAGGTGCGAATCCTCAAATTTACATTCCCCTGGGGGCCTCTGGAACACTCCCTGTACTTTGCCTCCTTCCTTCTGCGAGGGTTCCCAACCTCCAGGGTCTGATGCCTGGTGATCCGAGGCGGACCTGATGTCATAATAATAGAAATAAAGTGCCCAATAAATCTAATGCACTTGAATCATCCCCAAACCATCCCCTCGCCCCCGGTCGGTGGAAAAATCGTCTTCCACGAAACCGGTCCCTGGTGCCAAAATGGTTGGGGACCTCTGCTCTATAGCTTTCAAGACAAGAAACTGGGGCATGAGTCATTGAGAAGGACCGCCGAGATGTTTTTTTCAGCCTATTTTATTATTTTATGGGGGAGAGAAAAGGCTCTTGCACGGAGGGAGGGGAGTGGAATGTTTATTAAGTGCTCACTGGGTACTACTCATAGGGCTGTGCAAGGCACTTCTGGTGCACAACGAGCCCCGAGGTGTGGGTCTCCATTATCTTGTCTGGCAGATGAGGAAACTGAGCATCATTAAGTTGGACGACTTGGTCACCTTAAACGGGGTCAGGACTCAGAGGCAAGGCTGGGACTGTGGGCTGGGAGCCCAGGACCTGGACTGAGGGCACCGTGAGCTGCGGAGCATGACGAGAGGGTGGGACAAGGAGAGCTTCCTCAAGCCTGTCTCTTGTAGTCTTCATCCTTCTTTCTGTCCCCAGGTCACAGCTTCTGCTCTGGACCTCTCCAGAAATCGTTGAAGCTATGCAAAAACACGCCACTTTTTTTTTTTTTCTGCATGTGTGGTGTGTGTGTGTGTATGTTCCTTGTCCCTGATTGATTTTCCTGTATTTAATCTGGAATTCTCTTGGACGGTGGTGTTCCGTGGTAGTGCTGTTTCCTAAGACTGGGTCAGAGGAAAGCGGGCAGCCTGTTCCTTACACATGCAGTGAGTCACATGTCTCCCCAGCTGCCAAAAAAATTCACGCAGAACCCAAGCCCTCCTTCCTCTGGCCTGCATAAATTTCCTGAGGGCTGGCAGAACAGTGCAGCCTTTGTATTCACAGATTCTCACGGTCTCCCGGGGTCTTCTTTTTATCTTAGGAACTTGATTTTCCGAGGGTCTGTGCTCTTTCCTAGGTCCACCCAAACATCCATTCTGATGCCCAGATTCAGAGAGTGCTGGTGCACCTCATCATGGGACGTGGAGTTGGGAGAACGAGCAAAGCTACTCACCAGCTTGGTGACTCTCAACCACTCCCTAACCATTCTGAGCCTCAGTTTCCTCATCTGTGAAACGGGATGACGGTTGTTATTAGAGGCAGAGGCTCTAGAAGCTGATAGGTCCTTTAATTTCCAGGGACTTGAGAAGTAGGTAACTTTGGGCAAGTCTCTCATCCTTCTGCAAACTCAGTTTCCCCATTCATAGTGTGGACACTGAAGTTGTACTTAACCCATTAGGCTGTTGCACAGAGTAAATGAATACAAACATGAGAGCGCTCAGGATAGTTGTTGGCATTGGCAAAGCTCAGTGAATGTTGGATGTGACTGTTTTACTGTTATTGTGCAGCTTACAAGGTTACAATGAGGTACAGAGAAGCTAATGATAATGTTCAAGTTTCTGATATGGAGTTTGGAGGGCTTCCCAGATGGCACTAGTAGTAAAGAACCTGCTTGCTAGGGCAGGAGACATAAGAGATGTACATTTGATCCCTGGGTCGGAAAGATCTCCTGGAGGAGGAAATGGCAATTCACTCCAGTATTCTTGCCTGGAGAATTCCATGGAGAGAGGAGCCTGGCTTCCATGGAGTCGCAAAGGGTCATTCACCACTGTAGCGACTGAGCATGCATACACACACAGAGTTAGGAATACAAGAGTTTCTTAAAAGTAGTTAAATTAGGGACTTCCCTGGTGGTCCAGTGGTTAGAACTCAGAGCTTTCCCACTACCGTGGCCCATGTTTAATCCTGGTGGGGAAACTAAGACCCTGCAAACCACGAGCCTCAGTCAAAAGCAAGAGCTGAATTAGGTTTTCATCATAAAGATGTGAAACCTTTGAGAAGGCAGCTGTTGGAAAGGAGCTGTTCAGTTTTCAGAGTTCTGTTCAGTCGGCAGGATGCTTACTGTGCCCCGAGCTCTGTGCTAGTCACTCAGAACTTGGCGACGAGCCTCACCACCTGCTGGCCCCTGGAGTGCATCCTCCCACAGGGGAGCCGCCGCTGGCTGTGATGGAGAATGGGGGTGGCTGGCATGTGGAAGACCATCTTCTTCCCTGGCTTATTGTATTTAGGACGTTTGGTTTCTGTGTCCTTCCTACTGGTTTGGCCCTCGAGTGCTGTGAGTGACCAGAAAGGTGAGCAGAGGCCAGGTTATAAAGGGTCCTGCTAACCAGTTATGACCCACAGACAACTGAGAGCTGAGGAAAGAGCTGGAGCAGGAGAAAGGCATGGACACATTTATATATTTTTTTTTTTTGGCTGTGCGGCATGTGAGATCTTACAAACCAGGAAGCAAACTCACACTTCCCTGTGAACCAGTTCACACACCAGGGATTGAACCCATGCCCCTGCAGTGGACGTGTGGTGTCTTTGACTCCTGGACCCAACCTCTTAACCCATTAGGCTGTTGCACAGAGTAAATGAATACAAACATGAGAGCGCTCAGGATAGTTGTTGGCATTGGCAAAGCTCAGTGAATGTTGGATGTGACTGTTTTACTGTTATTGTGCAGCTTACAAGGTTACAATGAGGTACAGAGAAGCTAATGATAATGTTCAAGTTTCTGATATGGAGTTTGGAGGGCTTCCCAGATGGCACTAGTAGTAAAGAACCTGCTTGCTAGGGCAGGAGACATAAGAGATGTACATTTGATCCCTGGGTCGGAAAGATCTCCTGGAGGAGGAAATGGCAATTCACTCCAGTATTCTTGCCTGGAGAATTCCATGGAGAGAGGAGCCTGGCTTCCATGGAGTCGCAAAGGGTCATTCACCACTGTAGCGACTGAGCATGCATACACACACAGAGTTAGGAATACAAGAGTTTCTTAAAAGTAGTTAAATTAGGGACTTCCCTGGTGGTCCAGTGGTTAGAACTCAGAGCTTTCCCACTACCGTGGCCCATGTTTAATCCTGGTGGGGAAACTAAGACCCTGCAAACCACGAGCCTCAGTCAAAAGCAAGAGCTGAATTAGGTTTTCATCATAAAGATGTGAAACCTTTGAGAAGGCAGCTGTTGGAAAGGAGCTGTTCAGTTTTCAGAGTTCTGTTCAGTCGGCAGGATGCTTACTGTGCCCCGAGCTCTGTGCTAGTCACTCAGAACTTGGCGACGAGCCTCACCACCTGCTGGCCCCTGGAGTGCATCCTCCCACAGGGGAGCCGCCGCTGGCTGTGATGGAGAATGGGGGTGGCTGGCATGTGGAAGACCATCTTCTTCCCTGGCTTATTGTATTTAGGACGTTTGGTTTCTGTGTCCTTCCTACTGGTTTGGCCCTCGAGTGCTGTGAGTGACCAGAAAGGTGAGCAGAGGCCAGGTTATAAAGGGTCCTGCTAACCAGTTATGACCCACAGACAACTGAGAGCTGAGGAAAGAGCTGGAGCAGGAGAAAGGCATGGACACATTTATATATTTTTTTTTTTTGGCTGTGCGGCATGTGAGATCTTACAAACCAGGAAGCAAACTCACACTTCCCTGTGAACCAGTTCACACACCAGGGATTGAACCCATGCCCCTGCAGTGGACGTGTGGTGTCTTTGACTCCTGGACCGCCAGAGATGTCCCATCATGTTTGCCTTTTGGAAAGACGACAGTGGGAGCCACCTGGGCTGGATGGGAGAAGGTCCATAAGGGTAGGGATGCCTCGGGACCGCACACCCCCTCCCCCAACTTGGATGCATTTTTCCATCAACCAGGCAAAACTAACAAGGACCCAAAGCAGGGAGACAGATTCAAGCAGTCTCTAAGACCTCAAGTTAACAGGTTTCCTCCAGGAAGACGGGTGCCAGGGCTACCATGTCACCAAGGTATGAGGTAGGGACACGAGAGGCCATGAGGAGGAGGCTTGTGGGAGAAGGGGGCCCTTGCATCGCTGTGGGCCTCCGTTATTTCTATGCCACATGCGCTCGTGGGTCCCTTGACATGCCTGTGGTCACGGAACAGAGTTGGGACAGAGCGATGAAGAGAACTAGCCTAAGGTACAGCTCTGGGGTCCCCTGCAGGGGCCTCTGAGCGGTGTCCCCAGGCAGGCCTTTCTGCTGCACTGTGGGCTCGGAAGGGCTACAAGTCAGGAGCTCTTGATAGCTCTTGAGCTTCCTAGAGACCACCATGTTGGAAGAGCTGTTATTGGGCCCAAGGAAAGTGATGTGGCCAGTTTCCTTTTCCTCTCGGTTGTGGTAGCTTGAGACTCTGGTTCAGTGATGGACTCGTATTTCATCCTCAAGCTGAAAACCAACCAAAGCATGCCAGTGTATCCTCATCTTCCCTGTCTGTGATACGGGGTGGGTCTGAGAGCCCCTAAGGAAGCGTCCGGTTGGCTCTGAGAGATGCCATGGCTGAAAGCTTGGCACTCTTTGTGCACAGCTGCTCAGCTCCAGGAGGTCCTCGATCAGCACATTTCCCTTTCAGTCTCAGAGCCGAGCTCAGGGTCAGGGAGTGGTTCCTGGCCGAGTACAGGCACCTCCTGCCCCTGGGGCCATCACCTCCGAGCCCTCGCAGGAAGTGAGGGTGATGGATGTTTGTAATGACCTCACGCTGTTTTGACGGTCTTCTTGTGTGTGCGGGCATGACTCTGCCCCTTTCCAAACCAAACCCGTTCTGAGCCAGACATCAGGTCTATGAAGCACAGGCTAAGTTCCCTTTGGCGTGGGCATCGCGAGCCTCCTTTTAAGCTCCCGCTGACCAACTTGCTTGCTGAGTGTTTGCATGAAGCCCTGTCTCCATCCTGAAATTTCCACGACAAGAACGGAAGAGACAGTGGACGCACCCAAAGTAGAAAACTCCGGCCTGAGAGCCAACACTAGTATAAAGGAGTCACCTGCCCAGCGTGATGGCCATCGCAAGGGAGCTCAGTGTTTGCAGAAGCAAGCTCCGCTGCTCGGCGAACGGTCTGGTGGGTTTCCGCCAGCCTTGTTGTTTGTGGCGAAAAGTGAGGACATTTCCAGTTTGAGACGTCCCTCCCCGCCGCGTGGTGCCATCTGGTTTCTGTGTCCTGATCCACTTCCATCTGCCACCACACGGGGCACCTCACTCTTCAGCTCTTCAAACAGATGGTCGGGGAGCAAAGCCAAGTTTGGGAAACTGTCAAACCCAGAGAGAACATGGCGCTGGGAGCTGGGTGTGGGGAGGGGCGGCTGGCATTCAGTCTTGGCTGGGCTTCCCATGGAGGGTGTGATCACAGGAGAACTGTGTACCCTCACCGGGCCTCGGCAAACCTACACGTGAAAGCAACAACAACAACAAACCACGCGAGCCCTTGCACACATTTGGATGGGAAAGAGCAGGGCTCTGGGAAGGGAACTGGGGAAAGCAGTTTGTTTGAGTTCCTTGTTGAAGCGAGAGTGTGCCCGTGTTTACGCCCCTGGGGAGCATCAGCCTGTGTGGGTTTCCAGACGTTTGTATGTGCTAATTCCCGCTGAGTTAAGTACAAGCCGTTCCATTGATGGCCGCCAACTTCAGACACGCTTGGACTCCCCAGAGGATTGGCCAGTAGCAAAGCATCTACCTGTATGAGGGCCTTTGGAGATGCTCCTAGTGGAGGGTGTCCAACCTGCCATCCCCGGGCCAGAGTTCCTCAGGACAGGGAAGGACTCTCAGGACCTCACTGGCAACCACAGAGGCCTCCAGATGGGGCCCTGCAGGCCTTCTCAGCCCCAGGATGACTCTCCAAAAGGCCCCTTTCCTCCCGTGGGCCCTGGAGAGTCTGTGCTCTGCCCTCTTGTATAATTCACACCCCCTCACACACCATCCCCCAGGTCTCCTGTTCTGAGGCTAGATCTGAAGACTCGCATTTTTTTCCACCTGAGCCATTGGGAGGTGCCCCCTGCTAAGCCATGTCTGGGTCAGTTGTAGCAGTCTTAATAATTATTAAGAGGGAACTTCCCTGGTGGTCCAGTGGTTGAGAATCTGCCTTCCAACGCAGAGGACTCAAGTTTGATCCCTGGTTGGGGAGCTAAGATCCCACATGCCCTGGAGCATCTAAGCCTGAGTGCTGCAGCTAGAGAACATTCACTCACCGCATGAAGGCCCAGCACAGCCCCCAGATAAAATTATTATTATTAAGAGAGGGATAGGGCGAATTGAGAGAGGAGCAAGGACACATGTATACAAGCGAACACCGAGGAGCAGGGCCCGGCTGATGAGGGGCAGGGTTGACGTTCGACCTCCAGGGTGCAGACCCCACGACGCTAGTGCAAACGTGATGCAGCCGAGGCTGCCGTGACCGTGGGGTCTTTCCTCGAGGCCGGGTGGAGCGTCAGGTGTTGACTCAAGGGTGCTGAGGTCCCTCAGGTCCCTGGGAGACAGTGTGGTGGTTGATTGGTGGTGTCTGCCTAGTGCTGGAGAGGGGAGGCGGGGGTGTTGGCGTTGCCCCACTGACTCTGGTCCAGCATCCCCGGCAGGAGTTCACGACGTGCTCAGCCACTCCCTCCTGCCGGCAGATCCTCCTCTTGCTCCTGCTCACCTGCTCTTGGGCTCTGGAGGCACCTGGTCTTTTCTCGTTGGGGTCTCAGGCTCTCGTCTTTCAAGCTTCTGGTTAAAACTGCTGGCAAGCGAGACACCTCTGCCATCCCGGCTGGCCTCCCTGCAGTCCTCCCTTAAGAACCCTGCGGTCACTCTGTCCTCTCCTCCTGAGTAGCCTCTGCTCTTCTCCCCAGCACCTGGAGCTGTTTGCGGCCCAGCCGTACATCTGGAATCCCTGTCCTCTGCTTGTGTGGGGGCTGGAGAGGTGTCCACACCAGCCTCTCCCTCCATCCGGTTCTGACATCAGCCTCCTGGCCAGCTTTCCTCATGGGGTGGCTGGCCCTCTCACCCAGTCTCATTTCACTGATTTATAACTTCATAACTAGTGTGAAAGACCGTTACCACATAGGACGGATGCACTGTCTTTTTTAAAAGAAATTTTTTAAATTTATTTACTTTGGGTTGTACTGGGTCTTGGTTGCTGCACATGGGTTTTTTTCTCGTTGCAGCAAACGGGGGCAACTCAAGTTGTGATGGGCCAGCTTCTCACTGTGGTGGCTTCTCTTGTTGTGGAGCGTGGGTTCTAGGCATGAGGGCTTCAGTAGTTGTGGCACATGAGATCAACAGCTGGGGTTTCTGAGCTCTAGGGCTTGGGCTCGGTAGCTGTGGTGCACAGGCTTAGTTGCCCTGAGGTATGTGGGATTGTCTTTGATGGAGCCCGCATCCCCTGCACTGGTGGGCAGATTCTTTACCGCTGAGCCACCATGAAGGTCCTCCCTGTTGGTTTTTTTTTTTTTTTTTCAAGATTTATTTATTTATTTATTTTGGGGGAGTTGAGGAGGGAGGGGAGCAGGCGGGCTACTTCCATTGGTCTTTCATTTCTCTATTTTCATCTATCTTTGTTCTTTGGCCCATGTGGGCCTCCCGTCGCGGTGGCCTCTGTTGTCGCAGAGCGACGGCTCTGGGCGCATGTGCTCCAGGGCTCCGGCTCAGTAATTGGACACATTGGTCCAGCCACTCCACGGCACATGGGATCTTCCCAGGCCAGGGATCGAACTGGCACCCCTTTCACTGCAAGGCGGTGTCCTTACCCACTGGACTACCAGGGAAGCCCCCTCCCTGTCTTTTATCTTTGATTCTTCTAACCTCCTTGAACTTGGGACAGGGTAGGAGGGGCATTGAACATTCTCAGTTCCTGTGTGGCGAGCAGACCATGTGGGACAGAGTGAGCCAACCCACCTTCCTCCAGCTTAAAAGTGACCTCCCTGGAACTCCGGGAGAAGCAGGCTGGTCCTATCTGTGGGCCTCACTTTCACCCCTTGGGCTGGGACCAGCAATGTCTTGGAACATTTTCCCAGTAGCTGTTACCACGGAGCCTGAGTGAAGTGGATGCTTTGATCTCCATTTGGGTTTGTCCACAGCAGGTAGAGGAGAAACGAGGTCACCCCTTTGGGCTGGGGAGACCAGCAATGTCTTGGAACTTTAGTTTCCCCCAAAGTCTCATTTCACTGATTTATAACTTCATAACTAGTGTGAAAGACCGTTACCACATAGGACGGATGCACTGTCTTTTTTAAAAGAAATTTTTTAAATTTATTTACTTTGGGTTGTACTGGGTCTTGGTTGCTGCACATGGGTTTTTTTCTCGTTGCAGCAAACGGGGGCAACTCAAGTTGTGATGGGCCAGCTTCTCACTGTGGTGGCTTCTCTTGTTGTGGAGCGTGGGTTCTAGGCATGAGGGCTTCAGTAGTTGTGGCACATGAGATCAACAGCTGGGGTTTCTGAGCTCTAGGGCTTGGGCTCGGTAGCTGTGGTGCACAGGCTTAGTTGCCCTGAGGTATGTGGGATTGTCTTTGATGGAGCCCGCATCCCCTGCACTGGTGGGCAGATTCTTTACCGCTGAGCCACCATGAAGGTCCTCCCTGTTGGTTTTTTTTTTTCAAGATTTATTTATTTATTTATTTTGGGGGAGTTGAGGAGGGAGGGGAGCAGGCGGGCTACTTCCATTGGTCTTTCATTTCTCTATTTTCATCTATCTTTGTTCTTTGGCCCATGTGGGCCTCCCGTCGCGGTGGCCTCTGTTGTCGCAGAGCGACGGCTCTGGGCGCATGTGCTCCAGGGCTCCGGCTCAGTAATTGGACACATTGGTCCAGCCACTCCACGGCACATGGGATCTTCCCAGGCCAGGGATCGAACTGGCACCCCTTTCACTGCAAGGCGGTGTCCTTACCCACTGGACTACCAGGGAAGCCCCCTCCCTGTCTTTTATCTTTGATTCTTCTAACCTCCTTGAACTTGGGACAGGGTAGGAGGGGCATTGAACATTCTCAGTTCCTGTGTGGCGAGCAGACCATGTGGGACAGAGTGAGCCAACCCACCTTCCTCCAGCTTAAAAGTGACCTCCCTGGAACTCCGGGAGAAGCAGGCTGGTCCTATCTGTGGGCCTCACTTTCACCCCTTGGGCTGGGACCAGCAATGTCTTGGAACATTTTCCCAGTAGCTGTTACCACGGAGCCTGAGTGAAGTGGATGCTTTGATCTCCATTTGGGTTTGTCCACAGCAGGTAGAGGAGAAACGAGGACCCCTGAGCACCCAGAACTGTTCTCGTGGTTTATCTTGCAGGCAGACATGACGAACCCTGCGATGCGGGTTTGAGATGCCTGGGTGTTCCCAGTTGCAGACAAAGGCTAGTCGCTGAGCGTCTGCTCTGTGCCACGTGGGCGTGGATGGTGTCTCCGTGCTGTATGTGTGTGCAGGCGTGAGCTCATTAGATGACTCTCACAATCGACTCATGGTGGTACTCCCTTCAGTTGGCCAATGAGGAAACTGAGACTCTAAGAGTTACACGATATTCCCAAGGACACCTGCCCACGGGACATACCTGAGCCAGGATGAAAATGTCAGATTCCTAACTTCAAGGCCTTTCTCCCAGGATCAGCAAAGTGGGCATTATTTTCTTCTCCTGTTCTTGGAAATATTCATAAGAATTTCCAGGAGAGGGCTGGGCTGGGAAGGCCTCTGTCTGACCCGCCATGTACGCCACTCCAAGTGCGGAGAGCCAGCCAAGCCACAGCATACGTGGCCAGGGTTCAAACGCGTCAGCAAGGCCGTCGTGCCTTCTCATTAACATCTGGGAAGAGAAGAATAGTAAGGGAACCCACATCTCCATCAGCCACTGCACGCTGGAGCCAGGCCACAGGTGTCACTCTGGTCCAGGGTGACCCTTCGGCCTAAAGCCTCTCCCCACTTCAGAGCCTGTGGACCGTCCTCCCACGAAGCCCAGATGCAGTCCCACCACCCTGACCCTGCGGGCCGCCTGTGGGTGCTCCCCTGCCTGTTGGTGTCCAGGCTACTCAGACGTCTCTGAGAAAGCCAGAGGCCTGGCCTCCTCCCTTCTGCTGTGAGAAGCAGAGACTCACCTCTGAGACACTCCTGCCTGCAGGTGTGCAAGTCATCACTTGGGACTCCACAGGCTGCACGTCTTTCTTTTTCCCCAGGAACACCTTTCAATCACTCTCATTTTTCTGAAGTGAACCAGCCACCTTCCGTGAACTCGGGCTGCCCGTGCCTGGCGCCTGTCCATGGGGTCATGAAGAGGTGGACACGACTCAGTGACTGAGCACACACGTGTGCGCCGGCTCTGCAGCTTGAGTCTGGTTCTCGTTTCCGATTTGGATCGAGGGCCATGAGCCAGCCTGCCTTTCTTCCTCCACAGGAAGTGGTTTATGAAATTAAAGTGGAGAATGGCCGCTAGCAGCCCATGCCGGGGCCCCACAGGAGAGCCCATACGTTGTGCTCCCAGGGGATTCTCGAGCACAGCCTGTGGTCCTTCTCTGCTCTCCCAGAGGCCTGCCTGCCCCAGTGGGCGCCTGAGCCGTCTGCCCGGGCACCCTCAGCCTTCCACCTTGAAATCCTTGTCATGGCCCCACATTCCTGACCTTCCCTTAGGTCTCAGGGGGGCTTGTCCTTCCCACCTGGGCCCCTCCCTGTCCCGCCTCCGTCCCCTGGGCTCCTGACATCTGGACACCCTCGTGGGATCCCTCATCCTCCCCATCCATGGATACATTTGCGGGTGAGCCTCCTGCCTCTGCCACTCTCAGCTCCCTATCACCCCATCCCTCATGGCCTCCTGTCCCACGTCTGCCTTCACTGCCTCACCGAGATCATTTCAGAAGCCCCCAGCATTTTCCGTTCTGGACTTCCCTGCCAGGCTGGCACATGTCACATCATCGGTTTTCAAATGCTGTTCTGTGGAACCCTACAGTCGACACAGATGTCTCAGGTGTTCGGAGGGGAGGCGGTAGCCAGCTGCCCACCCCCATCCCATCTCAGCCGGGGCATCTCTGTTCTTACCTGTCAGCACTAGGGTCTGGTGGCGATCTTATGAGATGGGCCTTTCTGCTCATGCTCACGGATAGTTTGAAACCATGCTCACATCCACTTGAAATGGTCCTCTCTTTCCCCCAGGTAGACCCACCTGGAAGACCCGCTCTGGGCCGCTGCACAGCAATGGGGGGGTTTCTGCAGGTTGACAAAACACGATAAGGACTGTTGGATTTTTAGATAGAGTTTGGGAAGGCTGGCAGGCCAGCATTTCCTGGATGGAATTGCCCCAAGTCCTTCTGTGGATGAATCTCCAGGCTATTATCTTGTGTTGAGAGCTTCTTGGGAATTAGTGCACCGGATGAAGCACTGCACAAGGGGTGTGTGTGTGTGTGTGTCTGCGTGTGTGTGCCTCTGTGTGTGTGCGCTCTTCTATTGGGTGGCCAGGCTCCAGAGTTTTGGCCGCCTCTGACCTGGTCTGAGGGGTCTAAGGAGATCTAGGACAGCCCTGCACAGAAGCCTGTTTGTCTTACAGTCCCGCCTGGGCCAGGTTTCCGGTTTTGGGCTGGTGGCTGGCCACTGTCACATCCGCCTGTAAACTCTCTTTGTTCAGTATGTCTATTTGTCATTTGCTCCAGAGTTTGTTGCAATCTAGTGCTTTCATCTCCTGTCAGCAGACCACGATTCAGCTTCCCGCAGTAATTACTGAAATCAGCGTGACGCACCAGCCCATCACTAACTATGATCGTGACGCCCTAACAGCCGGTGCCCACAGCTTTTTGTGTCCTATTAGAGTGGCTTGGAGCAGTACTCTGGGGAGGAAGAGACTCCGCTTGCTCAGGGACCGCCCTGAAGTGTTGGACTGGTTCTAGAACTGGGAGTCCTCTGGCCTCCCTGTCTGCCCATGGTGGAGGCTGGTCTAGGAGCCCCAGAACCTTCCAGGATCCAAACATCGTCTCCTCCCTCCTGCCTAGAGGTCACTGTGGGCAGGGAAGGGGCCCATGGAGTTGCCTGATGGATGGATATCTTTAGTTTCTTTCAGGAGATTCCTTACAGGTTGTTTCTGCCCTCTGTGAACCTTTTGGAAGGCTGTGTTAACTGGGAACAAAATCATCTTAATGTGATTATGTTTTTTTAGAGATTGATGTCTTTGGGGCTTCCCGCATGGCTCAGTGGTAAAGAATCTGCCTGTCAAGCAGGGGACATGGATTCGACCCCCGGGTCAGGAAGATCCTCTAGAGGAGGAAATGGCAACCTGGCCCAGTATTCTTTCCTGGAGAGTGCCATGGACACAGGAGCCTGGTGGGCTCCCAAGGGCATCCCAAGGAGCCTGGACTGTGACACTGTGTCCTTCACGGGCTCCCTTCTCCTCACGTCTCTCTCTGTCTCACCTGTGACCACAGTGAGTCTAGGCAGACCAGAGTTTTGCCCTAGCTGGAACCATGTGTTTTTTTCTTTTTCAAAAACACATAATAGGGCTGCCCTGGTGGTCCAGTGAGTAAGGACACTGCCTTGCAGTGCAAGGGGCGCCAGTTTGATCCCTGGCCCGGGAAGATCCCATGTGCCATGGAGCTGATAGACCAATGTGTCCAATTACCAAACTGGCGCTCTGGAGCACATGTGTCCAGAGCTGGTACCCTGCAACAGAGAGAGGCCACTGCAGTGGGAGGCCCACACAGGCCAAAGAACAAAGATAAATAAGTGAAAGATCAATAGAAGTGGCCAAAAAAGCCATAATAAAAAAAATTACGTGAAAATGGAAATATCTCCACATTTATTTTTAAGTGTCCTTTAAAAATGTGAAGTCCCTTAGTTGGGAAACATCAAAATAGGTCCTTGTGTAGCTTGGTTTGCTCATAAAACGTAGCTCGTACTTGATATATTTGGAGAGAAGTGACTTTTCGCATTAAGTTTTCCTCTATTTTTCGTTTCAAACCAAAAAGGGCTTGGAAAATGTCCCCACCCTCTCCACCGCTGGTGTATTTTCCTGGCTTCACCATGCTGGTCAGGGCCTTTCGTTTCCTGAGCCGAAGAGTTAAAGGCGCTGAACTTTGACCTTGAGTTCTGCTTCTTTCTTTCAAATGGAAAAAGCATCTTTTGAGGGCAATGTTAGTCATGGGCAGGGGAAGGCAGGGTTCGGAAGAACCGAAGTAGGACTTTCTCTGTGGGAAATGAAGGCAGTGGTGAAAGAGAAATGTTTTCTCATCTCTAGCTATCTTGCAAATTACCTGGGTTTAAAGTTTTTCTTTAGGAGCGGCTTCCCGGGCATGGGAACAAAATCATCTTAATGTGATTATGTTTTTTTAGAGATTGATGTCTTTGGGGCTTCCCGCATGGCTCAGTGGTAAAGAATCTGCCTGTCAAGCAGGGGACATGGATTCGACCCCCGGGTCAGGAAGATCCTCTAGAGGAGGAAATGGCAACCTGGCCCAGTATTCTTTCCTGGAGAGTGCCATGGACACAGGAGCCTGGTGGGCTCCCAAGGGCATCCCAAGGAGCCTGGACTGTGACACTGTGTCCTTCACGGGCTCCCTTCTCCTCACGTCTCTCTCTGTCTCACCTGTGACCACAGTGAGTCTAGGCAGACCAGAGTTTTGCCCTAGCTGGAACCATGTGTTTTTCTTTTAAAAAACACATAATAGGGCTGCCCTGGTGGTCCAGTGAGTAAGGACACTGCCTTGCAGTGCAAGGGGCGCCAGTTTGATCCCTGGCCCGGGAAGATCCCATGTGCCATGGAGCTGATAGACCAATGTGTCCAATTACCAAACTGGCGCTCTGGAGCACATGTGTCCAGAGCTGGTACCCTGCAACAGAGAGAGGCCACTGCAGTGGGAGGCCCACACAGGCCAAAGAACAAAGATAAATAAGTGAAAGATCAATAGAAGTGGCCAAAAAAGCCATAATAAAAAAAATTACGTGAAAATGGAAATATCTCCACATTTATTTTTAAGTGTCCTTTAAAAATGTGAAGTCCCTTAGTTGGGAAACATCAAAATAGGTCCTTGTGTAGCTTGGTTTGCTCATAAAACGTAGCTCGTACTTGATATATTTGGAGAGAAGTGACTTTTCGCATTAAGTTTTCCTCTATTTTTCGTTTCAAACCAAAAAGGGCTTGGAAAATGTCCCCACCCTCTCCACCGCTGGTGTATTTTCCTGGCTTCACCATGCTGGTCAGGGCCTTTCGTTTCCTGAGCCGAAGAGTTAAAGGCGCTGAACTTTGACCTTGAGTTCTGCTTCTTTCTTTCAAATGGAAAAAGCATCTTTTGAGGGCAATGTTAGTCATGGGCAGGGGAAGGCAGGGTTCGGAAGAACCGAAGTAGGACTTTCTCTGTGGGAAATGAAGGCAGTGGTGAAAGAGAAATGTTTTCTCATCTCTAGCTATCTTGCAAATTACCTGGGTTTAAAAATTGTTTAAATTTTCTACTGGAATATGCTTGATCAACCGTGTGATAGTTTCAGGTATACAGCAAAGGGATTCAGTTATACATAAATATGTCGTGCCTATTGTTTCAAATTCTTTTCCCCTTTAGGCTGTTATGGGATACTGAGCAGACTTCCCTGTGCTATACAGTGGTCCTTGTTGGTTGTCTATTTTAGATAGCAGTGTGTGTGTCGATCCCAAACGCCCAGTCTGTAGCACCCCTCCTCCTCCCTGGTTGCCATAAGTTCATTCTCTGTGAATTTACTTCTGTTTTGCACGTAAGTTTATTTGTATCATTTTTTAAGACTCTACACATAGGTGATATCATGTGATATGGGTCTTTTTCTGTCTTTTTCTATCAGTACTTTGCTTAGTATGATAATATCCAGATCCACCCATGTTGCTGCAAATAGCCTTGGTTTGTCCTTTTTAATGGCTGAGTAATGTTCCATTGTATATGTGTACCATGTCTTCTTTATCCATTCTTCTGTCAGTGGACACGTAGGTTGTTTCCATGTCCTGGCTACTGTAAATAGTGCTGCAGAGAACACTGGGGTACATGTGTCAACTGTAAATAGTGCTGCAGGGAACGCTGGGGTACACGTGTCTTTTTGAATTATGGTTTTCTTTTGTTACATGCCCAGAGGTGATATTGCTGGGTCCTATGGTAGGTCTATGTTTAGTTTTTAAGGAACCTCCACACAGCTCTGCATAGTGGCTGTATCAGTTTACATTCCCACCAGCAGTGCAGGAGAGTTCCCTTCTCTCCAGCCCTCTCAGCACTGATTGTAGACTTTTTCATGACAGTCGCTCTGACAGGTGTGAGGTGACACCCTCATGGTAGTTTGGTTTGCATTTCTCTGATAATGAGCCATACTGAGCATCTTTTCATGTGCTTTGTGGCCATCTAAACACCCTCTGTTTCTGTCCCGTTTCACCCAAAGCATTATTGACCATGACCGAAATCTTACTGAAAGTTTTGTGAGGAAGGAGGGTTTCCTGACACAAACTTCATTTAAAAAGGACCTTAATCACCACTTTCCAACCTGTCTGTGTTCCACTGTTCCTGCTTCCTCACCATCCAAGCCTTCCAGGGCCTTTCTCTTCTCTCTTTCCTCCTGGATATTCTACCAGCCACTCCCCTTTCCACCTCCCCCATTAAATCCGAAGGTCCCTTTCCTGTATCAGGCAGAAAAATCTGGTCTGCGGTCAGATTCCATGCCTAGATGCTCATTTTCCAACCCATGTGTTTCTTAACAAAAGGCCGTCACCAGCACAACAGCACAAGGCAGTATTAGGTAGTCACTTTATAACAAGCCAGGCCCGTAAGGCAGTACTGGAAGAACCAAGCAGAGAGGTGCCTGAAGATTCCGGAGCCCCTGGCTGCCCTGAGTCTACTCTTGCTGTTGTTTAGTCGCCAAGTCGTGTCTGACTCTTTGTGAGCCCGTGGATTGTGGCCCGCCAGGCTCCTCTGTCCACAGGCTTCTCCAGGCAAGAATACTGCAGTGGGTTGCCATGCCTTCCTCCAAGGGATCTTCCCACCCCAGGGGTCGAACCTCCATCTCCTGCATTGGCCGGCAGATTCTTTACTGCTGAGTCACCAGAGAAACCCCAGTCCCTACTCTAGAAAGGTTGCTTCCAATTTCTCGCACCCTCCAGGCCCCGCCCCTCAGAGCTGGCCAGGGACTCGCCCTCCCTTTCTTTGGGGACAGACCTTGCCCAGCGGTGTCCCTCTTTGCCATCCTCAGCTGAACGTGGTCTAGGGCTGCTGTCTAGTCTGCGCTGGGCTCCTGCAGCCCAAGGTGCAGGGGGGAGCTGCTGAAACCTCAGAGCGGTTCCAGGCCCTCCTGCCAGCCTGACTGTCCAGAAGGGCTCGCTTCACAGAAATAACAGAACTAAACCAGATACTTCAAGATGCTGCTGGTTGCAAGAGAACGTGGCCGCGCTGGATTTCTGGCCTGAGAGACTGATAGATGGATGTGCTTATGGAATGGACCGAGAGAGACAAGAGGCATGGCGTGGCTGATCAGCAGATGGTGCTTATGAAAGTTTTGTGAGGAAGGAGGGTTTCCTGACACAAACTTCATTTAAAAAGGACCTTAATCACCACTTTCCAACCTGTCTGTGTTCCACTGTTCCTGCTTCCTCACCATCCAAGCCTTCCAGGGCCTTTCTCTTCTCTCTTTCCTCCTGGATATTCTACCAGCCACTCCCCTTTCCACCTCCCCCATTAAATCCGAAGGTCCCTTTCCTGTATCAGGCAGAAAAATCTGGTCTGCGGTCAGATTCCATGCCTAGATGCTCATTTTCCAACCCATGTGTTTCTTAACAAAAGGCCGTCACCAGCACAACAGCACAAGGCAGTATTAGGTAGTCACTTTATAACAAGCCAGGCCCGTAAGGCAGTACTGGAAGAACCAAGCAGAGAGGTGCCTGAAGATTCCGGAGCCCCTGGCTGCCCTGAGTCTACTCTTGCTGTTGTTTAGTCGCCAAGTCGTGTCTGACTCTTTGTGAGCCCGTGGATTGTGGCCCGCCAGGCTCCTCTGTCCACAGGCTTCTCCAGGCAAGAATACTGCAGTGGGTTGCCATGCCTTCCTCCAAGGGATCTTCCCACCCCAGGGGTCGAACCTCCATCTCCTGCATTGGCCGGCAGATTCTTTACTGCTGAGTCACCAGAGAAACCCCAGTCCCTACTCTAGAAAGGTTGCTTCCAATTTCTCGCACCCTCCAGGCCCCGCCCCTCAGAGCTGGCCAGGGACTCGCCCTCCCTTTCTTTGGGGACAGACCTTGCCCAGCGGTGTCCCTCTTTGCCATCCTCAGCTGAACGTGGTCTAGGGCTGCTGTCTAGTCTGCGCTGGGCTCCTGCAGCCCAAGGTGCAGGGGGGAGCTGCTGAAACCTCAGAGCGGTTCCAGGCCCTCCTGCCAGCCTGACTGTCCAGAAGGGCTCGCTTCACAGAAATAACAGAACTAAACCAGATACTTCAAGATGCTGCTGGTTGCAAGAGAACGTGGCCGCGCTGGATTTCTGGCCTGAGAGACTGATAGATGGATGTGCTTATGGAATGGACCGAGAGAGACAAGAGGCATGGCGTGGCTGATCAGCAGAGGGTTCCCCAGGGTCCCTGGAAAGAGGCACTTGAGATGTCAAGACTGAAAAGAATGCTGGGGTGCAGTGGCAAAGAATCTGCCTGCCAGTGCGAGAGGTGTGGGAGAGGCAGGTTTGACCCCTAGGTCAGGAAGATCCCCTGGAGGAGGAAATGGCAACCCACTGCAGTATTCTTTTTTTTTTCCTTTATTTTAAAGATTTTACAGAGTTTTGTTGTTCACCAACATGTATGTTCCCAGATCATTCATATGCATATCCCTGGTCCCTCCCCCCACCCAGTTCCCCTCCCACCCCTCTAGACCATCGCACCAAGTGATTGTAGGTACTCCTATTCCCTTAGCAAAATGACAATAGCTATCTTTTCCACACATGACAGTATAGGTTTCCATGTTACTCCCTCCATGCCTCCCTCCCACTGTTCGGTCTTCACAATGTCTTTATGTCTATTCTCTGTTTTTTCATGAGTTCACTGCGTGTGTTATCATGACCATCTTACTAGATCCCATATATATGAGTTAGTATACTGTACTTGTCTTTCTCTTTTTGACTTACTTCACTTTTTATGATAGGTTCTAGAGCCAGCCACCTCATTAGGACTGAGTCTTCTGCATTTCTTTTAACAGCTGAGTAGTATTCCATTGTATATATGTACCAGAGCTTCTGGATCCATTCATTTGTCGATGGACATCTAGGTTGCTTCCATGTTCTGGCTATTGTATAGAGAGCTGCAATGAACATTGGGGTACAGGTGCTTCTTTCAGTTTTGATTTCATCAGGATATAGGCCTAATAGTGGGATTGCTGGGTCGTAGGGTGCTTCTATTTTTAGTTTTTTAAGAAATCTCCAGACTGTCTTCCATAGAGGCTGTATCAATTGACATTCCCACCAGCAATGCAAGAGGGTTCCCTTTTCTCCGCACCCTCTCCAGCATTTGTTGTCTGTCGATTTGTTGATGGTGGCCATTCTGACGGGTGTGAGGTGGTATCTCATTGTGGTTTTAATTTGCATTTCTCTAATGATAAGCGAGATTGAGCATCGTTTCATGTGTTTTTGGGCCATCTGTATGTCCTCTTTGGAGAGGCATCTCTTTAGATCTTTTTCCCATTTTTTGATTGGGTTGTTCATTTTTCCTGTGCTGAGTTGTCTGAGTTGCTTGTAGATTTTGGAGATTAATTCTTTGTTGTTTCATTTGCTATGATTTTCTCCCACTCTGTGGGATGTCTGTTGAGCTTTTTGGTGATTTCTTTTGCTGTACAAAAGCTTTTAAGTTTCATGAGGTCCCACGTGTTCACTTTTCTTTTCAGTTCCGCTATTTTAGTAGGTGGGTCAGAGAAGATCTTGCTTTGATTTATGTCCTTGAGGGTTTTGCCTATATTCTGCTCTAAGAGTTTGATGGTTTCTGGTCTTACATTTAGGTCTTTAATCCATTTTGAGTTGATCTTAGTGTATGGTGTCAGGGAATGTTCCAGTTTCATTTTTTTGCATGTAGCTGTCCAATTCTCCCAGCACCACTTGTTAAAGAGGCTGTCTTTGTCCCATCTTATATGTTCGCCTCCTTTGTCAAAAATAAGGTACTCATAGGTGCGTGGGTTGATCTCTGGGTTCTCAATCTTGTTCCATTGATCTATAGTTCTGTTTTTGTGCCAGTACCATACTGTCTTGATGACTGTTGCTTTGTAGTAGAGTCTGAAGTTAGGGAGGCTGATTCCTCCAGCTCCGGTTTTCTTTCTCAGGATTGCTTTGGCTATTCGAGGTCTTTTGTGTTTCCATATGAGCTGTGTTATTCTTTGGTCTAGTTCTGTGAAAAATGTCAATGGTAGTTGGATAGGTATTGCATTGAATCTGTAGATGATATTTGGTAGTATGGTCATTTTCACAATATTGATTCTTCCCACCCAGGAACATGGAGTATCTCTCCATCTGTTTAAGTCTTCTTTAATGTCTCTCATGAGTGTCTTGTAATTTTCTGTGTACAATTCTTTTGTTTCTTTGGGTAGGTTTATTCCTAGATATTTGATTCTTTTGGTTGTGATGGTAAAGGGGATTGCCTCTTTGATTTCGTTTTCTGATTTTTCATTGTTTGTGTATAGGAATGCCAGTGATTTCTGTGTGTTGACTTTGTATCCTGCGATGTTGCTGAATCCCTTGATTAGCTCTAGTAGCTTTGTAATAGAGTCTTTGGGATTTTCTATGTGTAATATCATGTCGTCTGCAAAAAGAGAGAGCTTGACTTCTTCCTTTCCAATCTGGATTCCTTTGATTTCTTTCTCTTCTCTTATTGCTGTTGCTAGGACTTCCAGGACTATGTTGAATAGTAGTGGTGAAAGTGGACACCCCTGTCTTGTTCCTGATCTTAGAGGGAATGCTTTGAGTTTTTCACCATTGAGGATGATGTTCGCTGTAGACTTCTCATAGATGGCTTTCACTATGTTGAGATAGGTTCCTTCTATGCCCATTTTCTGAAGAGTTTTTATCATGCTGTACTTTGTCGAAGGCTTTTTCTGCAACTATTGAAATGATCATGTGATTTTTGTCTCTCAGTTTGTTGATATGGTGTATCACATGGATTGGTTTGCAGATGTTGAAGAATCCTTGCATGCCTGGGATGAACCCGACTTGATCATGATGTATGAGTTTTTTGATGTGTTGTTGAATTCTGTTTGCTAGGATTTTGTTGAGGATCTTGGCATCTAAGTTCATCAGTGAAATTGGCCTATAGTTTTCCTTTTTTGTGTTGTCTTTGCATGGTTTGGGTATCAGGGTGATGGTGGCCTCGTAGAATGTGTTTGGAAGTTTTCCTTCCTGTGCAATTGTTTGAAAGAGTTTTAGAAGGACAGGCATTAGCTCTTCTTTAAATGTTTGGTAGAATTCGGCTGTGAAGCCATCTGGCCCTGGGCTTTTATTTTTGGGTACATTTTTAATCACAAAGTCGATTTCTGAGCTTGTGATTGGGTTGTTCAAAGTTTCTGTTTCTTCCTGGCTCAGTCTTGGGAGATTAATCCTCTCCAAGAAACTGTCCATTTCTTCCAGGTTGTCCAGTTTGTTGCCATCGAGTTGCTCATAATAGTCTCTTAGAATCCTTTGAATTTCTGCATTATCTGTTGTAATCTCTCCTTTTTCATTTTTGATTTTGTTGATCTGGTTCTTCTCTCTCTTTTTCTTAATGAGTCTGGCCTGTGGTGTGTCAATTTTGTTTACCTTTTCCAAGAACCAGCTTTTTGTTTTATTTATCTTTACTATTGTTTCTTTTGTTTCTTTCTCATTTATTTCTGCTCTGATCTTTATGATTTCCCTTCTTCTGCTGGCTTTGGGGTGTTTTTGTTCTTCTTTCTCCAATTGTTTTAAGTGGAGGGTTCAGTCATCTGCTTCATATTTTCCTAGTTTCTTGAGGTGGGATTGTATTGCTATAAATTTCCCTCTTAGAACTGCTTTTGCAGTATCCCATAGGTTTTGCACTGTCATGTGTTCATTGTCATTTTCTGCTAGGAATTGTTTAATTTCTCCTTTGATTTCCTCAATGATCAGTTGGTTTTTTTAGGTATGTATTGTTTAGTCTCCATGTGTTTGTGTTTTTAGGGTTTTTTTCCTGGTAGTTGATCTCTAGTCTCATTGCATTGTGGTCCAAGAAGATGGTTGATATAATTTCGGTGTTCTTGAACTGACTGAGGTTTGATTTGTGGCCCAAGATGTGGTCTATCCTGGAGAATGTTCCGTGAGCACTTGAGAAGAAAGTATATTCTTCTGCTTTTGGATGGAACGTCCTAAAGATATCGATGAGGTCCATCTTTTCCAGTGTGGCATTTAAGGCTTTTGTTTCTTTATTAATTTTCTGTTTGGATGATCTGTCCATTGGTGTGAGAGGAGTGTTAAAGTCTCCTACTATTACTGTGTTAGTGTTGATTTCTTCTTTTATGTCTGAAAGTACCTGTCTTATGTATTGAGGTGCCCCTGTGTTGGGTGCGTAGATATTCATGACTGTTATGTCTTCCTCTTGGATAGATCCCTTAATCATGATGTAGTGACCTGCCTTGTCTCTTAGAAACTTCTTTACTTTAAAGTCTGTCTTGTCTGATATGAGGATTGCTACTCCGGCTTTCTTTTGATTTCCATTTGCATGGAATATCTTTTTCCAGCCTTTCACTTTCAGTCTATGAGTGTCTCTAGGTCTGAAGTGGGTCTCTTGTAAACAGCATATATATGGGTCTTGCGTCTGGATCCATTCAGCCAGCCTGTGTCATTTGGCTGGAGCATTTAGTCCATTTACGTTCAAAGTAATTATTGATACAAGTGTTCCTATTGTCATCTTCTTAGAAATTTGGGCTTTGATTTGTAGGACTTCTCCTACTCTATTTATGGCTATATCAGGCCCTTTAACACTTGTTGTAGGGCTGGTTTTGTGGTACAGAATTCTTTCGGTTTTTGCTTGTCTGTGAAGCTTTTGACTTCACCATCAATTCTGAATGAGATTCTTGCTGGGTAGAGAATTCTTGGTTGGAGGTTATTCTCTTTTAGCCATTTAAATGTGTCTTGCCATTCTTTCCCGTCCAGCTCGTGCCCGATCCCTGGTCAGCAACCCGTGGGCGACTTCCCCTCTCCGTTCAGCAAGCCCTCCAGTTGGAGTGGCTGAACTTACCCGCGCTGCGGCTCCTCGCGGCGCCGTGGGGGCAGGTTCCGGTGGCTCCTCGCAGCGGTGAGGTCTGCAGTATTCTTATCTGGAGAATTCCGTGGACAGAGAACCCTGGTGGGATCCAGTCCATAAGGTCACAGAGAATCAGACATGCCAGGGTTGAGCAAAGGGAATTAGGATGAGAGGCCTCGCTCTGCTGGCAACTCTCCAAGAGGGACGCGGCCGTCGAGGAGGCGCAGGAGGAAACCTCTTTCCCAGACACCCCACCCCAGCAGCTCCAGACCAGACACACATGGAATGCACTCCTTGGCCCTGGGCCATCTGTGCTTTTTGTAAAAAATCGTTTTATTTGTTTATTTTTTGGCTGCCCTGGGTTTTCGTTGCTGCTCAGGCTCCTCTGTAGTTGGGACGAGCACCATAGTTGTGGTGCTTGGGCTTAGCTGCCCTGTGGCACAGGGTATCTTCCCAGACCAGGGATCAGACCCGTGGCTCCCGCACTGGCAAGAGGATTCTTCACCCCCGAGCCACCAGGGAATCCCTACCCAGGCTTTTTATTTGTTCAGGCATCATGCTAGAGACTTCACATGGATTTTTATTTTTTAAGAATTGGAGTATAGGGCTTCCCTGGTAGCTCAGTGGTAAAGAGTTTGCCTGCCAGTGCAGAAGACATGGGTTCGACCCCTGATCTGAGAAGATCCCACATGCTGCGGAGCAACTAAGCCTTGGAGCCACAACTATGGAGCCCATGTGCCAGAACTATTGAAGCCTGTGAGCCCTGGAGCCTGAGTTCCCCAACAAGAGAAGTCACTACAACAACAAGCCTGCTCACTTCAACTAGAGTAGTCCCCACTCCTGCAACTAGAGAATAGCTTGTGGCAGCATTGAAAACCCCAAAAAAAAAAAAGAAGGGCAGATTCGGCCAATTTTCCCCTTTTGGGTTTTTGGGTAGAGAATTCTTGGTTGGAGGTTATTCTCTTTTAGCCATTTAAATGTGTCTTGCCATTCTTTCCCGTCCAGCTCGTGCCCGATCCCTGGTCAGCAACCCGTGGGCGACTTCCCCTCTCCGTTCAGCAAGCCCTCCAGTTGGAGTGGCTGAACTTACCCGCGCTGCGGCTCCTCGCGGCGCCGTGGGGGCAGGTTCCGGTGGCTCCTCGCAGCGGTGAGGTCTGCAGTATTCTTATCTGGAGAATTCCGTGGACAGAGAACCCTGGTGGGATCCAGTCCATAAGGTCACAGAGAATCAGACATGCCAGGGTTGAGCAAAGGGAATTAGGATGAGAGGCCTCGCTCTGCTGGCAACTCTCCAAGAGGGACGCGGCCGTCGAGGAGGCGCAGGAGGAAACCTCTTTCCCCAGACACCCCACCCCAGCAGCTCCAGACCAGACACACATGGAATGCACTCCTTCGGCCCTGGGCCATCTGTGCTTTTTGTAAAAAATCGTTTTATTTGTTTATTTTTTGGCTGCCCTGGGTTTTCGTTGCTGCTCAGGCTCCTCTGTAGTTGGGACGAGCACCATAGTTGTGGTGCTTGGGCTTAGCTGCCCTGTGGCACAGGGTATCTTCCCAGACCAGGGATCAGACCCGTGGCTCCCGCACTGGCAAGAGGATTCTTCACCCCCGAGCCACCAGGGAATCCCTACCCAGGCTTTTTATTTGTTCAGGCATCATGCTAGAGACTTCACATGGATTTTTATTTTTTAAGAATTGGAGTATAGGGCTTCCCTGGTAGCTCAGTGGTAAAGAGTTTGCCTGCCAGTGCAGAAGACATGGGTTCGACCCCTGATCTGAGAAGATCCCACATGCTGCGGAGCAACTAAGCCTTGGAGCCACAACTATGGAGCCCATGTGCCAGAACTATTGAAGCCTGTGAGCCCTGGAGCCTGAGTTCCCCAACAAGAGAAGTCACTACAACAACAAGCCTGCTCACCTCAACTAGAGAGTAGTCCCCACTCCCTGCAACTAGAGAATAGCTTGTGGCAGCATTGAAAACCCAGAATAGCCAAAAATAAATCAATAAATAAAATTTTAAAAAAGGATTGGAGTATAGTTGATTTACAGTATTGTGTCAGTTCCTGGTGTGCAGCGTAGTCATTCTGTATTTTTGCAGATTATCCTTCATGACAGTTTATTACAAGACAATGGGTATGATTCCTTGCAGTCTCTGGTGCAGTCTGTCCTTGCTGCTGTTTCCTTCTTGCTTGCTTTTTTTTTTTTGCTTGCTATTCGATTATTGCAGTATGATTGTCTTACAATAGTGTGTTAATTTCTGCTGTAGAGCAAAGATCGCATGTGTTTTCATCCTTGGTCCTCACAGCAGCTGTGCCAGGCGAGCACTAGGACCCACACTTGACAGTTGAGGAAACAGAACTGTAAAAGGAGGCTGAGGATGGGTCCCAGGTCACATAGCTGGTAAGGGTGGGGTCTGTATTTCAAGCTGAGTCTTTTTGAATTTCCTCCTCTCAAGGATTGCCAAGCCAGCAGGGAAGAGAATATCATGAATGCGTAGTTCTGGTAGGAGGCGGAAAGTGGAGAGGGAGGGTTCAAAGTTCATAGAAACTGCAGAGGGGGTGGAAAGGCTCCCAGAGGACTGGCGCTCCCCCGGGCCCTAGAAGGGGAACTCGGTTTGGAAATGTAGAAGGGAGGGGATGCCATGAGGAGGAGGGCAGAGATGCTCCCGGTGCTCAGGTTCCATGGGGCGATTCAAGGGCTCCAGGGCTGGTGAGCTGGAAGCAGGCAGGCCCTCTGGGACCAGCTAGACCTCTCCCGACCCGCCTCTGGGGCCGGGCCCTGTTGCCAAGCCTGTTGTCTCTGCCTTCTGCCTTCCTGCTGGACTGTGGAAAGACAGTCATTTCCAAATGTTTGTTTGGATTTTTTTCTGGAAGCTCCTTGAAGTGGGAATGAAACATCTGCCTGGTGGTGCCAGGGCCCACACCGGCAGGCCTGGCTCTGGCAGGACTCCCCTAGGGGCCCCGGGGGGCTGCCTGGGCCATAGCCCTGAGACTGTTGGGGCTCCAGCCTGGGGCCCGGGGCCCTGCAGGCCCTGAGTGTTTGCCCAGGTGCCCTGGATGCAGCAGCCTGAGTCGTGGGGGCCTGGCTGCATGCAAGGAAACTCTATGGGGTCCGGGCCAGGAAGCCAGAGGTGTTTTCGGTCACATTAGAAATACCAGCAGCCTTCCTGGCGTGGACCAGGTCCAGTGGTCAAGAAGCAGGCTGGCTCCCCATGGAGCGGCCACTGTGCCTCTGCTCCGTTAACTGACAAAGCCGCCCTCTGTCCTCACCAGCCACAAGTGG
Organism: Tragulus kanchil; assembly: GCA_022376925.1. Taxonomy (NCBI): domain Eukaryota; kingdom Metazoa; phylum Chordata; class Mammalia; order Artiodactyla; family Tragulidae; genus Tragulus; species Tragulus kanchil. The sequence goes on from JAIOJX010000032.1 coordinate 26,676,719, forward strand.
AGGAGGACACAGCTTGCGGAAACATTCAAGCTGCTAGGTCACGGCCCCGCCCAGGATGGCTGCAGAGCCCCTCCCTTCTCTTACGAGAAATGGGGCCGGTGCCCACTGTGCAGGAGCAGGAGCAGCTGAATCTCAGGGCCTGCGGATGGCTGCCACGTGGGAATTTGGCCCCGAGTTGCCAGATTTTCCAGTAAAGCTGAAAATCGAGATTGTTATGTGAAATTTCTCAATTTTTGAAATTCTTAACAATGCTCTGCAGACTGAACGACACATCTGCAGGCCAGACTCAGTCCTTTGGCTGCCAATGAGTGTCCTTTGCTCTTGGCCTTGAGACTCCAAGGACCTCCTAAGCAAAGGGTCCCCGTGCAGGTGACGGGTTGGAGATGGGATGGAGAGAAGGTGTGAAGAGTGGCCCCAGAGCCCACAGGCAAGCCAGACCTCATCTGCCCACTCTCCCCTAGAAGGACAGTGTGTGTGTGCTCAGTTGCTTCAGTCGTATCTGACTTTTTATGACTTCGGGGAGTGTCGCCCTCCAGGCTTCTCTGTCTGTGGGATTCTCCAGGCAGGAATGCTGGAGTGGCCTGCCATTTCCTCCTCCAGGGGATCTTCCCCACCTAGCGATCTAACCTGAGTCTCTTATGTCTCCTGCATTGGTAGGCGGGTTCTTTGCCACTAGCGCCACCCGGGAAGCCCCCCAAAGGGCAAAAAACTGCTCCAATTCTTCTTGGGTCTCATCTGCCTTCTTGGTGCAGATAGGGGGGGCCGGAGGAGAGGGGTGCGCTCTCCAGAACTCGGACCTCATTTCTCTGTCTCAGGCATTTCCAGTTGCACTTGAACGGACCTCGTTCTATGGGTTTAGCTGATAAGCTTTCGCCATGAGGAAGCTCTGTGTCCCGCCCCTCTCTGTCCAGTTTTCCCCTCTAGAGGTCCCTGTGGCCACCAGGGCCCACCTTGGAGGTTTGGCCAGCAAGGAGGCTGCATGGCTGGTGGCCAGCCCATCAGCGCAGTTGGCAGTCTTGGTGGGAATTAGAGACCGTTTAGCCTGGGGAAAGAAAGCACAAAATTCAGAAACAGACAGACCTGGACTCCACGCACAGCTCTTCCTCTAATGAGCTGCATGATCTTGAGGCAGTGACCCAATCTTCCGGCAGCTCTCTTCCTTCATCTGTCAAATGGGAATAGGGATTCCTCCCTGGAGGGGATGAAGGGCAGAGAATGTGGAGGATGCCCGGTGCACTAACCAGCACGTATGCGAACAGCTCGTCTGTGGTTGTCATTGATCTTCTCTCTTTTTAACTTTTCTTTCTTTACGGCCGTGCTGGGCCTTTGCTGCTGCACACAGGCTTTCTCTAGTTGTGGCGAGCGGGGCACCTCTAGTTGCAGTGAGCAGACCTCTGCTCGTGGTGGCTGCTCTTGTGGAGTGTGGGCTTTCAGGTGCCTGGGCTCAGGAGGGTGGCCCATGGGCTTAGTTGCCCTGCGGGCAACTAAGGTCTTCCCAGACCAGGGAATGAACCCATGTTCCCTGCATTGGAAGGCAGATTCTGACCCACGAACCCACCAGGGAAGTCTGTCATGCGTCTTGATTTGAATTTTTTTTTTTATTTTGGGTGGGGGTTGGGTTGTGGAAGGGGACGGGTGGGCCACTTCTATTGGTCTTTCATTTCTCCATTTTCATCCGTCTTTGTTCTTTGGCTCCTGTGGGCCTCCCATTGCGGTGGCGTCTGTCGTCGCAGAGCACCGGCTCTGGTCGCATGCGCCCCAGAGCTCTGGCTCGGTAATTGGACACATCAGTCCAGCCGCTCCGCGGCATGTGGGATCTTCCCAGGCCAGGGATCGAACCGGCGCCCCTTGCACTGCATGGCGGCGTTCTTACCCACTGGACCACCAGGGGAAGCCCTTGATTTGAATTTTTAACAGAAGATAACAATGCCATGTTCTAAGCAACCAACTGAGACATATACTCTTGGAACAAATAAGGTGGATACCATCTACTTCTGCTGTATAGATGTGTTTTCATTTCATCTTTTACCTTCCTCTCTTTTAAATGAAACCATTGTGGACTGAAAGGTCCTAAATTATGCATAAATGCCCTTCCTGCTTGGCCCCGCTCTGTCCACCAGCCCCTCTCCTCTGATCTCCTGTGCACACTGACTCATCAGTCCCACAAGTATTTACTGAGCGCTCGTCTTGCTCCCTGCTCTCTGGGGGCCCATAGCCAGCGAGGGCGGCAGGTGGGCGGACAGATGATTGCAGCCAGGGTTGGGCAGCAGGGAGGGCGTGGTGCTGGAGGGGCCTGGGGAAGGGAGGACGTCCAGCAGCCGCTGGAGCGAGACTTGGGAGAGGATCGGGGCTGGGGAGGCAGGGACCTGCAAAGAGAGAACTGGGGAGGACGCACTGGGTCCCAAGGTGCCAGGGGTGAGCAACGAGAAGAGCCAGGAGGATCCCTGGTGTCTGGTTCCATGGCTGGCGGGGGTGGGGTGCCAAGAGCTTCCCTGGTGGCTCAGTGGTAAAGAAACTGTCTGTGAGGCAGAAGATGCAGAAGACACAGGTTCAGTCCCTGGGTCAGGAAGACCCTAGGAGAAAGGAATGGCCACCCTCTCCGGTCTTCTTGCCTGGAGGATCGCGTGGACAGAGGAGCCTAGCAGGCGACAGTCCGTGGGGTCGCAGAGTCAGGCAGGACTGAGCAGCTAACCCTTTCACTTTCTTAGGAGGCTGGCACGTTTTGGGGCTCTGGGTGGTCCATTTCTCCATCCGCCCCCCATTGCGGTGGCGTCTGTCGTCGAGCACCGGCTCTGGTCGCATGCGCCCCAGAGCTCTGGCTCGGTGGTGGACACATCAGTCCAGCCGCTCCGCGGCATGTGGGATCTTCCCAGGCCAGGATCGAACCGCGCCTTGCACTGCATGGCGGCGTTCTTACCCACTGGACCACCAGGGGAAGCCCTTGATTTGAATTTTTAACAGAAGATAACAATGCCATGTTCTAAGCAACCAACTGAGACATATACTCTTGGAACAAATAAGGTGGATACCATCTACTTCTGCTGTATAGATGTGTTTTCATTTCATCTTTTACCTTCCTCTCTTTTAAATGAAACCATTGTGGACTGAAAGGTCCTAAATTATGCATAAATGCCCTTCCTGCTTGGCCCCGCTCTGTCCACCAGCCCCTCTCCTCTGATCTCCTGTGCACACTGACTCATCAGTCCCACAAGTATTTACTGAGCGCTCGTCTTGCTCCCTGCTCTCTGGGGGCCCATAGCCAGCGAGGGCGGCAGGTGGGCGGACAGATGATTGCAGCCAGGGTTGGGCAGCAGGGAGGGCGTGGTGCTGGAGGGGCCTGGGGAAGGGAGGACGTCCAGCAGCCGCTGGAGCGAGACTTGGGAGAGGATCGGGGCTGGGGAGGCAGGGACCTGCAAAGAGAGAACTGGGGAGGACGCACTGGGTCCCAAGGTGCCAGGGGTGAGCAACGAGAAGAGCCAGGAGGATCCCTGGTGTCTGGTTCCATGGCTGGCGGGGGTGGGGTGCCAAGAGCTTCCCTGGTGGCTCAGTGGTAAAGAAACTGTCTGTGAGGCAGAAGATGCAGAAGACACAGGTTCAGTCCCTGGGTCAGGAAGACCCTAGGAGAAAGGAATGGCCACCCTCTCCGGTCTTCTTGCCTGGAGGATCGCGTGGACAGAGGAGCCTAGCAGGCGACAGTCCGTGGGGTCGCAGAGTCAGGCAGGACTGAGCAGCTAACCCTTTCACTTTCTTAGGAGGCTGGCACGTTTTGGGGCTCTGGGTGGTCCATCGAGGGTAGCTGCCCTCCTGCGGGTCCCGCACAGGGTGCCTCTGCTGGGAGGCGGCCAGGCTGGGTGTGCAGGCAAGGCTCCTGGGCTGGAGGTGCAGCGGGTGTGGCCTGCACAGGGAACAGCGCACCCTGCAGAGACGCTTGTCCTGGGTCCCCTTGCCTGGCTCCCAGCACCCCGGTGAGGGCTCAGGAGAGAGGCCTGCCCTCACCAAGGAGGAAAGCTAGGCTGCTGGGGGCGTGGCCCCTGGGAAAGTAGGAGGCCTCCCCTTATTTTACACGGCCGTGGAGAAGAACCAGACATGACCCACGGCCTCCCAGTGAACCAGGGACGGAACCAGTGAGAACGCTGCCCTGTGTTTGCCTGGCCTCCCTGGTTCAGGTCACTGACTCTCGTCGGGGCCTGCCCTGGGGAAGCGGGCCTCACACACTCACCTCTCGGGCAGGTCTGAGCAGCCTGAGCCAGCCGCCCTGGCACCCACGGCCGGCTCACGAGCAGCTGGTCAGTGGGCGTGGACTTCCTGCTCGAGGGACCCCTGCCACTCGTGTGCCAGCTCCCTTCCTGGGGCTGAGCCGCAGCTGCCCGAGCGCCCACCCCCTCGCTGGCCCACGCGCCCTTCCTGAGGCTCAGGATGTCTCAGGCAGATGAGCTGGCGGGGCTCCCTCCAGAAGCAGAGGCCGGTAAATAAGCCGAATGCCAGGATGGGGGGGCAGGAGGGAGTGGGAACAGCTGCGGGCCCCTCTTCCAGATTTAGCCAGGCCGCTGCTCTGCCTGCTGCCTCCTCTCTGGGTGTTGTGGGTGGCCGTTGCCTCCAGGATGGGGGGTGGATCCTGAGGGCCACCCCCAGGATGACTCATGGGCTGGTGGCCCCGAAAGGAATGTCTGCTCCTTTTAGTGGAAGCTGGCTTAAAAAAAAAAAAAAAGCCAGTTGAACCTGAGCAGCTGTTCTGTAGTGGGCTGGGGCCAGATGGGGCGCCCCTCGATTCCTGGATCCCCACTTCCCCTTCAGGGCTTGCCAGCCCCAGGCAGCTTACCTGGTGACAGCAGAGAGTGTGGGGTGACAGAGGCTGCTCTGGGAGCCCGAGATACTGGGGCGAGGAGCCGGTCAAGACCGGACTGAACTGGTCCTGGTGGGAGAGCTGGGGAGATGTCAGACTCAGGTGCCCGAGTGGCCGGGCCCAGAGCCCCGGAACCATCGCATACCACGGCCCGTTCCTGTTCATACTTGAGGAAGAATGTCCACCTCACCTAGTGCACAGTGTCCCCAAAATGAGTGATTTATGAAATGATTTCAAACATGGACAAACTTTCAAACTTTTTTTTGTAGTGTGAGTGATTTGACACTGATATTTTAGAGGGTGAAGGTATTGTTTAAAGAGGAAGACACTTGAGATATGCATGAAGCAAATATTGTGCTCTACCTCGTACATGTGCTAAGTCATGGTAGGCTCTTTGTGACCCCGTGGACTGACCCCCTGGCTCCTCTGGCCATGGGACTCTCCAGGCAAGAATAGTGGCGGGGTTTGCCGTGCCCGCCTCCAGGGGATCTTCCCAACCCAGGGACCCAACCCATGTTGCATACATGTCCTGCACTGGCAGGCGGGGTCTTGACCGCTCGTGCCCCCTGGGAAGCACCAGCTGGTGTAGAATCATGTCAGAAAGAAAAAAAGCCTCAGGGATACATCAGTGAGTAAACGTTGGAAATGCTGGATGCCCTCTCTTCTTCTCTCTGGTTTCCTGGTCTTCCTTTTGGTCTCCATCCAGGGAAGACAGGTGCTGCCAAATCTGATCACTACCCTGCGTGGCTTGAGTAATGCTGCTATGACTTGGGCTTTGGTTTAGCAGGGCCCGGCCAGTGCCTATTCCAGCCTTCAGGAGTTCCGTGCGGACTTGAGCTGTCCCCTGTGATGGAGCAGGTGAGCCTTAATGAGATAGAAAGTCATGTCCGTGAGGTAGGTCGAGTCACCGGGTGGAGCAGGATTAAGCCAGGAATGTGGCAGAAGGCCGAGGCCGTGGAGGCTCGTGCAGGTGCCCATAATGGCAGGGGAAGCCCAGACATTCCAGCTGAGACATTCCTGGCCCCTCCCGCCTCTGCCATTCAGAGCTGGGTGAGCCCTTCCCAAACACCTCTGACCGGTCCTGGACGGGCACGCCCTCTGCTACACCCGCCCCTCCCCGAAACCCTGCAGGAGGGTGATGGGCAGCCGCTGCTTCTCCTGCCCCTCCGTCAACATTCCCGCCCACACCTTCTGCTCTGGGTCAGACGAGGGGGAACCAGGAAGGACAGCGGCTTTTGCCTTGCCTGTCTGCAGTATCTGCTGGCGCCTCCCCTACCTGTCATCCGCTGAGGCACGCAGAGGGTGTGGGCCCCTCCATCATGGGCTCGCATCCTCACTCAGCCTGCCTGGAGCACCCTTGCCCTCCCTCCTTGGGCAAGCCGCCTGCACCTTGCAGGGCTGAGGCTCTTGCTGCCCACCCTCTCCCACCCTTCCTGTGGTCCCCCCTCCTAGCCTCTCCTGTTTTCACTTAATGTAACTCCTCTGGTTGTTCGTCATCGTACACTTGGTTCTGTGACTGTTTGATGCACGAGGGTCACCCCAGACTTGCAAATTTCGAGAGGACGAGGGACAAGGCTGTTCTGTGGAATATGGATTCCCCGGTGCCCGACTGAGACCTGGACTGCTGAGGGAATGTCAGAGAATGAATGAACGGTGACTGACGTGGACGAGGCACGTCCAGATGTGCGTCTTCCCCGAGCTATCGCCTAGGTGAGGGGCCGGGAGCATCTCTCGAGTGTCGCCACCCTCGGTGCCTGTGCACAGAAGTGAAATTGGTCCCAGACCAGCAGGGTTGAAAGGATGACCGTGGTGCAGGCCAACCATGCAGACCCAGCCCAGCTTCCTGTTGTGGTTCTTAGGAGAATACGGCTTGATAAGCATAGGACAGGTCTGGTGGTTCATGAGTGCTCGCATGTGCCTGTGAATCACAAGCAGTCTCTAAGTCAGAGCACGCGTATCCCCATTTTATAGATTAGAATCCTGAGGTGGACTTGTCCAATGGCCCAAGGACGTGCATAGGCATTTCCACGTAGAGTAAGGGATAGTGTCTAGGGTTTTGTTTTTTTTTTCTAATAGCTTCATTTTAATTTACATACAGTCTAATTTACATACCATAAAATCCATCCTTTTGAAGCATATGAGGTTGGCCAAAAAGTTCAATTTGGAGGTTTTGTGATGTTGTCTGGAAAACCCAGATGAAGTTTTTGCCCTGTCCAGTCCAGTGCAGCAGCGTTCACTCTGCCGACAGAGCTGTGTACTCATCCTCACCACCAGCCCAGTTCGCAGAGGCCCTGCCCACTAGCGGTCACTCCATCCTGCTTCCCCAGCCCCTGGCGGTCTGGGGCAGAATCCACTCTGTCCCTGTGGACTTGCCTATTCTGTGCCGGGTCTTAGTGGAGCACGTGGGATCTTCCATCTTCATCGTGACCTGCGGGATCTTTGAGTTGTGGCCTTTGAACCCTTAGTTGCAGCCTGTGGGATCTGGTTCCCTGACCAGCGAACAAACCTGGGCCCTCTGCATTGGGAATGCAGATTCTTAGCCTCAGGACCACAAGGGAAGTCTAAGAATTTGTATACTTTTAAATGCCCCAGGAAGTAATTATGTAACTTTTGTGATCTAGTGACTAGAGAACTTCCAGGCTCCATGTGAATAAAAATACTATCAGTAAAGCAAACTTGAGCCAACAGAAGGCTTCCGGGGTGAGGTGCAGCACTCGGGGCCACTTTGGTAGGACCCAGAGAGCTGAGCTGAGCTGTGGACCCGAAGAGTTGGTGCTTTTGAACTGTGGTGCTGGAGAAGACTCTTGAGAGTCCCTTGGACAACAAGGAGATCAAACCAGGCAATCTTAAAGGAAATCAACCCTGAATATTCATTGGAAGGGCTGATGCTGAAGCTGAAGCTCTGAAAATTTGGCTACCTGATGCAAAGAGGCGACTCCTCAGAAAAGACCCTGATGCTGGGAAAGATCGAGGGCAGGAGGAGAAGGGGGCGACAGAGAATGAGATGGTTGGATGGCATCACAGACTCAATGGACATGAATCTGAGCAAACTCCGAAAGATAGTGAAGGACAGGGAAGCCTGGTGTGCTGCCGTCCATGGGGTCACAGAGAGTACGACTGAGCCACTGCACAATAACAAGGGAGCTGAGAAGCCTCATGGGGCAGCGATCAGGTTTGGCAGCATCAGCTGGTCTTCCCTGTCCTCTCCAGTGAGATGACTTTAATCATTGATGCCCGCTGGTGGCCATCAGATGATGCTGGTTGCCAGGGACAGCAGCCTTCAATGTTGTTGAGAAGACAGGGCCTACTTCCTCTACTCAGAAAGACCCATTCAGAGCTCCCTCCTCCCAGCGTGGCCAAACCACAGGCATGTTCAGGGTGCTGCGGAGTGACAGGGCGCTGAGGCAAAGATGAGCACAGGCCGGCCAGGTGGCAGATGACCATGAGCCGATCTGCCCAGACCAGAGGGACCAGAGCACCCAGTGAGTGACTAATGAGCTGCTGGGACACGGGGCTCTTCCCGGGATGCCCTCTGCGGCTTTGTTGAGATGGCCATGCCGCCTGCTGAGAGCTCTCCAGCTGGAGCACCCAACTCCTGCGGGGACCAAGGGGACTTTACCCCCAAGAGCGGGCCGCAGAGCTCTCCGATCGTTGAACAGGATGGTCTGACCATGGAGAGGAGCTGAAGTACTTTTGATGGATCTAGTGACTAGAGAACTTCCAGGCTCCATGTGAATAAAGATACTATCAGTGAAGCAAACTTGAGCCAACAGAAGGCTTCCGGGGTGAGGTGCAGCACTCGGGGCCACTTTGGTAGGACCCAGAGAGCTGAGCTGAGCTGTGGACCCGAAGAGTTGGTGCTTTTGAACTGTGGTGCTGGAGAAGACTCTTGAGAGTCCCTTGGACAACAAGGAGATCAAACCAGGCAATCTTAAAGGAAATCAACCCTGAATATTCATTGGAAGGGCTGATGCTGAAGCTGAAGCTCTGAAAATTTGGCTACCTGATGCAAAGAGGCGACTCCTCAGAAAAGACCCTGATGCTGGGAAAGATCGAGGGCAGGAGGAGAAGGGGGCGACAGAGAATGAGATGGTTGGATGGCATCACAGACTCAATGGACATGAATCTGAGCAAACTCCGAAAGATAGTGAAGGACAGGGAAGCCTGGTGTGCTGCCGTCCATGGGGTCACAGAGAGTACGACTGAGCCACTGCACAATAACAAGGGAGCTGAGAAGCCTCATGGGGCAGCGATCAGGTTTGGCAGCATCAGCTGGTCTTCCCTGTCCTCTCCAGTGAGATGACTTTAATCATTGATGCCCGCTGGTGGCCATCAGATGATGCTGGTTGCCAGGGACAGCAGCCTTCAATGTTGTTGAGAAGACAGGGCCTACTTCCTCTACTCAGAAAGACCCATTCAGAGCTCCCTCCTCCCAGCGTGGCCAAACCACAGGCATGTTCAGGGTGCTGCGGAGTGACAGGGCGCTGAGGCAAAGATGAGCACAGGCCGGCCAGGTGGCAGATGACCATGAGCCGATCTGCCCAGACCAGAGGGACCAGAGCACCCAGTGAGTGACTAATGAGCTGCTGGGACACGGGGCTCTTCCCGGGATGCCCTCTGCGGCTTTGTTGAGATGGCCATGCCGCCTGCTGAGAGCTCTCCAGCTGGAGCACCCAACTCCTGCGGGGACCAAGGGGACTTTACCCCCAAGAGCGGGCCGCAGAGCTCTCCGATCGTTGAACAGGATGGTCTTCAGGCCCTTAAAGGGAAGACAACCCTGATAAAAGAGAAAGTGGATTTTTTTTTTTTTTTAATTTTTGTTGGGGAGGCAGGGGTTGGGGAGGGAGGGTGGCGTGTCCGCCACTTCTATTGGTCCTTCATTTATCTATTTTCATCCGTCTTTGTTCTTTGGCTCCTGTGGGCCTCCCATCGCAGTGGCCGCTGTTGTCACAGAGCACCAGCTCTGGGCGCATGCGCTCCAGAGCTCCGGCTCGGTAACTGGACACATCAGTCCAGCCACTCCGCGGCACGTGGGATCTTCCCAGGCCAGGGATCGAACAGGCGCCCCTTGAACTGCAAGGCGGTGTCCTTACCCACTGGACCACCAGGGAAGCCTGAGAAAGTGGATTATTTAGCAGAAAGCTTGGAAAAACCCTGTGGGAGAGCCCTACAAAGATACTGCATGGTCTGGGGGGAACTGATGGACGATCTCTGGTTCTGGAGCCACGTGGGATCCTCCTACTCTGGCCGCCATCAGCCTTTCTCCTCCTGAGAAGTCTGGGAAAGGGGCCGATGAGAGACTCGGGTCCTGGGCAGCCGGCCCTCAGTGGTCCCTGCCCCATGCTCCGACACCTTGGGCTGGCCTCACACAACCCGAGTGGCACCTTGTAACACATTTACAGGCCCGCTGGCTCGGGAGCAGCTGGTGGGGAGACAGAGCCCCAGCCTGCCAAGACCTGAGCCCCGGGGCTGTTTCTCCTTGGCGGGGACCCAGACAACACCTGGCATTTCCAGAGTGGGAGATGAAGTTCAGTTCCCATCCCCCATGTGGGGGAGACTCTCTCCCGGGGTTCCTCCTTCAGAGAGCATCTGCAAGAAAGGAAACCACCCCCTTGATGTTCTTGGAGAGGGTCGGAGACTCTGCAGAGAGTCCCAGCAGCCTGAGGCCTGTGGGACCCGGCAGCTGTGGGTGGAGAGGAGGCAGGGCACCTGACCGAGCAGGTGGTGGGCTTGGCCGGCAGCCAGTTGCTGGCGGGTGGACTGCGGGCCCCACAGGCACCAGGCAGGGACTTCAAATGCTCTGACGGCTTTGCTGACCCAAAGGGCGCTGGCTGCCCGTGGGTGGGAAGGCGGGGAGCGCGGGCGGGAGGAAGGGGTGGAGGAAGCTGCCGCGCAGAAACTGGTTTCCCAGCCTCTGAAAGTGGGGCCCGCCCTGCAGTGCGGGGTGCACCCACCTCAGAGGGGACTTGGCAAGGTCACCCCGCCGAAGCCTGCTCCCAGGGCACTCGAAGTCGACGTGGCCCCTGGTGATCTCACGCCCCTCCCCCGTGGCCTCGAGGACCTCTTTAAACTGTATCTGTCTACAGCCCACACTGCTCTCCTGGTCCCTGGAGACCGCCCTCCCCCACGCACAAATAGCTGCCCGGTGCACATTACACTTGGCTGTGACAGCCACGCCAATCCAGCAGGCCCTTCCAGCCAGCTGAGAAATCTGCTCTCCATTCTCTTGGCGGGAGGGCCCACCCTCCTTCTACCCCAGCCGAACTCCTGAGTCATCCTGGTCTCCTCCCTCCGGCTCACCCCTCCCCCACCAACACACACACAACAGGATGAGTTACCGGCTCTGCCGGTGCCCAGGTTCTGGGCACGCAGGAGCCAGATCAGCATGGTGGAGGAAGGTCACAAGGGGTGTGGAGGGCATTTCTTAATTGGAAAGGTGGGTTTGGTTACGGGAGTGAGCAACAGAGAGAGAAGAAGGTTATCAGGAAGGAAGACGTCAATCAGGGTCGTTGGGCAGTCCTCAAAGTGAGGCAGAGTGGAAATAGGCAGAAATACACAATATATGAATGGGTGGGGGACTCCAGGGCTGTTTCTCCTTGGCGGGGACCCAGACAACACCTGGCATTTCCAGAGTGGGAGATGAAGTTCAGTTCCCATCCCCCATGTGGGGGAGACTCTCTCCCGGGGTTCCTCCTTCAGAGAGCATCTGCAAGAAAGGAAACCACCCCCTTGATGTTCTTGGAGAGGGTCGGAGACTCTGCAGAGAGTCCCAGCAGCCTGAGGCCTGTGGGACCCGGCAGCTGTGGGTGGAGAGGAGGCAGGGCACCTGACCGAGCAGGTGGTGGGCTTGGCCGGCAGCCAGTTGCTGGCGGGTGGACTGCGGGCCCCACAGGCACCAGGCAGGGACTTCAAATGCTCTGACGGCTTTGCTGACCCAAAGGGCGCTGGCTGCCCGTGGGTGGGAAGGCGGGGAGCGCGGGCGGGAGGAAGGGGTGGAGGAAGCTGCCGCGCAGAAACTGGTTTCCCAGCCTCTGAAAGTGGGGCCCGCCCTGCAGTGCGGGGTGCACCCACCTCAGAGGGGACTTGGCAAGGTCACCCCGCCGAAGCCTGCTCCCAGGGCACTCGAAGTCGACGTGGCCCCTGGTGATCTCACGCCCCTCCCCCGTGGCCTCGAGGACCTCTTTAAACTGTATCTGTCTACAGCCCACACTGCTCTCCTGGTCCCTGGAGACCGCCCTCCCCCACGCACAAATAGCTGCCCGGTGCACATTACACTTGGCTGTGACAGCCACGCCAATCCAGCAGGCCCTTCCAGCCAGCTGAGAAATCTGCTCTCCATTCTCTTGGCGGGAGGGCCCACCCTCCTTCTACCCCAGCCGAACTCCTGAGTCATCCTGGTCTCCTCCCTCCGGCTCACCCCTCCCCCACCAACACACACACAACAGGATGAGTTACCGGCTCTGCCGGTGCCCAGGTTCTGGGCACGCAGGAGCCAGATCAGCATGGTGGAGGAAGGTCACAAGGGGTGTGGAGGGCATTTCTTAATTGGAAAGGTGGGTTTGGTTACGGGGAGTGAGCAACAGAGAGAGAAGAAGGTTATCAGGAAGGAAGACGTCAATCAGGGTCGTTGGGCAGTCCTCAAAGTGAGGCAGAGTGGAAATAGGCAGAAATACACAATATATGAATGGGTGGGGGACTTCTCTGGAGGTCCAGTGGTTAGGACTCCGCCCTTAAGGGGGCATCAGTCTGATTGCTGGTCAGGGAACTAAGAAGCTAAGATCCCGTATCTTACTGTGCACCCCAAAGAAAAAAAAACAGTAAAAGAAAAAAAAAATGTCACCAGGTTTGAGCTCCCTGCATCCCACAGCAGGCTCCCACTGGCGATTTAGCTCACATGTGGTGAAGCATACGCTTCCATGCTCCCGTCTCCATTTGTCCCTCTCCTCCCCCGACTGTGTCCTCAAATCTCTTTTGTGTCTGCACCTCCATTGCTGCCCTGCAAATAGGCTCATCAGCACCGTCTTTCTAGATCCCACATACATGCACTAATATATTTGCTTTTCTCCTTCTGACTTCCTTCACTCTGTACAATAGTCTCTAGGTGCTTCCACGTCATTAGAACTGACTCAGATGTGTTTCTTTTTACGGCTGAGTAAGACTGCTCTTACAGCACAGCTTCTTTATCCATTCACCTGTCTGTGGACGTGTAGGCTGAGTCCACGTCCTAGTTCTTGTGAACAGTGCTGCAGCGAGCACTGAGAGGCTCTGTGACAACCTAGAGGGCTCGGGTGGAGTGGGGGTGGGGAGAGGTTCACGAGGGCAGGACATGTGTGTACCTGTGGCCGATTCACGTGGTTGGATGGCAGAAACCAGCACAATAGTGTAAAGCAATGATAATTTCAATTAAACAAGAAATTATATATATATATATATATATATATATATATATATATATATATATATATAAAGAAAAGTGGGAAGGGCATAGAAAGTTTCTGAAAGTGAGGCTGGGGGGCAGCTGGGGACCACTTCATGACAGCAAAGCTTTGCAGAGGTGTCAAGTACAAGGTGTGTAGGACTATTCGGCAGCCGTGCAGGGGATGGATCAGAAGAAGGGAGAGGCCGAGGACAGCAGGCTGGTCAGAAGGCGACTGGGAATGTCCAGGAGTGCCACACAGAGGCCCCATGCCCGTGAGGGGTGGTATAAATGGAAGAGTCACTGCAGAACTTAGCGTGAGCAGGATGGGTCCACAAGTAAGACCAGAAGGAGGCAGGGTTTGCCGGGCAGGAAGAAGCGCCGGTGTGAGAATTCCCTTGTGGTCCTCCCAAGGAAGCATCAGGGCCTTGAAACAGCCAAGCGGGTAGAACGAAGGGCTTCCAGATGGCTCCATGGTAAAGAACCCACCTGCCATTGCAGGAGACACAAGAGACATGGTTTGCATCTCTGGGTCGGGAAGACCTCCTGGAGAAAGATTCCTCATGGGAACCCACACCAGTATTCAGGCCTGGAGAAGGCTGTGGACAAGGAGCCTGGCGGGCTGCAGTCCCTGGGGTAGAAGAGTTGGCCAGGGCTGAAGTGACTGAGCACTCACATACGCAGCCAGAGCAAAGGCTGTGGCTTGAAAACCAGACATTTTGGACCCTAGAAGAGACATATTATTTATTGATTATGTGAATTTGGACCAACTGCTTAACCTCTGGAATGGGGCAGATGTGTTTCTTTTACGGCTGAGTAAGACTGCTCTTACAGCACAGCTTCTTTATCCATTCACCTGTCTGTGGACGTGTAGGCTGAGTCCACGTCCTAGTTCTTGTGAACAGTGCTGCAGCGAGCACTGAGAGGCTCTGTGACAACCTAGAGGGCTCGGGTGGAGTGGGGGTGGGGAGAGGTTCACGAGGGCAGGACATGTGTGTACCTGTGGCCGATTCACGTGGTTGGATGGCAGAAACCAGCACAATAGTGTAAAGCAATGATAATTTCAATTAAACAAGAAATTATATATATATATATATATATATATATATATATATATATATATATATATAAAGAAAAGTGGGAAGGGCATAGAAAGTTTCTGAAAGTGAGGCTGGGGGGCAGCTGGGGACCACTTCATGACAGCAAAGCTTTGCAGAGGTGTCAAGTACAAGGTGTGTAGGACTATTCGGCAGCCGTGCGGGGGATGGATCAGAAGAAGGGAGAGGCCGAGGACAGCAGGCTGGTCAGAAGGCGACTGGGAATGTCCAGGAGTGCCACACAGAGGCCCCATGCCCGTGAGGGGTGGTATAAATGGAAGAGTCACTGCAGAACTTAGCGTGAGCAGGATGGGTCCACAAGTAAGACCAGAAGGAGGCAGGGTTTGCCGGGCAGGAAGAAGCGCCGGTGTGAGAATTCCCTTGTGGTCCTCCCAAGGAAGCATCAGGGCCTTGAAACAGCCAAGCGGGTAGAACGAAGGGCTTCCAGATGGCTCCATGGTAAAGAACCCACCTGCCATTGCAGGAGACACAAGAGACATGGTTTGCATCTCTGGGTCGGGAAGACCTCCTGGAGAAAGATTCCTCATGGGAACCCACACCAGTATTCAGGCCTGGAGAAGGCTGTGGACAAGGAGCCTGGCGGGCTGCAGTCCCTGGGGTAGAAGAGTTGGCCAGGGCTGAAGTGACTGAGCACTCACATACGCAGCCAGAGCAAAGGCTGTGGCTTGAAAACCAGACATTTTGGACCCTAGAAGAGACATATTATTTATTGATTATGTGAATTTGGACCAACTGCTTAACCTCTGGAATATGGGGCAGGGTGGGCCATAAGTTCGTTAGTAAGTGAACAGCCCCACATCTGACCCGTAGGGGGCACTCAGTGTGTCACTGGAGTCAGCATCAGAACCGTCAGGGGTCACGGCTGGTCTCCATATTGATTTTTGGAAGTGGGAGAGGTACAAATAACAACTAATAGCAGTGATGGAGGTCGTTGAGTCTTGAGGAGGGCCGGCACTTTTATGGCCCCAGAAATGTTCTGACTGGCTTCCAGTCATTTCCTCCGACACCGTCATCCTCTGTACTGAAACGTGTTTTTTTTAAAAAATATTCTTTTGTCCCCATTGAAAGAAGGGTCTGACTCCCCTGCTTTCATGTCAACACATACTCCGAGGGACATTCTCAGCCCCTTCCTTTTACCCTTTGATGCCAAGGTCCTGGAGAAGAGCCAGGCGAGGTGGTACTTATCTCAGCTGCCCTCAGAGAGAGAAGACAACGTGTGCGCTGGGCTGAGTGGCTGCAAGCTGTTTATTTGATGTTCGGCTTATCTTTGTTCCAACATGAATCGAACTGTAAACCCGCAAGAGCAGCTCCTTGTCGGTGCTGAAATCGCTGAGCAGCAGCGTGCCTCTGTCTGCCCTCCCTCCCGTCCGCCGTCTCCCTG
Organism: Tragulus kanchil; assembly: GCA_022376925.1. Classification (NCBI taxonomy): domain Eukaryota; kingdom Metazoa; phylum Chordata; class Mammalia; order Artiodactyla; family Tragulidae; genus Tragulus; species Tragulus kanchil. The sequence goes on from JAIOJX010000032.1 coordinate 26,692,477, forward strand.
GGTCCGGCTTAGCTCATTCCTGTCCAGTCCTGGGTACAGAGGGAGCCAGGGGACATCACATCCTCTATCGTGACAATGTCCTGGCCACTGATGGTGGGGTCGCAGCCGCACGAGAGAGTCAACGAGAATATGGTAGAAATCCAGGGAGAAAAGTGTGTTGTGTCTGCGAGTTTTCCAAGGCCTGTTAAAGACCTTAGGAGAGCAATGCCAGATTGCTCTTTTATGGGCTGATCTATTGTTGCAAGTAACAGAAACCAAGTTGAGCTAAATTTAGCAAAAACGAAAAGAAGAAAATCAGAGGGGTCAGATTAATTGTAAGGACACAGAGGGTGTCTGCCAGAATCAGAGGCAGATATAAATTGAAGCCTCAAGAAAGGGAAGGACCAAGAGAAAAGGAATCAGCCAGGCTTTGGTCAGTGGTCCTGCCCCGTCCAGTCAGTCTGGCCTAGGATCTGTTAATTCTCTTGTTTTTAGAGATAACTGTATTTATTTATTTAGAATGTGCTGGATCTTCAAAGGCCTTCCCTAGTGGCTCAGGCAGTCAAGAATCTGCCTGCGGTGCAGGAGACGCAGATTCAGTCCCTGGGTTGGGAAGACCCCCTGGAGAAGGGAATGGCTACCCACCTCAGTATACTTGCCTGGGGAATCCCATGGACAGAGGAGCCTGGCGGGCTACAGAGAGTCGGACACGATTGAGCGACTAACGCTTTTCACTTGGATCTTCTTTGCTGCTCAGGTTACACTCTAGTTACAGTACGTGGGCGTCGCACTGTGACGACTTCTCTTATTGCAGAGCATGGGCTCTAGGGCGTGTGGGCTTCAGTGGTTACAGCCCAAGGGCTCGGTATTGTGGCTCATAACAGGGTCTGGATGTGTGGATAGGTTGACTCATACGTAACTGCTATTTCTAAGCTTCCAAAGGGTTGAATAGCCCCGATTTCATATGGTTCAACTGAACGGGTGACGCATGTGTGTTGAACTGCACTAGGACCTGGCCCTGAATCTTCATGGTAGGACTTGGGGCAAATCATGGGCTCCATGGTTTTGAAGGTGCTTCCCGACTCTAAAGAGCTGGAGATACAAGTTCCAAGCTGAACCCAAGGGGCAAAGTGACAGTTGGAGGCAGGAAGAAGCTGGCATCAGAGAGCTCTGGGTCCAGGTCGCCACCTGGCATGACCCCCGCTTCTGCAGGCCCTCAGAGAGTCAGGCAGACCTGCCTGGAGCTGATAGCATCACCTCCACTTGGAGGCAGCTCGCTCCCGTTTAACAGTGAAAAAGCAGGGGATAACTCTTTCCAGCTGAAGCTTCTGGAAGATCTTAGGCAAGACAGCCAAATTGGGCTGAACCTGGCCCAGCCTCTTGGGCTGCAGCTCAGTCCAGCAGAGGAAGCAGAGCCCGAGGTGAGGGCGCTGCGAGCAGGACGTTGGCCCTCCCTGGCTGGAAACCGCATGTGGGTGGCAGCCCCCTGGGCCATCGGGCTCAGAGCCCAGGAGATGCTTCAGGCTCCATGTAGTCCCTTCCCTGGAGCTCCATCTTCAGTAATGTCCATCGGGAGGAGGCCTGGGGCTGACTAGCATGCACGCCCAGTGTCCTGACTTCTCAGGGCAAGGCTTGCTGAGAAATCATCCGTGAGCGACCACTGTTTTCAGTAAATATGAAAGGGCGGGTGCACAGCTGGTAATGGAAGGTCACAGTACAGCAGGCTAACTCCGTGGCAGGGGCTCTCCTAAGCCCTCTGTGTACATCATCTGTCTTAATTCTTTCAAAACCTCCATAAGATGGAAGACACAGACAGCCTCAAGTGTTGGAGGGGAATCTTAGCCTGGAGCGTTGGGCAGAGGGTGTTGAGAAAGTTGAATGGGAAAGGGGAAAATAGGAAAAGGAAAAAGAAATCCACAAGATATGATCGTGAAATATTCGTAAGCCACCCCAAGGTTAAAAAACAAAACAAAAAACAAAACACAGAAACATCCCAGAATTGCAGAGCCCCTTAGTGGAGGACGTAGGGAAGGCATAGGGTTCAAGCTCAGCCTCTGGACAGCAGAGCTCCTTCTCACAACATGTACTGACGTTTATTTTATTTTATTTTAAAATAGATATTTATTTATTTGGCTGGGTTGTTGCATCATGCATGATCTGTTATTGTGGCAGGCAGGCTCTCTAGTTGTGGAGCGTAGCAGGTGGGATCTTAGTTCCCCAACTGGAGATCGAACCCACGTCCCCTGGATTTCAAGGTGGATTCCTAACCATTGGGCCGCTGGGAGGTCCCATATACTAACATTTAGGACACTTACTCTTTGTGCTGTGGGCTCCGCCCAGCACTTTGTGTACCTTACTGCTGCTATTGGAAGAAGGTTCACCCTTACGAGCATCTTACCAATGAGGAAGCCCAGAGAAAAAGGGAGCTACCAAAACTTGCAAATGTCACTTGATTGATAAGAGGTGGAGCTGAGATCTGACCCAAGGACATCCGCCTCCTGTGCATCTTAGTGGGTTTGAGGACAGTGGGAAATAGCATCGTCTGGCCGTGTTTTGGTAGCAATGTTGTTCCTCATTTTTTCTCCTGAGCTCCATTTCACATGGCGTTCCCTAGAGCAGAAATAGTAAAGCAGTTATGTAGGGACTTTCCTGGTGGTCCATTGATTAAGACTTTGCCTTCCAATGCCTTTGTCAAAAAACATGCACTTGTGCTTGCTTCGGCAGCACATATACTAAAATTGGAACGATACAGAGAAGATTAGCATGGCCCCTGCGCAAGGATGACATGCAAATTCGTGAAGCGTTCCATATAAAAAACAAACAAACAAACAAAAACATATACTTAAGGTCTGTGTACAAACTTACACAAAAGCTTTATTGGAAAAGATTTAAACAGTTAAGTGACCATTGAACTTTAACTGGTAATAGGCATGCTGAGCAGTTGAGGGAACCGTACCAGTGCTGACACTTGGCAATGCAACCATAAAGATAAGGCTGATTTCTGGATGGATCGAGAGATGGAGGAGAGATGGTTATGTGATACAGCAAACAGAGTAGCATGTTGCTAGTAGCATCTCGGGCTTGGGTATGTTGCTGTTTGCTGTGAAATTCTTAAGGCATAGGGTTCAAGCTCAGCCTCTGGACAGCAGAGCTCCTTCTCACAACATGTACTGACGTTTATTTTATTTTATTTTAAAATAGATATTTATTTATTTGGCTGGGTTGTTGCATCATGCATGATCTGTTATTGTGGCAGGCAGGCTCTCTAGTTGTGGAGCGTAGCAGGTGGGATCTTAGTTCCCCAACTGGAGATCGAACCCACGTCCCCTGGATTTCAAGGTGGATTCCTAACCATTGGGCCGCTGGGAGGTCCCATATACTAACATTTAGGACACTTACTCTTTGTGCTGTGGGCTCCGCCCAGCACTTTGTGTACCTTACTGCTGCTATTGGAAGAAGGTTCACCCTTACGAGCATCTTACCAATGAGGAAGCCCAGAGAAAAAGGGAGCTACCAAAACTTGCAAATGTCACTTGATTGATAAGAGGTGGAGCTGAGATCTGACCCAAGGACATCCGCCTCCTGTGCATCTTAGTGGGTTTGAGGACAGTGGGAAATAGCATCGTCTGGCCGTGTTTTGGTAGCAATGTTGTTCCTCATTTTTTCTCCTGAGCTCCATTTCACATGGCGTTCCCTAGAGCAGAAATAGTAAAGCAGTTATGTAGGGACTTTCCTGGTGGTCCATTGATTAAGACTTTGCCTTCCAATGCCTTTGTCAAAAAACATGCACTTGTGCTTGCTTCGGCAGCACATATACTAAAATTGGAACGATACAGAGAAGATTAGCATGGCCCCTGCGCAAGGATGACATGCAAATTCGTGAAGCGTTCCATATAAAAAACAAACAAACAAACAAAAACATATACTTAAGGTCTGTGTACAAACTTACACAAAAGCTTTATTGGAAAAGATTTAAACAGTTAAGTGACCATTGAACTTTAACTGGTAATAGGCATGCTGAGCAGTTGAGGGAACCGTACCAGTGCTGACACTTGGCAATGCAACCATAAAGATAAGGCTGATTTCTGGATGGATCGAGAGATGGAGGAGAGATGGTTATGTGATACAGCAAACAGAGTAGCATGTTGCTAGTAGCATCTCGGGCTTGGGTATGTTGCTGTTTGCTGTGAAATTCTTCCAACGTGGCTGTGTATTTGAAATTTTCCATCATAAAGTGTTGGGAGCATGCAATGATGTGGAGCCCTGGGGTCCCCTAGTGGTGAAGCAGGGGGCCCCCACAACTCAGGGTTGGTTTCCAAGTTTCTCCCAGCCGGCACCATCAGTCCACCCCTCGTGTAGGACCCAATTTGGAATAAGCACGAAAATACACATCTCTGTGGCTCTTCCTTTACAGAGAAAAGAGAGTCCCAGAGGAGCCTTGCCTAAGGTCTCCCAGGATCGCTGATTTCTAGTCACTTCTACCCATCAGGTTGATCAGAGCCCAGGCGCCCCTCTTAAATCGCAGGCTCTTGTTTCCTAGCCTGGGGCTGAGGATCACCTCTGCTCTGTTCGGGGCAGTAAAACAAACCTGGGCTGGGACTCCACCTGGCGCCAGCTCCCGGAAAGTCGTAGGAAACCAGGGCAGTTTTTACAAACAAGTCACTCAGGGAAAGGCAAGGCCCTCAGATCAAAGGAGCACTCTGGCCCAAGCATGAACCAAAACCAAGAGTGCTTTCTCAACTCTGCGCGGGCAGGCAGAGAGAGGAGTGGGGAAGGCCTGTCTGCTGTGTACACATCCCCCGTCTCTGCCCTTCCTGGGTTTGTGTGAGTCTGAGAACGGGAGCTGGGAGGAAGGCTGGGCTCTCTGAACTGCAGCCAGGCCCTGCCTCATGACATTCCAGCCCGGCTTCCAGACACAGCAGGTGCCAGCACACTGGCCTCTTGTTGTGTCCCAGCCCAGGGGGCTCCCTGGTGGGGCCGCACGCTGGTTTCAGGGCTCTCATGCCAGCCCTCTGGTGCCCCGGCGCTTTGCAGAGACATTCACAGCCCACCTCCTTTGTCCTGAGCTTGGTGGTCCCAATGGACTTCCCTGGTGGGTGGCACAGGTGTAAAGAATCCACCTGCCATGCAAGAGATGCAAGTTCGATCCCTGGGTTGGGAAGATCCCTGGAGGGGGACGTGGCAACACTATCCAGTATTCAGCCTTTGCCCCAACAAGGCTGTGATTCAACAAGGGGTTGCTGTACAGTAGATCCTTTATAAGCCAGCCCACCTGACTGGATAATGGGTGAAGCATTGAGCCAGGCCCCACTCACCTGGTGAGAGGTATCGTCCCCACCCTAGGTGTGGGGTCTGCTGCCATCCTCCATCTTCCCCACTAAGCTGCAGCTCCTGGCCTCCTGCTTGCGCCCAGCAGCCTCCCAGCGTCCTCATGCTGGTGGATCCCTCTGCCTGGATTCCTCCCAGCGTCCTCGTGCTGGGGGATCCCTCAGCCTCGATTCCTCCCTCAGCCCCGCGCTGTCCCTTCCTCCGAGTTCCTCTCCTCATGTGTCACATTCTCCGTGAGGACTTCCCTGACCATCCACATAAGCTAGCAGTGTCTCCCCCTTAGCTGACTGACTTCTCTCTATGACTCCTGATACCATCAGACACATATGGGATGTGTTTGTTTATTCTTTATTCTTTCTCTGCTCCCACCTACCCCCAGTAGACTAAGCTCTCACCTAACCTAGGACAGGGTCTTTTCCTGAGTGGTTTCCTCTGCAGACCAGACTCTAGAGCCAGCATACAGAAGGCATTCAGTAAATGTCTGTTGGATTCATCCAACTCCAGCCATGGGCGCTCCTCTTCTCGCCCATCCCTCCCCCTCCCTGCCTGCAGCGTGCTCATAAAATATGTGTGCTTCCCGGGCTCTTCTGCTCTGCCCGTGCCCCCCCTGCTCCCTTTTGGGGACAAATTCTCAGCAGACAGGCCCTGCCTCATGACATTCCAGCCCGGCTTCCAGACACAGCAGGTGCCAGCACACTGGCCTCTTGTTGTGTCCCAGCCCAGGGGGCTCCCTGGTGGGGCCGCACGCTGGTTTCAGGGCTCTCATGCCAGCCCTCTGGTGCCCCGGCGCTTTGCAGAGACATTCACAGCCCACCTCCTTTGTCCTGAGCTTGGTGGTCCCAATGGACTTCCCTGGTGGGTGGCACAGGTGTAAAGAATCCACCTGCCATGCAAGAGATGCAAGTTCGATCCCTGGGTTGGGAAGATCCCTGGAGGGGGACGTGGCAACACTATCCAGTATTCAGCCTTTGCCCCAACAAGGCTGTGATTCAACAAGGGGTTGCTGTACAGTAGATCCTTTATAAGCCAGCCCACCTGACTGGATAATGGGTGAAGCATTGAGCCAGGCCCCACTCACCTGGTGAGAGGTATCGTCCCCACCCTAGGTGTGGGGTCTGCTGCCATCCTCCATCTTCCCCACTAAGCTGCAGCTCCTGGCCTCCTGCTTGCGCCCAGCAGCCTCCCAGCGTCCTCATGCTGGTGGATCCCTCTGCCTGGATTCCTCCCAGCGTCCTCGTGCTGGGGGATCCCTCAGCCTCGATTCCTCCCTCAGCCCCGCTGTCCCTTCCTCCGAGTTCCTCTCCTCATGTGTCACATTCTCCGTGAGGACTTCCCTGACCATCCACATAAGCTAGCAGTGTCTCCCCCTTAGCTGACTGACTTCTCTCTATGACTCCTGATACCATCAGACACATATGGGATGTGTTTGTTTATTCTTTATTCTTTCTCTGCTCCCACCTACCCCCAGTAGACTAAGCTCTCACCTAACCTAGGACAGGGTCTTTTCCTGAGTGGTTTCCTCTGCAGACCAGACTCTAGAGCCAGCATACAGAAGGCATTCAGTAAATGTCTGTTGGATTCATCCAACTCCAGCCATGGGCGCTCCTCTTCTCGCCCATCCCTCCCCCTCCCTGCCTGCAGCGTGCTCATAAAATATGTGTGCTTCCCGGGCTCTTCTGCTCTGCCCGTGCCCCCACCCCTGCTCACCCTGGCCAGGCTTTCAGGATAAAGTCCAGACCCCTGAGCGCCACACCAAAGCTGCTTCATGCCCTGCCTGCTGTTCATCCATGCCTCTGCACTGGCTGCACCCTCCTCCTTTACTTAACGTGGATTTTCTGCTCTTTGAAATCAAGGTATTTGTGGGAATGAGCCAACATGTCTCCCTGTGGAGCACGGATACCCCAGGAGGTGGTAGTGGGGGTCAGGTGGGGGGCTGGAGCATTTCCCAGCAATCTTTCTGGCGCCTCAGACACCAGCGGGCACCTCATGCGGCAACTTTAGCCCAGTAGATGTGTTAAGCCAAATGCCGATGCGTGCGTCTCTGTGTGCTAAGTCCCTCCAGTTGTGTCCAAGTCTTTGTAACTCTATGGACCACAGCCGTCCAGGCTCCTCTGTCCTTGGGATTCCCCAGGCAAGAACCATGGAGTGAGTTGCCACGTCCTCCTCCAGGGGATCTTCCCGACCCAGGGAATGAACCGGAGTCTTCTGCATCTCCCTCATCAGCTGACAGGTTCTTTACTCCTTAGTGCCACCTGGGCCGTCCCTAAACCGCTATACACCAAAACAAACTAAAAAGTTTTTTTAAAAAAGACAACCAGTTTTAATAGGAAGTTACTCTTTTTTTCAATTGAAGGCAAGCCTTAAAAGACTTTTGGAAAAAGAGTTATAATTTAGAAACTTATCAGCTTGCTCAGTGCCTCCAGTTTCTGCTTCGATACTCCCAGCTAGTTCCTTGGAGAGTGTGGACGCAGAGCCCGAAGTCGCAGAGCAGGCTCGTAGCCAGGGGGGTTGTTGTTCCTCCAGCGATCGCTGGGCAAACCCATTTGCCCAGTGCCCACGTCCACCGGGCAGCCACCGTGGGCCGGGCTGCAGGAAAAGAAAAATGGGTTTATGTAGGGGCCGCCCTCCAGGAGCCTGCGGCCCAGCGTGGAAGATATTGGGGCCTCCACAGATGAAATGAGGTAGTTTCAAAGAAAGGTTTGATCAGTAAGCATGCTGCTTTTTCCCCCCCTCCCTGCCTGCAGCGTGCTCATAAAATATGTGTGCTTCCCGGGCTCTTCTGCTCTGCCCGTGCCCCCACCCCTGCTCACCCTGGCCAGGCTTTCAGGATAAAGTCCAGACCCCTGAGCGCCACACCAAAGCTGCTTCATGCCCTGCCTGCTGTTCATCCATGCCTCTGCACTGGCTGCACCCTCCTCCTTTACTTAACGTGGATTTTCTGCTCTTTGAAATCAAGGTATTTGTGGGAATGAGCCAACATGTCTCCCTGTGGAGCACGGATACCCCAGGAGGTGGTAGTGGGGGTCAGGTGGGGGGCTGGAGCATTTCCCAGCAATCTTTCTGGCGCCTCAGACACCAGCGGGCACCTCATGCGGCAACTTTAGCCCAGTAGATGTGTTAAGCCAAATGCCGATGCGTGCGTCTCTGTGTGCTAAGTCCCTCCAGTTGTGTCCAAGTCTTTGTAACTCTATGGACCACAGCCGTCCAGGCTCCTCTGTCCTTGGGATTCCCCAGGCAAGAACCATGGAGTGAGTTGCCACGTCCTCCTCCAGGGGATCTTCCCGACCCAGGGAATGAACCGGAGTCTTCTGCATCTCCCTCATCAGCTGACAGGTTCTTTACTCCTTAGTGCCACCTGGGCCGTCCCTAAACCGCTATACACCAAAACAAACTAAAAAGTTTTTTTAAAAAAGACAACCAGTTTTAATAGGGAAGTTACTCTTTTTTTCAATTGAAGGCAAGCCTTAAAAGACTTTTGGAAAAAGAGTTATAATTTAGAAACTTATCAGCTTGCTCAGTGCCTCCAGTTTCTGCTTCGATACTCCCAGCTAGTTCCTTGGAGAGTGTGGACGCAGAGCCCGAAGTCGCAGAGCAGGCTCGTAGCCAGGGGGGTTGTTGTTCCTCCAGCGATCGCTGGGCAAACCCATTTGCCCAGTGCCCACGTCCACCGGGCAGCCACCGTGGGCCGGGCTGCAGGAAAAGAAAAATGGGTTTATGTAGGGGCCGCCCTCCAGGAGCCTGCGGCCCAGCGTGGAAGATATTGGGGCCTCCACAGATGAAATGAGGTAGTTTCAAAGAAAGGTTTGATCAGTAAGCGGTAGATTTTACGGCCAGAGGGAAATTCCTTAGGCGCAGAAATGGACTCTTTCAGAAACTGCCAGTTTCCCAAGGTCAAGTGTGACAGCTGGTAAGTCAGTGGTAGAGAAACAACGTGTAAGTCAAGGAAGCAACAGAGCGTGTGGGAGCTGACTGGGGGCAGGTTGGAAGTCGGTGTAACAGTCTGGGACCAAGAACAAATCTGCTTTGTTCTTTTTTTTTTTCCTTTCTTTTCTTTTTTTTTTTAATATTTCTTTGGCTGCTCTGGGTCCCTTAGTTGCAGCAGGAGGATATTTAGTTGCAGCATCGAACTCTTGGTTGTTGCATGTGGGGTCTAGTTCCAAGGCCAGGGATTGAACCGAGGCCCCCTGCATTGGAAGTACAGAGGCTTGGCCACTGGACCAGCAGGGGAGTCCTGCACAGATCTGCTGAGGAAACGGAGGCTTGACTGTTACACAGATGGCCAGGTTCACCCACGGCTCCTACGTGGGCGATCGGAGACTTCAGTTTGGATCTTGTCACACAGCCTGCATGCTGAGCCAAGGCACCGTCAAGCATTCACGAGTGTGACACGTAACTGGAGGCTGACAAGTGTCTCTGGACCAAATCTGAACTGGTGATTCTTGAGCAGCATTCGAGTCCCTTGAGGGCTCATTAAAAACAGATGGCTGGGGCTTCCCTGGTGGTTCAGTGGGTAAGGACACTGCCTTGCAGTACAAGGGGCGCTGGTTCAATCCCTGGCCTGGGAAGATCCCACATGCCGTGGAACAGCTAGACCGATGTGTCCAAGTACCTAGCTGGAGCTCTGGAGCACATGCACCCAGAGCCAGTGCTCTGCAGCGAGAGAGGCCACTGCGATGGGAGACCCACACAGGCCAAAGAACAGAGATGGATGAAAATGGACAAATGAAGGACCAATAGAAGTGGCCAAAAAAGAAAAATTAAAAAAAAAACAAAAGAGATGGCTGGCCCACCCCCAGAGTTTGAGTCAGTTGGTCAGTAGGTCTGGAGCGGGGCTGAGTATCTGAGGGTCTGATAAGAAGGTGGAGTCAAGGATGCCACCATCAGATCTGCTGCTCTGGACCATCTTGAAGCTCTCGTTTGATCTTCTGAACCACTCTGAGGTTCTAAATCATAGGTGTCTATGATGATGGAAATGTTCTAGGTCCATACGCCCAACATGGTTGTTGTTTAGTTGCTAAGCCATGACTGACTCTTTGGCGACCCCATGGACTGTAGCCACCAGGCTCCTCTGTCCATGGGATTCTCCAGGCAAGAATGGGGGAGATATACATATGACTAATCTGGGATCATACATATCTGTAAACAACAAAACTCTGTAAAAGTAAAAAATAAAAAAACCAAAAATAATAATAATAAAAGAATGCTGGAGTGGGTGGCCATTGCCCTCCTCCAGGGGGTCTTCCTGACCCAGGGATCAAACCCACAGAGCCTGTGGAAGCCAGTGCTCTCTTTAGGGATTATCCTAAGGACAGGGAGGGGGAGAGGGTCAGGGAGGCTCAGTGGAAGCGCAGACGCCCAGGCACAGGGAGACCTGGAAGCTGGCTTGGGGGTGGGACAGCCCAGGGACAGCCATCCCTCTCCATGTGACAGCTGCACCAGGCAGGCCTCATTTCACGCAAACCTAGTCTTGGCTCAGACCAGCAGGGCCCTGTGGTCTGCGGCGTCTCCCGCATCAGCTGGCAGATTCTTGACACCCGATAGCCACTAGCTACCCGTGGCGATGGAGCTCTTAACGTGTGCCTGGTGTGGCGGATGAACTGCGTTTCTAGTTGTGTCTGATTTTTTTTTTTTTTAAAGATTTATTTATTTATTTGGGGCGGGGGGTTGGGGTGGGGGGGGGGGGAAGCGGGCGGGCCACTTCTATTGGTCTTTCATTTCTCTCTTTTCATCCGTCTTTGTTCTTTGGCCCATGTGGGCCTCCCATCGCGGTGGCATCTGTTGTTGCAGAGCACCAGCTCTGGGCGCATGCGCTCCAGAGCTCCGGCTCGGTAATTGGACACATCAGCCCAGCCGCTGCGCGGCACGTGGGATCTTCCCAGGCCAGGGATCGAACCGGCGCCCCTTGCACTGCAAGTGGTGTCCTTACCCACTGGACCACCAGGGGAAGCCCCATGTCTGATTTTAATTAAATGTTAGTGTCCACAGCCACACGTGACTGGCAGAGACTGCGTTGGAGAGCCTCAACAGAGGGGCAAGCTCGGTCTGTCGTTATGGCTCAGTTGTTTACTCCAGGTTTGAACCTCCAGCCAGTCCCTGAGGAGCGCTTCATTAGGAAGCATCTGGTTAGCAGGAGGGTCAGGCTCTTCATTTAACCCTGATGCTGGAGGCACAGGGTGCGGGGACCCCGGGATCCTCATGGGGGTCAGAGATTAGCAGGAGGGTCACCGCACAACCCTGATTGAACTAAACATAAAAACTCTGTAAAAGTAAAAATAAAAACCAAAATAATAACAAAAAGAATGCTGGAGTGGGTGGCCATTGCCCTCCTCCAGGGGGTCTTCCTGACCCAGGGATCAAACCCACAGAGCCTGTGGAAGCCAGTGCTCTCTTTAGGGATTATCCTAAGGACAGGGAGGGGGAGAGGGTCAGGGAGGCTCAGTGGAAGCGCAGACGCCCAGGCACAGGGAGACCTGGAAGCTGGCTTGGGGGTGGGACAGCCCAGGGACAGCCATCCCTCTCCATGTGACAGCTGCACCAGGCAGGCCTCATTTCACGCAAACCTAGTCTTGGCTCAGACCAGCAGGGCCCTGTGGTCTGCGGCGTCTCCCGCATCAGCTGGCAGATTCTTGACACCCGATAGCCACTAGCTACCCGTGGCGATGGAGCTCTTAACGTGTGCCTGGTGTGGCGGATGAACTGCGTTTCTAGTTGTGTCTGATTTTTTTTTTTTTTAAAGATTTATTTATTTATTTGGGGCGGAGGGTTGGGTTGGGGAGGGAGGGAAGCGGGCGGGCCACTTCTATTGGTCTTTCATTTCTCTCTTTTCATCCGTCTTTGTTCTTTGGCCCATGTGGGCCTCCCATCGCGGTGGCATCTGTTGTTGCAGAGCACCAGCTCTGGGCGCATGCGCTCCAGAGCTCCGGCTCGGTAATTGGACACATCAGCCCAGCCGCTGCGCGGCACGTGGGATCTTCCCAGGCCAGGGATCGAACCGGCGCCCCTTGCACTGCAAGTGGTGTCCTTACCCACTGGACCACCAGGGGAAGCCCCATGTCTGATTTTAATTAAATGTTAGTGTCCACAGCCACACGTGACTGGCAGAGACTGCGTTGGAGAGCCTCAACAGAGGGGCAAGCTCGGTCTGTCGTTATGGCTCAGTTGTTTACTCCAGGTTTGAACCTCCAGCCAGTCCCTGAGGAGCGCTTCATTAGGAAGCATCTGGTTAGCAGGAGGGTCAGGCTCTTCATTTAACCCTGATGCTGGAGGCACAGGGTGCGGGGACCCCGGGATCCTCATGGGGGTCAGAGATCTTTATTCAGCACCGGGACCAGCACAGGGCCCCCTCATGAACTGCGAGGACCGTTTGTGTGTTACACGCACAGGAACGGAGGCTGGTTTCACATCCACCTTCCTCCCAGCTGCGATGGGGGAGGCTTGGATGCCACCAGCCCGGTGGCTGACCTGGTGTTGAGACGAGAGACCTGGGTGTGATGGCCGGCACAGCACGGCCCGACGGCGCTTGTTCGAATAGGCTTGGGGGCGGGAGTGGTCCGGGATGGTGATGTTCTCTCATCACGTGGACCTGCAGCCTCTCTCCTCCCTTGCTTGGCAGGTGGCTCCCCACTGGGGATTTCCCCTCTCAAAGGAGGTATTTTGTCTGGGGAAGATCATTTTAAGACTTGTTGGTAAAGTATAAAGGGTTCCTGTATAAAGGGCGAGTGTTTACTCTCCAAACTGTACTTAATGGTATGCTCCAGTGCAAACAAGGGCTGGAGGAGACGGGCTCAGTCTCCCCACCCCTTCCTCCCCAGCAAGCAGGGTACCTGGGCAGGTGACGTGTCTGCAATTTAGAGTCAGATGGCAATTCTCAGAAGAGCTGACCCAGAAGAACTGATCAAAAAAGACCCTGACACTGGGAAAGATGGAAGGTAGGAGGAGAAGCGGGGTACAGAGGATGAGATGGCTGGATGGCCTCACTGAGTCAATGGAGATAAGTTTGAGCAAACTCCAGGAGACAGGAAAGGACAGGGAAGCCTGGTGATCGGATGTGATCCAATGGTTTTCCCGATTTGAGCTCCCTGGCTGGCCTGGAGCCTATGCCCCCCGTCCCCACCATTTCCTGCTGGTCTGAGCCGAGAGCCTGAGTTTGCGTGAAATGAGACCTGCCTTAGGGCAGTTGTGACTGTCCCGTGAAGAGAGATGGCGGTCCCTGGGCTGCCTCGTCCCCCAAACCAGCTTCCAGGTCCCCTTCAGTCCATGGAGGCCACAAAGAGTCGGACACAGCGTAGTGACGAAACAAGACAATTCTCTTATCCATTTACTCCTCCTGTTCATGAGTGAACAGCCTTCTGCACTGTTGGCCTCAATTTACTCATCTGTAAAATGGGAGGGTAGGATTGCACGAGCCCCTTGCCATTCAGAGCATGGCCGGCCACCCAGCAGCAATGACAGCCTCGCCTGGGAGCTGATTGGAAATGCAGAATCAGAGCTCACCCCAGACGTGCAGGATGGGAATCCACCTTTTAACAAGTTCTCCCTGTGGTTCAGTTGCATGAGCAAGGACTGGCTGGAAAGGGTCTGATTGTCATCAGCTCCTACATTCTGTGGGCCTGATGCTAGCTAGCAAGTCGCCTGGTGGTGGTGGTTTAAGCTGCTAACTCGTGTCTGACTCTTTGTAGCCCCGTGGACTGTAGCCTGCCAAGCTCCTCTGTCCATGGGATTCTCCATGTACGAATACTGGAGTGGATTGCCTTTCCTTCCCGTAGGGGATCTCCCCAATCCAGGATCAAACCCAGTTGGTCTCCTGAATTGGCAGGCAGATTCCTTACCATCTGAGCCACCAGGAAAGCCCTCCTGCTTATGGGTAGTATTGGGTTCCCATTTTAAAAGTGAGATGGCTAAGGCCCAGAGAGGTTGTATGACTTGTCTAAGGTCACACAGCTGGTGAGAGCTGGAACTCAGACCAAGTTCTCAGAGTTCATCTCCAGGCTCTTTCTCCGCAGGGTAGGGAGCGTCCTTTATACCAGCAGCTCCCGCGACTTGAGGACCGGCCACAGGTCAGGCCCGGAGCTTTACCATCTGTGTATAGGACCTCTCATTCGATCCCCACAATGACCTTGGAATTTAAGAGGCATTATTTCCGATTATAAAATGCGAGGCCTGAGTGAGCTTCCTGGCTGGCCTGGAGCCTGTGCCCCCGGTCCCCACTGTGTCCCGCTGGCCTGAGCTGAGAGCCTGGGTTTGTGTGAAATGAGACCTGCCTTAGGGCAGTTGTGATTGTCCCGTGAAGAGGGATGGCGGTCCCTGGGCTACCCGGTCCCTCAAACCAGCTTCCCGGTCCCCTGCGCCCCACCCCAGCCTGGGCCTCGGTGCTCCCATTGAGCCTCCCTCCCCAGGGTAATCCCTAAAGAGAGCTCTGGCTTCCGCAGGCTCTCTGGCAGCCAGGGCCTGCCTCTCCCCGGGGCGGGAGGCTGCGGGGCGTGGACTTGCTGAGGCTGCTCCTCTGGGAGTGCAGGGGCCTCTGCGAAGGCTCGACTGACCCTCGCTCCTCTCTTTCTTCAGGTGCTGGGTCCTCCTGCCCCAGGGCGGCTGGAGAAAGAGCAGGGCCCCAGCCCTGGGTGTGTGACGGCGGCCGGGAGAGGCGGAGATAGACCCAGCGGCACCCTGCCCCTCTGTGTCCCCGGGAGGCCTGGCAGACAGGCTGCGGCTGGACGCGGGGAGCAGGAGAGGCAGCAGCGCCGCGCTTCTGGAAAGCTCCCGCCGGTCATGGTGGAGCCCTGTGACTGTCCCAGACTGCCGGCTCTCCCTCCTGTACTCGACTCCTGCGCCCTGTGAAGACGGCGCACGACCAGAGGGAGCCAGTGGGCTCCGGCCAGCAGCTCCCCCGAGGAAGCTTCTAGCATTGTTAGCCAACATGAGCTCCTCCCAGGCCTTCTGCAGCTGGGCACCGTTTCCAGACCGTATCTTGCCAGCTGGAGAAGCCGAGTCCGGCTCCTGTTGCCAGAAAGCCTTCTGTGGCCAAGTGGAAAAGCGGTCCACCTCCCTGGGGAAGGATTCCCAAGTGAAACTTGAGACCCTTTGGGATTTAGTTCTCCAGGTTTCTGTGCTCAAGCCCTGGAAGCCGCTGGGGCCTAGAGGACCAGCATGCTCCTCCCCGGGCAATGTGGGGTCACTACCTCTTTGGAGAAGGCGAGATCTCTCTGTCTCCAGCAGCTTCGGCACATCAAGTCTTTTTCATGTTAGGAGAGAGATGTGAACATTATCTTGCCAAGAGAAACTTTTTACATCCATCCCCAAACCGGCGATTTTCGTCTGTGAAATGGCCTGTGCTGCAATCAGATGTCAGGACCACAGAGCTGCTGTACCCCAGCCTTCCACTCTGTGCGTGGGGGGTCGAGGCCCAGAGAAGGACATGCCTGGAAGAGGGTCACCCAGCGGTTAAGGGTGCAGGGGTGTCCGCACCCGGATTGCTTCCCGCCCCCGACCCAGACCCTCCCCGCTCAGCTCCAGCCACATTCCTCTCCCAGCTCGTGACTGCAAGTTCAGGTTCATGAAGCCCCAGGATGGTGTGGGGCTCCTCAGCAGCAGAAAGCAAGCCTGTTCTGGTTTTGCTGAACAGATGGAGACTCGAGAGCTGGGCTCTGGCTCTCCCAGAGGACCGCAAGACACTCCTGTCCCGGCGTCCTCTTCTTTCTCTTGCACAGAGCGTGAAAGCAGACACTCCTCTGCTGGGGGCCGCGGGGAGAAAGGCACCATGCGATGCCCCACTCCAGCAGCCCTGCAGGAGCGACTAGAATGGGTCCTCTTGTTCTCTGCGGGTCAGACTGGGGCCAGGCACGGTGCCCGCCAGCAGGACACCGTGGGCACTGACGCTGAGGGCATGGCTCCTCCCTCCCCTGGCCTCCCTGGTGCACCTGTGCAGGAGGGACCCGGCACGGGGCCAGGGCGCTCTATTTCGGACCCTCCTGCCTGCCCGACTCACTGAGCTCACACAAAGCACTTCACCCGGAGCTGGGAGGTCAGGGATGGTCAGATGTGTCCCTGAGCTGGTTTAGGGGAAGAGCCTGCGAGGGGTGAGAGGGAGCTGGCCCATTCCCTGTGCCGGGAATGTCGGCTTGTTTTCAGACTCTGGGTGAGGACCTGGGGAGGTGGGCAGGGGAGCCCGAGCGGGCTGCTCCGCAAGCCCCGCGTACGCATTCTAGTGTAGCCCGGAGAACTTGAAGACAGGGATCTTTCTTCAAGAGCATATGTTCTGAAAGGGGAATTGGGCATCTTTTTTTTCGTTTAAGTTCCTATCTTGAGGTTTATCTAAGACAGATTCCCAGAGTCACCTTCCATCAGAGTAAAAGGGAAAAAAGTGGCGTTCATAAGATAGAAATGAAATAAAATCAATTTAATTCTGTCACACAGAAAAATAAATCCACGGTCTAGGGGCTGTTTCAGTTCCCCATTGGGTCGGAGCCTAAGCTCTGTCTGCTTTGCCATCTTCAACATGTGGCACCCCCCCACCCCCACGTGGCCAGAGACAGCGGCTGAAGATCCAGCCCTCATATCCGTATTCCAATATCAGGAGGTGGGGGAGGAAAGGCTTCCTGCCTTCTGTAAGGACATACCCTGGAATTCATACACTGTACTTTTGCCATACTGGCTAGAACTTAATTCCAGAGACTGGAGAAGGTGGCCTTTATTCTAGGTGGCAAAAAAAAAAAAAAAAAGAAAGAAAGAAAGAAACACAGGGCTTATTTTCCAGAGAAAAATAGATATTAGGGGGACAATTACTTATCTCTGCCTTGCCTCCTCTTGGATGGGTAATATTAAAGGGCTTATAGCACACAGGCATCCTGTGTAAGATCTCTTTTTTTTTTTTTTAAAGATTTATTTATTTATTTATTTATTTTGGGCGGGGGTCGGGTTGGGGAGGGAGGGGGGCGGGCGGGCCACTTCTATTGGTCTTTCATTTCTCTGTTTTCATCCGTTTTTGTTCTTTGGCTCCTGCGGGCTTCCATCGCGGTGGCGTCTGTTGTCGCAGAGCGCCAGCTCTGGGCGCATGTGCTCCAGAGCTCCGGCTCGGTAATTGGACACATCAGTCCAGCCGCTCCGCGGCACGTGGGATCTTCCCAGGCCAGGGATCGAACCGGCGCCCCTTGCACTGCAAGGCGGTGTCCTTACCCACTGGACCACCAGGGAAAGCCCATAAGATCTCAATATCATCATCCAGACTTGTTTTAGAAGCACAGACTGATGTTAGAAATCACCTAGTCCACAGCCTCATTTTTCAAATTAGGAAACTGAAGCTCAGAGAGGTTTATCAAATCAGCTGAGATCACACAGCATGTTGATGACATCTGTTTTCTAGTGCATGGTCAGTGACAGTATTTTGTTGTTGTTGGTTTTCTCTGTTTGTTTATTTGTTTTTAACTTACGATAAAAAAAATGAAAACTTCATTCACGCGGGTAGCAAGCTCGGGCACCAAGGATGACATTCCACCCGTCGCTGAGCCTCTGAACCACAGGATCCGGGCAGGACTGGCGTGCTCCGATCTGCCTGGCCCTGAGCCATGGCAGCTGAGGACTCGGCCCTGGCTGGCTGGAGTGTGCCCACGCCGGCACACGCTGGCACAGTCTCTCTGTGTGCACATGCCCTGTCTCTGTGTGTGTCTGCTCCACACGCTGACTCCAGCCCGGCGAGTTGGCAGGTCTGACTCGGCGTGCTTCTGTTTCAGGGAGGGCTCTGCCGAGATGGGAGCTGCTCACGGGCTGGACATCTTCTTTAAGGTGATGCTGACCATCGGCTGGTTCATCCTGGCTCACTTTCCTGGGGCCGCCTCCACGGGTAAGCCATGGCACGGCAGCTGAACCTCCGCAGCTCAATACGGAAGGCGTCGCTGCTGCGTGAAGCAAGGGGCCGGGGGCCAGGAGCAGGAGCCGTGGGGCAGGATCAGGGTGGCCGGGCTCTGGCCTGCCCCTGCTAACTCGATGATCCTGGGCAAGTCTTATCCTGGGCTTCGGTTTCATCATCTACAAAATGAAGGGGTTAGACTGACCTCGGGGGTGACGAGTTCAGAGTCTACGGGAGCCAGGCACATGATGCAAAGCAGTGAAGCTGGCCAGGCAGAGACGCAGTCACCCCTCGTAAGGAACACCCCCTTCTCAGGCCTGACCTATGGCTGCCATGTGGGAAGGTGCGGCCCCTGTTGCAGGATCTCCTGAATTTTAAGAGGACCCAGAAATCTAGACTTTTATGTAGAAGCTCTCCACTTGTTAAAGGATGCCAACCAACTGAAATTTTAAATCAGGGTTGGTGCAGCACCAGGGAAGCCCATAAGATCTCAATATCATCATCCAGACTTGTTTTAGAAGCACAGACTGATGTTAGAAATCACCTAGTCCACAGCCTCATTTTTCAAATTAGGAAACTGAAGCTCAGAGAGGTTTATCAAATCAGCTGAGATCACACAGCATGTTGATGACATCTGTTTTCTAGTGCATGGTCAGTGACAGTATTTTGTTGTTGTTGGTTTTCTCTGTTTGTTTATTTGTTTTTCACTTACGATAAAAAATGAAAACTTCATTCACGCGGGTAGCAAGCTCGGGCACCAAGGATGACATTCCACCCGTCGCTGAGCCTCTGAACCACAGGATCCGGGCAGGACTGGCGTGCTCCGATCTGCCTGGCCCTGAGCCATGGCAGCTGAGGACTCGGCCCTGGCTGGCTGGAGTGTGCCCACGCCGGCACACGCTGGCACAGTCTCTCTGTGTGCACATGCCCTGTCTCTGTGTGTGTCTGCTCCACACGCTGACTCCAGCCCGCGAGTTGGCAGGTCTGACTCGGCGTGCTTCTGTTTCAGGGAGGGCTCTGCCGAGATGGGAGCTGCTCACGGGCTGGACATCTTCTTTAAGGTGATGCTGACCATCGGCTGGTTCATCCTGGCTCACTTTCCTGGGGCCGCCTCCACGGGTAAGCCATGGCACGGCAGCTGAACCTCCGCAGCTCAATACGGAAGGCGTCGCTGCTGCGTGAAGCAAGGGGCCGGGGGCCAGGAGCAGGAGCCGTGGGGCAGGATCAGGGTGGCCGGGCTCTGGCCTGCCCCTGCTAACTCGATGATCCTGGGCAAGTCTTATCCTGGGCTTCGGTTTCATCATCTACAAAATGAAGGGGTTAGACTGACCTCGGGGGTGACGAGTTCAGAGTCTACGGGAGCCAGGCACATGATGCAAAGCAGTGAAGCTGGCCAGGCAGAGACGCAGTCACCCCTCGTAAGGAACACCCCCTTCTCAGGCCTGACCTATGGCTGCCATGTGGGAAGGTGCGGCCCCTGTTGCAGGATCTCCTGAATTTTAAGAGGACCCAGAAATCTAGACTTTTATGTAGAAGCTCTCCACTTGTTAAAGGATGCCAACCAACTGAAATTTTATCAAACACTCAGGGTTGGTGCAGCAGACAAAAAACACACATCTGCCAGCCAGCCCGCTGCCTCAGAGCCACCTGACCTTCAGGTTCCCTTCCTGCTTTGCCATAGAATCCGGTGCATTAAGACACAGCGTAAAGATCATAGGCTTCCTTGGTGGCTCAGACGGTAAAGAATCCTCCTGCAATACGGGAGAGCCTGGTTCCATCTCTGGGTCAGGAAGATCCCCTGGAGGAGGTCATGGCAACCCACTCCAGGATTCTTGCCCGGAGAATCTCATGGACAGAGGAGCCCGGTGGGCTACAGTCCATGGAGTGGCAAACAGTCAGTCACAACTGAAGCAACTGAGCATGCATGCATACCTTCCCGCTCCTCCATCCCCTCCGCAGTTATTTAAAAATCTGCTGTCAATCTCACAGCTCAATTGCTAGTGAATGAAAAAAAAAGAGAGAGCGAGCCCTGAAGCTTGTCCTCTGAGGCAGCAACCTCATCTTGCCCTTGCCTTTTCCGATTGTTTTCCCTCTGGGCTTTCCTCTGGCTGACCAGGGAGATTCTCCCAGTTCCTGAAACCGTCTTCCCTGTTCACCACGTATGGTGCCCCACTGGGGTACAGAGCCTTCTGAGCCGTAGGAGGAGAGCCCTCTCCCAGGGCTTCCGTTTGCACGGTAACACCTGCCACGGGGGCCTGGCATTCAGCTAAACATCCCGGCTACCGCAGTCCATGTGTGTGTGAGCTCAGTGACTCAGTCGTGTCCGACTCTTTGCGACCCTATGGACTGTAGCCCACCAGGCTCCTCTGTCCACGGAATTTTCCAGGCAAGAATCCTGGAGTGGGTTGCCATGCCCTCCTCCAATGGGGTCTTCCCCACACAGAGATGGAATGCATGTCTCCTGCATCAGCAGGCGGGTTCTTTACTACCAGCGCCAGCTGGTTCTTCCTGGTTTAGGTGCCACTGACAAGTCAGAGGTCACTTTTGTTACAAGCAATGTGGCTTAGTAGTACAGTTTATAGAAAACCATCTGTCTCAGGTTTCCAGGGAAACAGAGACAGCAAATTAAAAGTCAAATTCTCAGGACTTCCCTGGTGAGCCAGTGGCTAAGACTCCACGCTCCCAATGCAGGAGGCCTGGGTTGGATCCCTGGTCAGGGAACTAGATCCCACATGTCGCAACTAAGAGTTCTTATGCTGCAACTAAGAATCCCTCAGGCCACAACTGACACGGAGCACAACCAAATAAAATTAAAAAAAAAGTAAAAATCTCATGCAGAAGAGGGCTTTGCCAACTTTTCAAACAACTTTCCAGGGAAAGGAATTTTGAAAACGAGGGGAAGACCCTGGAGGAGGTCATGGCAACCCACTCCAGGATTCTTGCCGGAGAATCTCATGGACAGAGGAGCCGGTGGGCTACAGTCCATGGAGTGGCAAACAGTCAGTCACAACTGAAGCAACTGAGCATGCATGCATACCTTCCCGCTCCTCCATCCCCTCCGCAGTTATTTAAAAATCTGCTGTCAATCTCACAGCTCAATTGCTAGTGAATGAAAAAAAAAGAGAGAGCGAGCCCTGAAGCTTGTCCTCTGAGGCAGCAACCTCATCTTGCCCTTGCCTTTTCCGATTGTTTTCCCTCTGGGCTTTCCTCTGGCTGACCAGGGAGATTCTCCCAGTTCCTGAAACCGTCTTCCCTGTTCACCACGTATGGTGCCCCACTGGGGTACAGAGCCTTCTGAGCCGTAGGAGGAGAGCCCTCTCCCAGGGCTTCCGTTTGCACGGTAACACCTGCCACGGGGGCCTGGCATTCAGCTAAACATCCCGGCTACCGCAGTCCATGTGTGTGTGAGCTCAGTGACTCAGTCGTGTCCGACTCTTTGCGACCCTATGGACTGTAGCCCACCAGGCTCCTCTGTCCACGGAATTTTCCAGGCAAGAATCCTGGAGTGGGTTGCCATGCCCTCCTCCAATGGGGTCTTCCCCACACAGAGATGGAATGCATGTCTCCTGCATCAGCAGGCGGGTTCTTTACTACCAGCGCCAGCTGGTTCTTCCTGGTTTAGGTGCCACTGACAAGTCAGAGGTCACTTTTGTTACAAGCAATGTGGCTTAGTAGTACAGTTTATAGAAAACCATCTGTCTCAGGTTTCCAGGGAAACAGAGACAGCAAATTAAAAGTCAAATTCTCAGGACTTCCCTGGTGAGCCAGTGGCTAAGACTCCACGCTCCCAATGCAGGAGGCCTGGGTTGGATCCCTGGTCAGGGAACTAGATCCCACATGTCGCAACTAAGAGTTCTTATGCTGCAACTAAGAATCCCTCAGGCCACAACTGACACGGAGCACAACCAAATAAAAAATTAAAAAAAAAAAAGTAAAAATCTCATGCAGAAGAGGGCTTTGCCAACTTTTCAAACACCACTTTCCAGGGGAAAGGAATTTTGAATACAAATCCTCAGAGCACATCATTACCTGACTTTAAATCATGAAACGTCTTGAGGAGTCATCTGGTCTACCCTTCATTCTGTAAAGGGAAAACCCGAGCCCAGAAAATACACTTCTTCACAAAAGGGACACGACGAACTACAAAGGACAGGGGACTCGACCCTAGGGTCACCCCTTGGGCTCCTGGCTCTTGGCTCTCTGAGGTCCTGCTTTGAGCTCCAGTAGGGAGAGGCAGGAGCCGTGAAAACAACAGCTGCCCCCACCCCACGTCTGTGCTGTACCCCCTGGGGAGGCTGGTGGGTGGCGGCAGTGACACCTGTCTGTCCTCAGCAGGGTCAGCCGAGTGCCCGGATCAGTGGCCTGAGCTGCAGCCCTGGAGTCCTGGCCATGACCCCCACTACTCTGTGTACATCGGTCAGGGCCGTGCGCTGCTGCTCACCTCTTCTGCCACAGTTCACTCCGTCCGCATCTCAGAGGGAGGTAAGCCTGTCTCGTGCCCCCGGCCCTGCTGTCCCCTCCTCTCTGGTCCACTGCCTCCAAGCCCAGGACACGCATGCCAGTTGCCGTGACTTCAGAGGGACAGAACAAACGTCCCATGCGTGGTTCGCGTCAGGGCTGTTTGAGATAAGCATCAGCTGAGCACTTAAGGCATGCCTTGTCAGAGGCCCAATCTTAATGTAAGCAACATTCAGAGAGGAAACTCCTTATTGGTGCTCTGAGCATTCCTGCTTATCTGACCTTGAGAGGCTTACTCATTGAACGCAGCACACACAGTGAGGGCAGCAAATCAAGCAGGCGTTATTTATCCATCGCAAAACAGAAAAGTAAGCGGGACAAGTAGGGCGAGCCTAGAAGTACCTGAAAGACGCCTTCTCGCCTGCCTGGATGAGATGAGGGCGCTCTAATCTCTCTGAAGACTCCACGCTCCCAATGCAGGAGGCCTTTGCCAACTTTGTCGCAACTAAGAGTTCTTATGCTGCAACTAAGAATCCCTCAGGCCACAACTGACACGGAGCACAACCAAATAAAAAATTAAAAAAAAAAAAGTAAAAATCTCATGCAGAAGAGGGCTTTGCCAACTTTTCAAACACCACTTTCCAGGGGAAAGGAATTTTGAATACAAATCCTCAGAGCACATCATTACCTGACTTTAAATCATGAAACGTCTTGAGGAGTCATCTGGTCTACCCTTCATTCTGTAAAGGGAAAACCCGAGCCCAGAAAATACACTTCTTCACAAAAGGGACACGACGAACTACAAAGGACAGGGGACTCGACCCTAGGGTCACCCCTTGGGCTCCTGGCTCTTGGCTCTCTGAGGTCCTGCTTTGAGCTCCAGTAGGGAGAGGCAGGAGCCGTGAAAACAACGAGCGCTGCCCCCACCCCACGTCTGTGCTGTACCCCCTGGGGAGGCTGGTGGGTGGCGGCAGTGACACCTGTCTGTCCTCAGCAGGGTCAGCCGAGTGCCCGGATCAGTGGCCTGAGCTGCAGCCCTGGAGTCCTGGCCATGACCCCCACTACTCTGTGTACATCGGTCAGGGCCGTGCGCTGCTGCTCACCTCTTCTGCCACAGTTCACTCCGTCCGCATCTCAGAGGGAGGTAAGCCTGTCTCGTGCCCCCGGCCCTGCTGTCCCCTCCTCTCTGGTCCACTGCCTCCAAGCCCAGGACACGCATGCCAGTTGCCGTGACTTCAGAGGGACAGAACAAACGTCCCATGCGTGGTTCGCGTCAGGGCTGTTTGAGATAAGCATCAGCTGAGCACTTAAGGCATGCCTTGTCAGAGGCCCAATCTTAATGTAAGCAACATTCAGAGAGGAAACTCCTTATTGGTGCTCTGAGCATTCCTGCTTATCTGACCTTGAGAGGCTTACTCATTGAACGCAGCACACACAGTGAGGGCAGCAAATCAAGCAGGCGTTATTTATCCATCGCAAAACAGAAAAGTAAGCGGGACAAGTAGGGCGAGCCTAGAAGTACCTGAAAGACGCCTTCTCGCCTGCCTGGATGAGATGAGGGCGCTCTAATCTCTCTGCTATAACCTCACCACTGAGCCGGGTGTTCTTCCCCCTACTCCATCCCCACCTCTTCAGGAAAGCTAGTCATTAAGGACCATGACGAGGCCATTGTTTTGCGAACCCGCCACATCCTGATTGACAGCGGAGGAGAGCTGCATGCTGGGAGCACCCTCTGCCCTTTCCAGGGCAATTTCAGCATCGTTCTGTATGGAAGGTGGGTAGACAGCTTTTATGGGTCCCCTGCTACCCTTGGATCTGACGGGAGGGAGGTTTTCCATGGAAGAGAGAGCTGTGAGAGAGCAAGCCTAGAGAGCAAGAAAGGAATTATCATTACTGCCAGATTGCAATCACCAAGACAGACACGGGTGACTCGGGTGAGCTGGAGGGGCCCATGAGGCATCGTATTTACTGTGGCTCGGGTCCGGACTTAAGTTACAGAACCCCCTGCCAGCCTTTCCACTGCCTTCTAGTCATGTCATGGCTCAGGGAGTCTCTGTACATGTTTATTAATAGGCTCTGATGGACAAGATAAAGAGAAATTCCAGGCAGTACTTGCCCCTGGCTGTGCTCCATCGCCAGGCAGTTGCAAGTTCTCAGAAGCAGTAGCCAGGGTGTGCGATACAGACCCAGGTGATTCCACATCTGATATGGACCAAAATAGAATGCACTTAGAGCTGCAAAGAAGTGCCGTCCTGCTGACGATCGATGAGTGTTCCTGCTTGGCCTGTTGGGCTCATTTGGGTCTGGCGCGGGATGGTCTTGGTGGCCGAGGCTGTGTCTACTGACCTTGCGGATCACCAGGTGTGGTCGGCCTATGGTGGCCACGGTGGGCGTCAGGAGCAGCGGCGTCCCCTCTGAGCTCAGCACCTGGTAAAGAGAGAGGCTGGCCGAGCACAGAGAGGTGTTTTCTCTTGCAGGGCTGATGAAGGCATTCAGCCGGACCCCTACTTTGGCCTCAAGTACATTGGCGTCGACAGGAACGGGACCCTCGAGCTGCACGGACAGAAGAAGCTCTCTTGGACGTTTCTGAGCAAGACTCTTCACCCTGGGGGCCTGGAAGAGGGAGGCTACTTTTTCGAAAGGAGCTGGGGTCACCGTGGGGTCATTGTTCATGTCATTGACCCCAAATCAGGGACGGTCATCCATTCTGACCGGTAAGGTCTGCCTTCACGTCAACGCATTCATTCATTCATTCATTCTTTCAACACACTCTTACTGGACACGTGTCCAAGCCAGACGCCGCTCAGGAGTCCTGAGAACGTGGCTGTGAGCAAAACAGAAATCCTTGATCTCAAGGAGTTAGATCTCTCCTTCCAGAGACACATGCCTCGGGAAGCGGAATTAAACAGGAGCAGGCACATCCGCACACACGTGGGCACAAGTATGCACAGCATAGTTTCAGACTGTGATCATCGGTAATTAGGGGGAAAGCGTCGTGGGACTGGGCAGAGGAACTAGGGAAGGTCGTCTCGCGTCACGTGGTCAGGGAGGCCAGTCGAAGCAAGAAACATTGGAACTGAGGCCGCAGGGTGAGGCAGAGTCAGGAAAGAGCATTCAAGGCAGAGCAGCAAGTGCAAAGGCTGGTGCTGAGAAAGCAGCGTTGTTCTCATTGGATGGAAAGACCAGAAGAGGGGGAGGCTGGGGATTAATAGGCTCTGATGGACAAGATAAAGAGAAATTCCAGGCAGTACTTGCCCCTGGCTGTGCTCCATCGCCAGGCAGTTGCAAGTTCTCAGAAGCAGTAGCCAGGGTGTGCGATACAGACCCAGGTGATTCCACATCTGATATGGACCAAAATAGAATGCACTTAGAGCTGCAAAGAAGTGCCGTCCTGCTGACGATCGATGAGTGTTCCTGCTTGGCCTGTTGGGCTCATTTGGGTCTGGCGCGGGATGGTCTTGGTGGCCGAGGCTGTGTCTACTGACCTTGCGGATCACCAGGTGTGGTCGGCCTATGGTGGCCACGGTGGGCGTCAGGAGCAGCGGCGTCCCCTCTGAGCTCAGCACCTGGTAAAGAGAGAGGCTGGCCGAGCACAGAGAGGTGTTTTCTCTTGCAGGGCTGATGAAGGCATTCAGCCGGACCCCTACTTTGGCCTCAAGTACATTGGCGTCGACAGGAACGGGACCCTCGAGCTGCACGGACAGAAGAAGCTCTCTTGGACGTTTCTGAGCAAGACTCTTCACCCTGGGGGCCTGGAAGAGGGAGGCTACTTTTTCGAAAGGAGCTGGGGTCACCGTGGGGTCATTGTTCATGTCATTGACCCCAAATCAGGGACGGTCATCCATTCTGACCGGTAAGGTCTGCCTTCACGTCAACGCATTCATTCATTCATTCATTCTTTCAACACACTCTTACTGGACACGTGTCCAAGCCAGACGCCGCTCAGGAGTCCTGAGAACGTGGCTGTGAGCAAAACAGAAATCCTTGATCTCAAGGAGTTAGATCTCTCCTTCCAGAGACACATGCCTCGGGAAGCGGAATTAAACAGGAGCAGGCACATCCGCACACACGTGGGCACAAGTATGCACAGCATAGTTTCAGACTGTGATCATCGGTAATTAGGGGGAAAGCGTCGTGGGACTGGGCAGAGGAACTAGGGAAGGTCGTCTCGCGTCACGTGGTCAGGGAGGCCAGTCGAAGCAAGAAACATTGGAACTGAGGCCCGCAGGGTGAGGCAGAGTCAGGGAAAGAGCATTCAAGGCAGAGAGCAGCAAGTGCAAAGGCTGGTGCTGAGAAAGCACGCGTTGTTCTCATTGGATGGAAAGACCAGAAGAGAGGCGGGAGGGCTGAGAGCGATGCTAGCGAGATGCCTCGAAGTGCGCTTCCAGGCAGGGGCGGGCGTGCGGCCGGGGACGGCCCTGGAGGAGGTGGGTTTTATTCTTAGTGGAATGCAAAGCCACCAACGTGCTTTAAGAAGAAAACAATCTGATTTAGCCATATCTGCCTGCAATGCAGAAAATCCAGGTTCCATCCCTGGGTTGGGAAGATCTGGAGGAGGCAATGGGAACCCACGCCAGAATTCTGGCCTGGAGAATCCCGTGGACAGAGGATCTCAGAGTCACAAGGTTGGGGAGAGTTGGAGCTGGGATTCAAACCCAGATCTGGCCAGACCCTAAACCACTAGATTGCCCCCATAGGTCCCCTGGTGACAGCCGCTCAGCCCAGGGTGGAGCAGTCCTCAGCCACCCAGGTGACGAAGCAGGATGAGCTTGACTGACCCAAAGGGTCTCAGGGAGCCCCTCTCTTCAGAGGAGAGAGTAGGCTCCTCAGTTGTGTTCTGACTCCTCGATGTGGCTCCTTTTTAAAAATTGTATTATATTATACTCCATTTAGTCTTCCTTTAGTTTTTTAAAAATTTTATTTCTTTTTTGGCCCTTCTGGGTTTTCACTGCTGCTACAGGCTCTTCTCTAGTTGCACGGAGCGGGGCTACTCTCTCACTGAGGTGAGCAGGCTTCTTGTTGCAGTGATGTCTCCTGTTGTGGAACTCGTGCTCTAGGGCACACGGGCTTCAGTAGTTGTGTCATATGGGCTCCATAGTTGCAGTTCCGAGGCTCTAGAGCACAGGCTCCATAGTTGTGGCTCACAGGCTCCGTTGCTCTGCAGCATGTGGGATCTTCCCGGATCAGGGATCGAACCCGTGTCTCCTGCATTGGCAGGTGAACTCTTCACCACTGAGCTACCAGGGAAGCCCCTTCCTTTAGCTTTTTTTTTTTGGTGGGGGGAGCGGATTGGGGAGGGAGGGGTGGTGGGCGGGCCACTTCTATTGGTTTTTCATTTATCTATTTTTCATCCATCTATTTGTTCTTTGGCCTGTGTGGGCCTCCCATCGCAGTGGCCTCTGTTGTCACAGAGCACCGGCTCTGGGTGCATGAGCTCCAGAGTTCCGGCTCGGTAATTGGACACATCGGTCCAGCCACTCCGCGGCACGTGGGATCCTCCTGGGCCAGGGATTGAACCGGCGCCCCTTGCACTGCAAGGCAGTGTCCTTACCCACTGGACCACCAGGGAAGCCCTTCCTTTAGTTTTTATTATGAATTTTTATAGTTGCTTTACAATGTTGTATGAGCTTCTGCTGTGTGGCAAGGTGAATCAGCTGTCCATGTACACATATCTCCCCTATTTTGGATTTCCTTCCATTCGGATCACCCCAGAGTGGGGTTCCCTGGGCTGTACAGCAGATTCATATCCATTATCTATTTTAAGCATCATAGTGTCTGTACATGCCAGTCCCAATCTTCCTGTTCATCCTACTTCTTTCCCCCTTGGCGTCTGTACGTTTGTCCTCTACCTCTGTGTCTCTGTTTCTGCTCTGCATGTAGGTTCATTGGTACCATTTTTCTACATTCCACATATCAGTAGTATAACATGATATTTGTTCTCTTTCTGACTTCGGTCTGTATCACAGTCTCTAGGTCCATCCATGTCTGCAAATGGGACCATCTTTTTCCTTTTTATGGCTGAGTAACATTCCATTGTATACAGATACCCCATCTTCTTTGCCCATTCCTCTGTCAGGGGACATTCAGGGTGCTTCCGTGTTGTGGCTATCGTAAACAGTGCTGCCGTGAACATCGGGGTTCGTGCCTTCTTTGGAAGGCTGCCTCCTTAAGCAGCACAGCGTGGTTACTCGTGGCAGCCAACCTTAAGTTGAATTCATCACTGAAGTGGATAATGAGATGCCACCCTGACAGCGAACGTGGAGATTCCAAAGACAGGATCGCTGCTCCTGCCTGGCCTCCTTTGGGGAAAGCCGAGCCAGTGGGTTCAAGAATCTGACAGCTGAAGGTGCCTGAGGAAAGATGTTAAGAAACACTAAACACACACAGAAATTCAGGCTATAGTCACCTGAGACCTGTTACCTGCATAACATTGCTTGGAGAAATAAGAACTTTGATGGACCCTTGGGCGGTAGTAAGCTTGTGATTGGCTAGAGAGAAGCGAAGGATGACTGAGTGAAGGGGTGGGGGTGGGCGTGTGGTGTGGACGCTGAGATATTTTTGGCTTGTAGCAGGCCTTTCTTGGGGAAGGGCAGTGGAGAAGGAAGGGGCCAGGATATAGAAACAGTGAAAGACAAGGCTGAGGACTCCTGAGCATCCATACACCCCACCCCCCACAACCTCCTAGAACTGCCACGGCTTTCATTTCCTCAGATCTTGGCGATTCATGCTGGTTTATTTTTTCTAGATTCCTTGTAGAACTATTTTGCTTGTTCAGTTCCAAGACAAATTCTTTTGGAATTTCCATAGTTGTTGAGTAAAATCTTTATACTTAATAAATGCACTTTCTATGTCGAATTGGGATCACGACAAAATTGTGTCTTTCCTTCGTCAATTCTTGTCACCTGTAGTGTAAGTTTTTTTTCATGTGTATGAGTGGATTTTCCTGGTCAAGTCTCAAAATCATTTTTGCTAAATTCCACATTCAGTAGTTAACAATTTTTCTCTTCTGATCGGTCTGTATCACAGTCTCTAGGTCCATCCATGTCTGCAAATGGGACCATCTTTTTCCTTTTTATGGCTGAGTAACATTCCATTGTATACAGATACCCCATCTTCTTTGCCCATTCCTCTGTCAGGGGACATTCAGGGTGCTTCCGTGTTGTGGCTATCGTAAACAGTGCTGCCGTGAACATCGGGGTTCGTGCCTTCTTTGGAAGGCTGCCTCCTTAAGCAGCACAGCGTGGTTACTCGTGGCAGCCAACCTTAAGTTGAATTCATCACTGAAGTGGATAATGAGATGCCACCCTGACAGCGAACGTGGAGATTCCAAAGACAGGATCGCTGCTCCTGCCTGGCCTCCTTTGGGGAAAGCCGAGCCAGTGGGTTCAAGAATCTGACAGCTGAAGGTGCCTGAGGAAAGATGTTAAGAAACACTAAACACACACAGAAATTCAGGCTATAGTCACCTGAGACCTGTTACCTGCATAACATTGCTTGGAGAAATAAGAACTTTGATGGACCCTTGGGCGGTAGTAAGCTTGTGATTGGCTAGAGAGAAGCGAAGGATGACTGAGTGAAGGGGTGGGGGTGGGCGTGTGGTGTGGACGCTGAGATATTTTTGGCTTGTAGCAGGCCTTTCTTGGGGAAGGGCAGTGGAGAAGGAAGGGGCCAGGATATAGAAACAGTGAAAGACAAGGCTGAGGACTCCTGAGCATCCATACACCCCACCCCCCACAACCTCCTAGAACTGCCACGGCTTTCATTTCCTCAGATCTTGGCGATTCATGCTGGTTTATTTTTTCTAGATTCCTTGTAGAACTATTTTGCTTGTTCAGTTCCAAGACAAATTCTTTTGGAATTTCCATAGTTGTTGAGTAAAATCTTTATACTTAATAAATGCACTTTCTATGTCGAATTGGGATCACGACAAAATTGTGTCTTTCCTTCGTCAATTCTTGTCACCTGTAGTGTAAGTTTTTCTTGAGATCTCTATTTCATAGCTGTTTCATGTGTATGAGAGTGGATTTTCCTGGTCAAGTCTCAAAATCATTGTTTTCTTGCTGTAATAAAAGCTCTTTTTCCTTAAAAATCATGACTTGAGGGCTTCCCTGGTGGTCCAGTGGGTGAAGAGCCTGCTTTGCAGTGCAGGGGCACCGGTTCGATCCCCGGCCTGGGAAGATCCCACGTGCCGTGGAGCGGCTGGACCCGTGTGTCCAATTGCGAGCCAGTGCTCTGGAGCGCATGCACCCAGAGCCGGTGCTCTGCAGCAAGTGAGGCCACTGCAATGCCAAGGAATAAAAGCTGGATGAAAATATATATTAAAAAACTATAAGAGGCATGATGGGGAAAAAATTTAAAAAAAAAATCACGATTCTTGAGATCTTCAGATGGCCTGTGAGCTGTCCTACTGCAGGCAGACGCTTTGCGCTCGCTCTGTGAGCTGCTGCCAGGACTTAAAATTCCCCTCCCTGCCCTTTTCAGGTTTGACACCTACAGATCCAAGAAAGAGAGTGAACGTCTGGCCCAGTATTTAAACGCTGTGCCCGATGGCAGGATCCTTTCTGTTGCCGTGAACGATGAAGGCTCGCGAAACTTGGATGATGTGGCTAGAAAGGCGATGACCAGACTGGGCAGCAAACACTTCCTCCACCTTGGATTCAGGTATTGGTCATCCCTTCCATCCCTTCCCAGAGCTCCAGAACATGGAGGCAACGATAGTCCAGGCCAACTTTACTTCCTTCCTGGTTTCCCTGGGGCCACGGGACTCTCAAGGGTGTCCCTAGAGGCTGCAGGCATGGGCATCTAGCTGCACTGGACGTATGAGGACTTGTTCTTGAAAAGAGCCTGGTTTTTCTTCCAAGGGTGCTCCACTCTTCAGACTCCAAAGCTGTTTGTGTATATGTGCTCATTCATTCAATCAGTCACTTACGAATTATTAATCGAACATCTATGGTGTGTAAGTGCCACATGCAGGGAATGGTCTTTGTCCCTTCCTTTGGCAAAGGGATCCGAATGTGCCCTGAGGGTTGGCGGACATTGTTTAGGGAGCACAGGAGACCAAGCCCCCTGCACCAGAGGGGGCCCTTGGGTATGCTCCAGGGCGTGTTCTGTTGCCTGGATTGCTGCGTCAAGCCTGACTCCTGTTGGCACCGAGATAAACGTGTTACCTTTGATCTACAGTAGCCACACCTTTGACTCAGGTTGAATCAGATCTGGGTTCAGGTTGGAAAGTTGAGATCATCTGTCCTGAGGCGACTAAAGATAGAGATGCCCCGCCTTTTGGCTCTGCAGATCTTGGGGGCAGGCCAGAGGCTTTCCGGATCTCCAAGAGGAGCAATTTCACTGGCTGGGCGGAGGCCCCCGGAGTCTCGAGACCCAGGGTGCGTTTCCCACCTACCCATGGGCTGCTGCCTCTGGAAGCGTTTGGGCAGGAAACTGGAGCAGTTAGAGGTGACTGTGACGCTGTAGTATTGCAGAGTTCCTTTGCTGATAAAAACCCAAGGACACTGCTATTTCATTGTCTTAGATGCCAAAAGGCCAGCCTCGACAGTTAGAGGTAGACCTGCAGAGAGACGACCTCTGTAAGGCCTCCGCTGAAGAAGGGCCAAGATCTGGCATCCAGCGTGGCCTGACTTTGAGTCTGGGCTGTACCTCCCGTTAGGTGACGGCACCCAAGTGACTCACCCTCTCTTTGAACTGTTCCTGTGATCTCTAAACTGGGATCTTCCTGGAGTCAGCCTGGAGGACTCTGGGGAGGGTAAGGCTGAGGCGGTGAGCGGAGGATTTGCCACTGTGTGTCGCACAGAGTGAGAACTCAAGGAACATCAGCAACTCTTCTTATAAACAAGAGCCACGGAAAGGATGGATGCTATTGATATCTTCTAGGAGTAGAGGAGCTAGGTAGGCAGGAGTTACATTGTTGCCCTTCCTTTGCTTCCAATGACAGACTCAGAGCAACTCAAGTCAGTAGATCCCAGACTTGGACCCGTCATGTGTTCATTCAGACAGACAGGGAACATTGAGCAGAAATGGGCACGAATCGCAAAGGATGGACTGGTTCTACTGAGCTCTCGCGGGAAGGCAGCCATAAACAAGAATGGATGACGGGGCGTGGAAGAACAAGAAGGGAAGGGAAGAGAGATGAAGTGAGCAAGGGGGCTCAGGATGGCCTTCTGCTCTGTGCCAAGGAGCTTGCTTTTTTTTTTTTTTTTTCAATTTGGTAGGTATTAAAAAATTTTAAGCAAGAGTGGCACAGTTTA
Source organism: Tragulus kanchil (assembly GCA_022376925.1). NCBI lineage: Eukaryota > Metazoa > Chordata > Mammalia > Artiodactyla > Tragulidae > Tragulus > Tragulus kanchil. The sequence goes on from JAIOJX010000032.1 coordinate 26,725,339, forward strand.
ATCCCCAACCTCAGTGAGGACTTACTTTCCAAGAGGAGATCAAAACAAAAATAATCAAACATAATATGAGTTGTTGTACTGGGAGCTCATAGGAAGAGAGAGGCTGGCTTAGCTAGTAGAGGGAGGACAAGGAAACCTCCCTGCCTTCGAGCATGCCGTGAACACTTCCCATGGAGAAAAAAGGAGCATAATACTTTCTAAAGCGGGACCCCTTCTTTTTCTCCTTCACTCCTCACGAAGGAGATGCATCTCTTTCCTTCTCAAGGCTCAGTGCTGATTGCTGGGTACTCAGTCACATCTGCCTGGGGCATTCTCCTCGAGCTTAGCTCAGGAGAGTCATACCCTTTCCCCCTTGGAGAGTGTCTTCTTGTCTTCCTGATGGAATTGGAGCACTTGCTTCAGGACGTCCTTAAGCCTGGCAACTGGTATGCAGGGTTACGGGCTTGTTTACTTGTGATTCTTTTTTTTTTTTTATTCTTTATTTTAAAGGTTTTACAGAGTTTTGTAGTTCACAGACATGTATGTTCCCAGATCAGTCATATGCATATCCATGATCCCCACCCCCCCAGTTCCCCCCATCCCACCCCTTCAGACCTTCGCCCCAAGCCATTGTAAGCACTCCTATTCCCTTAGCACTATGACACTAGCTATCTTTTCCACACATAACAGTATAGGTTTCCATGTTACTCCCTCCATGCTTCCCCATCCCTATTTCTTCCCCACAACGTCCTTATGTCTATGCTCTGTCTGTTTTTCCATGAGTTCCCTGCGTGTGTTATCAAGACCGTCCTACTAGATTCCATATATGTGTGTTAGTATACTGTATTTATCTTTCTCTTTTTGACTTACTTCACTTTTTATGATAGGTTCTAGAGCCAGCCACTTCATTAGGACTGAGTCTTCTACATTTTTTTTAACAGCTGAGTAGTATTCCATTGTATATATATACCAGAGCTTCTGGATCCATTCATTCGTCGATGGACATCTAGGCTGCTTCCAAGTTCTGGCTATTGTATAGAGAGCTGCAATGAACATTGGGGTACAGGTGCTTCTTTCAGTTTTGATTTCATCAGGATATAAGCCTAATAGTGGGATTGCTGGGTTGTAGGGTGCTTCTATTTTTAGTTTTTTAAAAAATCTCCATACTGTCTTCCATAGAGGCTGTATCAATTGACATTCTCACCAGCAATGCAAGAGGGTTCCCTTTTCTCCGCACCCTCTCCAGCATTTATTGTCTGCAGATTTTTTGATGATGGCCATTCTGATGAGTGTGAGGTGGTATCTCATTGTAGTTTTAATTTGCATTTCTCTAATAATAAGCGAGGTTGAGCATTGTTTCATGTGCTTTTGGGCCATCTGTATGTCCTCTTTGGAGAGGCGTCTCTTTAGATCTTTTTCCCATTTTTTTATTGGGTTGTTCATTTTTCCTGTGCTGAGTTGTCTGAGTTGCTTGTAGATTTTGGAGATTAATTCTTTGTCTGTTGTTTCATTTGCTATGATTTTCTCCCACTCTGTGGGGTGTCTGTTGAGCTTTTTTGTAATTTCTTTTGCTGTACAGAAGCTTTTAAGTTTCATGAGGCCCCACAAGTTCATTTTTCTTTTCAGCTCTGCTATTTTAGTTGATGGGTCAGAGAAGTTTGCTTTGATTGATGTCCTTGAGGGTTTTGCCTATATTCTCCTCTAAGAGTTTGATGGTTTCCGGTCTTACATTTAGGTCTTTAATCCATTTTGAGTTGATCTTAGTGTATGGTGTCAGGGAATGTTTGTTCCACCTTCATTTTTTTGCATGTAGCTGTCCAATTTTCCCAGCACCACTTGTTGAAGAGGCTGTCTTTGTCCCATTTTATAGTTTCTCCTCCTTTGTCAAAAATAGGTGCGTGGGTTGATCCCTGGGTTCTCTATCTTGTTCCATTGGTCTATAATTCTGTTTTTGTGCCAGTACCATACTGTCTTGATGACTTATCTTTCCTTTTTTGATAGGTTCTAGAGCCAGCCACTTCATTAGGACTGAGTCTTCTGCATTTCTTTTAACAGCTGAGTAGTATTCCATTGTATATATATACCAGAGCTTCTGGATCCATTCATTCGTCGATGGACATCTAGGCTGCTTCCAAGTTCTGGCTATTGTATAGAGAGCTGCAATGAACATTGGGGTACAGGTGCTTCTTTCAGTTTTGATTTCATCAGGATATAAGCCTAATAGTGGGATTGCTGGGTTGTAGGGTGCTTCTATTTTTAGTTTTTTAAAAAATCTCCATACTGTCTTCCATAGAGGCTGTATCAATTGACATTCTCACCAGCAATGCAAGAGGGTTCCCTTTTCTCCGCACCCTCTCCAGCATTTATTGTCTGCAGATTTTTTGATGATGGCCATTCTGATGAGTGTGAGGTGGTATCTCATTGTAGTTTTAATTTGCATTTCTCTAATAATAAGCGAGGTTGAGCATTGTTTCATGTGCTTTTGGGCCATCTGTATGTCCTCTTTGGAGAGGCGTCTCTTTAGATCTTTTTCCCATTTTTTGATTGGGTTGTTCATTTTTCCTGTGCTGAGTTGTCTGAGTTGCTTGTAGATTTTGGAGATTAATTCTTTGTCTGTTGTTTCATTTGCTATGATTTTCTCCCACTCTGTGGGGTGTCTGTTGAGCTTTTTTGTAATTTCTTTTGCTGTACAGAAGCTTTTAAGTTTCATGAGGCCCCACAAGTTCATTTTTCTTTTCAGCTCTGCTATTTTAGTTGATGGGTCAGAGAAGTTTGCTTTGATTGATGTCCTTGAGGGTTTTGCCTATATTCTCCTCTAAGAGTTTGATGGTTTCCGGTCTTACATTTAGGTCTTTAATCCATTTTGAGTTGATCTTAGTGTATGGTGTCAGGGAATGTTTGTTCCACCTTCATTTTTTTGCATGTAGCTGTCCAATTTTCCCAGCACCACTTGTTGAAGAGGCTGTCTTTGTCCCATTTTATAGTTTCTCCTCCTTTGTCAAAAATAGGTGCGTGGGTTGATCCCTGGGTTCTCTATCTTGTTCCATTGGTCTATAATTCTGTTTTTGTGCCAGTACCATACTGTCTTGATGACTGTTTCTTTGTAGTATAGTCTGAAGTTAGGGAGGCTGATTCCTCCAGCTCCGGTTTTCTTTCTCAGGATTGCTTTGGCTATTCGAGGTCTTTTGTGTTTCCATATGAACTGTGTGATTCTTTGGTCTAGTTCTGTGAAAAATGTCAATGGGAGTTGAATAGGTATTGCATTGAATCTGTAGATGATATTTGGTAGTATGGTCATTTTCACAATATTGATTCTCCCGATCCAGGAACATGGAACATCTCTCCATCTGTTTAAGTCTTCTTTAATGTCTCTCATGAGTGTCTTGTAATTTTCTGTGTACAATTCTTTTGTTTCTTTGGGTAGGTTTATTCCTAGGTATTTGATTCTTTTGGTTGCAATGGTGACGGGGATTGCCTCTTTGATTTCGTTTTCTGATTTTTCATTGTTTGTATATAGGAATGCCAGTGATTTCTGTGTGTTGACTTTGTATCCTGCGACGTTGCTGAATCCCTTGATTAGCTCTAGTAGCTTTGTAATAGAGTCTTTGGGATTTTTTATGTGTAAATATCATGTCGTCTGCAAAAAGAGAGAGCTTGACTTCTTCCTTTCCAATCTGGATTCCTTTGATTTCTTTCTCTTCTCTTATTGCCGTTGCTAAAACTTCCAGGACTATGTTGAATAGTAGTGGTGAAAGTGGGCACCCCTGTCTTGTTCCTGATCTTAGAGGGAATGCTTTGAGTTTTTCACCATTGAGGATAATGTTCGCTGTGGGCTTCTCATAGATGGCTTTCACTATGTTGAGATAGGTTCCTTCTATGCCCATTTTCTGAAGAGTTTTTATCATAAATGGATGTTGTACTTTGTCGAAGACTTTTTCTGCATCTATTGAGATGATCATGTGATTTTTGTCTCTCAGTTTGTTGATACGGTGTATCACATGGATTGATTTGCGGATGTTGAAGAATCCTTGCATGCCTGGGATGAACCCGACTTGATCATGATGTATGAGTTTTTACTTGTGATTCTTACCTCGGCTACTGCCAGAGGCTTGCAATTCACAAACATCAGGCTGGCCAGGTGACTTGGAAGGCCAAGGCTTGCAGAGAAGGGCTCTTGTCCTTCCAAAAAGGGAAGCCCAGCCTGTGTTTTCCCAGCAGCCTCCATGTGACACTTTGTATCAGCTCTGCCTCCAGCACAGGCTTAGTTAGACAGGTGAAAACTTCACTTTTCATTGTGTGTGTGTGTGTGTTTTTTCTTTTTCCAGACACCCATGGAGCTTCCTAACCGTGAAAGGAGATCCCTCTTCTTCCGTGGAAGACCACATAGAGTATCATGGTAATACATGGCGAGAGGCTCAACTTCCTCCAGGGTTTTCCTGACCAAGAGGCTCCGGGGCTTTTTGAAGCACTTTCCGTGGCACAGTGATAAAGAATCCACCTGCCAGTGCAGGAGACTCAAGAAATACAGATTCAGTCCCTGGGTCAGGAAGGTCCCCTGGAGGAGGAAATGGCTATCCACACCAGCATGCTTGGCTGCAGAATCCCATGGCCAGAGGAACCAGGCAGAGTATAGTCTGTGGGGTCAGAAAGAGTTGGACATGACTGAGCACACATCCACCTCCCCAAGAACGTGGCTGATCCACCTCCCAAGACACTGTTGAGAGACTAGCTGCTTCATACATGAGTGGCAGAAGCCCATGCTGATTTAAGGCCCATCACTAGCATAGGATTTACATTTGCAAAGAAATCGTCATTGGTTTAGTCCCCAACAAGTGACAAAGAAAGGGTGAGAACTGGCTCAGAACCAGCAAGAGTCATATTTTGAGCTAAAGAGACGCTTTGGGGAATTTGCTGGCGGTCCAGTGGCTAAGAGTCCGTGCTTCCATTGCACGGGGTGTGGGTTCCATCCCTGGTCAAGGAAGTAAGATCCCACACATTATGGCCAAAAAAAAGAAAAACGTAAGGAGAAAAAATGGCTCGAGGTCCACGTGGGTAGGGGGCTTCTCAGCCTTAGCATCACATCTTTCTGAATTTGGGGGTCTGGGTGGTTACGGACACCTTCAATCTCCCCTCTGACAGGACACCATGGCTCTGCAGCTGCCCGGGTGTTCAAACTCTTCCGGACGGAGCATGGCGAGCTTTTCAACGTCTCCTCCTCCAGTGAGTGGGTTCAAGGTGAGGCGCTTGGGACCCCTTGGTAACATCCCACAGATGGATAAAAAGCCAGGACTCGGCAGCAAGAGGGTGTTTCTTTTGCACCACTAAGACCACTTGGCGGCTTGACTGTGCCAGCACCTATTCTCTCGGCAACCGAGAGCTGTCTTTAAGGCAGACTCGGGGTGGATGGCCAAGAGGGACATTTCCTCTCAGGGCACGCCTCTCTCTGCCTAGCAGTGGCACTGACAGAGAACGCAGGCAGGTGCAGGAGCCGGCCTTCAGGAGCTAAGACCACATAGAGTATCATGGTAATACATGGCGAGGCTCAACTTCCTCCAGGGTTTTCCTGACCAAGAGGCTCCGGGGCTTTTTGAAGCACTTTCCGTGGCACAGTGATAAAGAATCCACCTGCCAGTGCAGGAGACTCAAGAAATACAGATTCAGTCCCTGGGTCAGGAAGGTCCCCTGGAGGAGGAAATGGCTATCCACACCAGCATGCTTGGCTGCAGAATCCCATGGCCAGAGGAACCAGGCAGAGTATAGTCTGTGGGGTCAGAAAGAGTTGGACATGACTGAGCACACATCCACCTCCCCAAGAACGTGGCTGATCCACCTCCCAAGACACTGTTGAGAGACTAGCTGCTTCATACATGAGTGGCAGAAGCCCATGCTGATTTAAGGCCCATCACTAGCATAGGATTTACATTTGCAAAGAAATCGTCATTGGTTTAGTCCCCAACAAGTGACAAAGAAAGGGTGAGAACTGGCTCAGAACCAGCAAGAGTCATATTTTGAGCTAAAGAGACGCTTTGGGGAATTTGCTGGCGGTCCAGTGGCTAAGAGTCCGTGCTTCCATTGCACGGGGTGTGGGTTCCATCCCTGGTCAAGGAAGTAAGATCCCACACATTATGGCCAAAAAAAAGAAAAACGTAAGGAGAAAAAATGGCTCGAGGTCCACGTGGGTAGGGGGCTTCTCAGCCTTAGCATCACATCTTTCTGAATTTGGGGGTCTGGGTGGTTACGGACACCTTCAATCTCCCCTCTGACAGGACACCATGGCTCTGCAGCTGCCCGGGTGTTCAAACTCTTCCGGACGGAGCATGGCGAGCTTTTCAACGTCTCCTCCTCCAGTGAGTGGGTTCAAGGTGAGGCGCTTGGGACCCCTTGGTAACATCCCACAGATGGATAAAAAGCCAGGACTCGGCAGCAAGAGGGTGTTTCTTTTGCACCACTAAGACCACTTGGCGGCTTGACTGTGCCAGCACCTATTCTCTCGGCAACCGAGAGCTGTCTTTAAGGCAGACTCGGGGTGGATGGCCAAGAGGGACATTTCCTCTCAGGGCACGCCTCTCTCTGCCTAGCAGTGGCACTGACAGAGAACGCAGGCAGGTGCAGGAGCCGGCCTTCAGGAGCTCACACACGGGAACACAGGGGGCATCAAAAGCAACAATCCTCAAGGGCACCCTCGGACAATGGGCACGTGGCTGGGTCTCATCTTCCTCTCCTTTGGGCAGTAACAAAGAATATCGACTAAGATAGTCAATAAGAAGCACTTGCAATGAACAGTGGAAGTGGTGGGGAGGTTGACCAACCCCTGGGAGCCAGCCTGGTGGGAGCCTGGGTAGAGGGTGTTTGATTCTCATGGCACCGTGTGTGCTTGGGGGCTGAGCCCAGCATGGCCAGTCTCAGTGCCCCGCTTGCCTGACCCTGATCTTCACTTTCTGCCCAGATGTGGAGTGGACAGAGTGGTTTGAACATGACCAAGCGCCTTACGCGAAAGGTGGGGAGAAAATTTCAGACCTCCGGGTCACTCACCCAGGGAAGATCTGCAATCGTCCCATTGATATCCAGGTAACCGAAGAGTTCACGGAGGCTTTGTCTTGAGGAAGACGCTGTAGATCACAAGCTTTCTTGCCATCTGAGTGATGTGAGTGTCCTGCTCCTGCTGTGGTATGGATAAAGCAGAGAGCAGCGTTCTCGCTTTAGAGGCTCACTTGGAAGCTGGTTATCTGCTCCAGGCCCCCACACCAGTGAGATTCAGAGGCAGGATTCAGGTCCTCTCCTGGCTGCAGAATCCCTTTTCCATCTCCTCAGCCTGCTTCTCCAGTCATGGCTGAGGGCTCCCAGAGCGGGGAGCATTTGACCTATTCAGCTTCACACACCCGTTCATTTCCTTTGAGGGGCCTCAGGTGCACAGGGTGTAGCCAGGATTCAGGTGCAGGCTGAGCTCAGCGTAGATGAAGAACACCCACAGCCTTGTTCTCCACTCTGGCAATGAAAGCCAGCGTTCAGAACAGACAGTATTTGCTCGGAATCTTCACGTGGAGTTAACTCTGTCAAAAGGGACCTGGGCATCCCTGGTGGCTCAGACGGTAAAGAATCTGCCTGCTGTGCGGGAGACTTGGGTTCGACCCTGGGCAACCGAGAGCTGTCTTTAAGGCCCAGGAAGGGCTTGCACAGGCACGGGAACGAGGCAGGTGCAGGAGCCGGCCTTCAGGAGCTCACAGGAACACAGGGGCATCAAAAGCAACAATCCTCAAGGGCACCCTCGGACAATGGGCACGTGGCTGGGTCTCATCTTCCTCTCCTTTGGGCAGTAACAAAGAATATCGACTAAGATAGTCAATAAGAAGCACTTGCAATGAACAGTGGAAGTGGTGGGGAGGTTGACCAACCCCTGGGAGCCAGCCTGGTGGGAGCCTGGGTAGAGGGTGTTTGATTCTCATGGCACCGTGTGTGCTTGGGGGCTGAGCCCAGCATGGCCAGTCTCAGTGCCCCGCTTGCCTGACCCTGATCTTCACTTTCTGCCCAGATGTGGAGTGGACAGAGTGGTTTGAACATGACCAAGCGCCTTACGCGAAAGGTGGGGAGAAAATTTCAGACCTCCGGGTCACTCACCCAGGGAAGATCTGCAATCGTCCCATTGATATCCAGGTAACCGAAGAGTTCACGGAGGCTTTGTCTTGAGGAAGACGCTGTAGATCACAAGCTTTCTTGCCATCTGAGTGATGTGAGTGTCCTGCTCCTGCTGTGGTATGGATAAAGCAGAGAGCAGCGTTCTCGCTTTAGAGGCTCACTTGGAAGCTGGTTATCTGCTCCAGGCCCCCACACCAGTGAGATTCAGAGGCAGGATTCAGGTCCTCTCCTGGCTGCAGAATCCCTTTTCCATCTCCTCAGCCTGCTTCTCCAGTCATGGCTGAGGGCTCCCAGAGCGGGGAGCATTTGACCTATTCAGCTTCACACACCCGTTCATTTCCTTTGAGGGGCCTCAGGTGCACAGGGTGTAGCCAGGATTCAGGTGCAGGCTGAGCTCAGCGTAGATGAAGAACACCCACAGCCTTGTTCTCCACTCTGGCAATGAAAGCCAGCGTTCGCAGAACAGACAGTATTTGCTCGGAATCTTCACGTGGAGTTAACTCTGTCAAAAAGGGACCTGGGCATCCCTGGTGGCTCAGACGGTAAAGAATCTGCCTGCTGTGCGGGAGACTTGGGTTCGACCCCTGGGTCAGGAAGATCGCCTGGAGAAGGAAATGGCAACCCACTCCAGTATTCTTGCCTGGAGAATCCCATGGGCAGAGGAGCCTGGCAGGCTAAAGTCCATGGGGTCGCAGGGAGTCTGACACAGCTGAGCACACCCGCACATGCACGCACACACACACGAGAATTTGGAGTCATTTCAGAAAGACCATATATAAAAATAGCAGCATTTGCACACCACCTTTTCTCAGATTATCTGACCTCAGGTCCCAGGTCATCTGACCATTTCCACTCCTTTACATCCCATCCCCCTCCCTGAAGGAGGACTTCCACCCTCTGCCTTCCATCGTAGAGGAACTGTGGGGCAAGGGGCCGCTTTTCCAAGAGAGGAGAGTCAGTTCTGTGGTCAGCAAAAGCCAGGGAGCCTTTCCCACTGTTTGGCTAAGGCTGTCTGTTCCCATGGCTCCAGCGTGACTGAGAAGGATTCACCCAGATTCTGTTACACATTGCCGACGCTTCTCGGTCCAACAGAATCAAAAAGCACTGACTCCCCAAACACACACTTCTCTGATTTAGCTTTAATCTTCTCTCGCAACCTTGCACATTCCAGCTCTCATTCTGAAAGAGCCACAATTGGATTCGTCCCGTTCACTTGGCTACAGGAAGTCCGGTCCTGTACCAGCGCTCCCTCCCCAAGTGTTTTCTGGAAATCCTCGAGGAACGTGTCCATGCTCTGCACATCCCTCCCGGTGTTTGCTCTGCCAGCTGTCTGGCTCCAGACCACTGTTGTTGAGAAGACCACTTCTCCATGCCAGGAAAATAGCTCTCCTTCGGCATTTCTTCCTCTCAGGAACTTTGCTTGCAGCTCAGATATCGGCTCTTCCCTGAGAGTGTCAAGGCACCACTGATCCCAGGCTAAATGAGCCAATAAAGCTTTACAGAAGGCTTGGAGAGAGCAGAGGGAACCAGGGAAAATACATGTATTTTCCCATATGCTATATAATAGGGAGTGCTTGCTTCCCAGGTGGCTCAGCGGGAAAGAATCTGCCCGCCAATCCAGGAGATGAGGATTTGATCCCTGGGTCGGGAAGATCCCCTGGAGAAGGAAATGGCAACCTGCTCCAGTATTCTTGCCTGGAAAATCCCATGGACAGAGGAGCCTGGCGGGCTACAGTCTGTGGGGTCACAAAAGAGTCGAACATGACTTAGTGACTAAATAACAACCACGTGACTGCTCCCCAGCTCCACAACCCCAGACCTTCCTCGGAGACCCAGCCCCATGCTCAGTAGCCACCACGCTGCCGCCACGTGGCAGGGCCCATGTACAGCAGAAACTAACACAACGTGGTGGAACAACTGCATGCAATGAAAAATTTAAGAGAGGGAAACGGAGCAAATGCTCCCCTTTCTCGCCATCAGCCTTCAGCCAGTAGTGGCCCTGCCTTAGCCAGAGTGTCTCTTTATGGTCGCCAGGGGCAGCGAGGTAGAAGATACTCCGGGTTTTTCTCAAGTCAGAGAAGCAACGCCGGGCTTGTCCTATGGTCACTGCAGGCGAGCAAAGCAAGAGTTCCTCCTCTTTAGCAACAGAGGCAGACACATCTGCCAGGAGCCACATGCGCAAGTTAATGAACCCACCAGAGAGACCGAAACAGAACTGGAGTGCCCAGGTGCCCACTTTGGCCCCTTAGGGAAATCCCAGGCCACTGCGGTCACCTGCCACCTCAGATCACCCACAGGGTCCCCCAGAAACCTGCTCTGTCCCGATGCCGTCAGATCCCCTGGGGAGGGAGGGCTGTTCAGGACATCTGTCACCCGGGCAGGATGGAGAGTCGGGAAGCAAAAGGAAATAGCTAAGGTTAACACAGTCGATCTCAACTCAAGGCAAGTTTTTCAGCTTCTGATAGTTTGTGATTCTGCAAAATCAAAACCAAACCACAGTCCCCAGTTTTTGCATCTTCACCCTTCTTACGGTTCTCCTGGGCAGAACTTTGCTTGCAGCTCAGATATCGGCTCTTCCTGAGAGTGTCAAGGCACCACTGATCCCAGGCTAAATGAGCCAATAAAGCTTTACAGAAGGCTTGGAGAGAGAGGAACCAGGGAAAATACATGTATTTTCCCATATGCTATATAATAGGGAGTGCTTGCTTCCCAGGTGGCTCAGCGGGAAAGAATCTGCCCGCCAATCCAGGAGATGAGGATTTGATCCCTGGGTCAGGAAGATCCCCTGGAGAAGGAAATGGCAACCTGCTCCAGTATTCTTGCCTGGAAAATCCCATGGACAGAGGAGCCTGGCGGGCTACAGTCTGTGGGGTCACAAAAGAGTCGAACATGACTTAGTGACTAAATAACAACCACGTGACTGCTCCCCAGCTCCACAACCCCAGACCTTCCTCGGAGACCCAGCCCCATGCTCAGTAGCCACCACGCTGCCGCCACGTGGCAGGGCCCATGTACAGCAGAAACTAACACAACGTGGTGGAACAACTGCATGCAATGAAAAATTTAAGAGAGGGAAACGGAGCAAATGCTCCCCTTTTCTCGCCATCAGCCTTCAGCCAGTAGTGGCCCTGCCTTAGCCAGAGTGTCTCTTTATGGTCGCCAGGGGCAGCGAGGTAGAAGATACTCCGGGTTTTTCTCAAGTCAGAGAAGCAACGCCGGGCTTGTCCTATGGTCACTGCAGGCGAGCAAAGCAAGAGTTCCTCCTCTTTAGCAACAGAGGCAGACACATCTGCCAGGAGCCACATGCGCAAGTTAATGAACCCACCAGAGAGACCGAAACAGAACTGGAGTGCCCAGGTGCCCACTTTGGCCCCTTAGGGAAATCCCAGGCCACTGCGGTCACCTGCCACCTCAGATCACCCACAGGGTCCCCCAGAAACCTGCTCTGTCCCGATGCCGTCAGATCCCCTGGGGAGGGAGGGCTGTTCAGGACATCTGTCACCCGGGCAGGATGGAGAGTCGGGAAGCAAAAGGAAATAGCTAAGGTTAACACAGTCGATCTCAACTCAAGGCAAGTTTTTCAGCTTCTGATAGTTTGTGATTCTGCAAAATCAAAACCAAACCACAGTCCCCAGTTTTTGCATCTTCACCCTTCTTACGGTTCTCCTGGGCAGAAATCTCCTTGCTTCCCACCTTCTCTCTTAAAACCCACCCGCCTTTCAAGGCCAGTGGGACCTTTTGGACTCACCCGTCCCTGGAGTTGAGACCTCACGGGACAGACCCCTCACCCCCTTCATCCCCAGCACAGGGGCTGGAGGTTGGCTGGTGGTGTGGAAGGTGTATTTTGAAACCTGAAAGCAGATTGTTTGCACCCAACTCTGCCACTCAGCAGTGCCAGGACTAGGGTTAGATGTGTGAGGTGCTCGAAACCCCACATTTAAGGTGGCACTCCTTCCCAGGGACCGACTGCACTCACATGACCCTGGAGAGAGAATGTCGCCTCACATGACCCTGGAGAGAGAACATCGCCTTAAATGTCGCGCCCTGGGTGCCTCACTAGCAATGCTGGCCATAGCTATCCATCAGGCTGTTTCCTTTATGTCTCCATATCCTCCTGAGCGAAAATGGGGAGAATGATTTTTCCTTCGTGGGATTATTTTGTGGATTTAGTGTGAGATTACATGAGGCGTCTTGACTACCACTGAGGGTCCATAATTTTTTACTGGTTTTCTTATTATTTATTATGATATTGCTTGTTTAGTGGCTGAGTTGTGTCTGACTCTTTTGTGACCCCATGGGCTGTAGTCCATCAGGCTCCTCTGTCCATCAGATTTTCCAGACAAGAGTTACTGGAGTGGGTTGCTATTTCCCTCTCCAGGGGATCTTCCTGACCCAGGCATCAAACCCGAGTTTCCTGCATTGGTAGATTCTTTACCACTGAGCCACCAGGGAAGCTCTTGATATGGCTAGTTATTTTTATAATTATTATCATGAATAACAGTCACATTGTGTCTGCTTAAAGTGAAGATCAGGTTCACTGAACAATGGTAAAACCCTTTTTACTATTATCTAAAACTGAGGTCGTTCTTATGGTTTAAAAGGGGAGATAAGAAAAACAGCAAAGTGGAGTAGAGGTTTTCTTGAAATTTTTATTGGACGCTGCCCCTTAAAAAAGGTCCAGTTCAGGGACTTTTCTGGTGGTCCAGTGGTTAAGACTCTGTGTTCCCAATGCAAGGGGCCTGGGTTCGATCCCTAGTCAGGGAACTAGATCCCATGTGCCGCAACTAAGACCCAGTGGAGCCAAATAAGTAAATAACTAAAAAAAAAAAAAAAAAAGGTCCAGTTCCACTGGGTCATGTTTTTTGCCTTGTTTTTAAATGTTCGGGGAAGTCCCACAGAAACGCTTGCTGGCCTCAGGGGAAAAGCTCCAGGGGTCAGAGCCGTAGGCCTGGCAGTCAGGTGACCTGGAGCTTGGCCCTCCGCCCTGTGAGCCTTGGTGTTTTCCTCTGGGGGCAAGCCGGCAGGGCCTGCCTCTCTGCTGGGCACCCCAGATAATGCCTGTGAGCACGCTGCCTGCAGGAAGGGGCTGAATTTTCATTCTGGCTAAGCTCCTGTCTCCACGGCTCTCCTCCCAAGCTACAGACAACCAGTATCTGCTGGGTTCAAAACAGGGCTTCCTAAAAGCGCTGCCCGCCTTTTGGATGGACTATGCTTCGCCTTCATACTGGCCCAGCCCTGGTCCCTTTGGTCTCTGTGCCAAAGAGGATGGCTGCCGTCCTCGCTGTAAATGGCAGGTCTCTGCTGACAGCCACAGTCATGGTGTGGACACACCCTGACCCTGGGATGAGCCCCAGCTGCAGCGACCATGCCCTCCTCTGACCCCTCTCCCAAGAGCCTCTGCCTGGCCTTGGAGCTGCTTGCCCGTCAGCGGCCATCCACAGAGACGCTTGCCATGGGCTAGGCCCTGAGTTGGATGCTGGGGTCAGGAAGATGCCCTTCCTTGGCCTTTCCAAGCCCGTCACCCCCACCGCCCCTCCCAGGAGGAGACAGATGTGAGCCCAGGATAGCGGGCTGTGGCTCCTGAGAACAGCGGTGTGAGCGCCTGGGGCACCAGCACATCTGTTGGATGTGTCTGGATTCTTGAATTTTACCCTAAATCTTTATTGAAAACGCTGCCTTTCAGGTTCACTGAACAATGGTAAAACCCTTTTTACTATTATCTAAAACTGAGGTCGTTCTTATGGTTTAAAAGGGGAGATAAGAAAAACAGCAAAGTGGAGTAGAGGTTTTCTTGAAATTTTTATTGGACGCTGCCCCTTAAAAAAGGTCCAGTTCAGGGACTTTTCTGGTGGTCCAGTGGTTAAGACTCTGTGTTCCCAATGCAAGGGGCCTGGGTTCGATCCCTAGTCAGGGAACTAGATCCCATGTGCCGCAACTAAGACCCAGTGGAGCCAAATAAGTAAATAACTAAAAAAAAAAAAAAAAAAGGTCCAGTTCCACTGGGTCATGTTTTTTGCCTTGTTTTTAAATGTTCGGGGAAGTCCCACAGAAACGCTTGCTGGCCTCAGGGGAAAAGCTCCAGGGGTCAGAGCCGTAGGCCTGGCAGTCAGGTGACCTGGAGCTTGGCCCTCCGCCCTGTGAGCCTTGGTGTTTTCCTCTGGGGGCAAGCCGGCAGGGCCTGCCTCTCTGCTGGGCACCCCAGATAATGCCTGTGAGCACGCTGCCTGCAGGAAGGGGCTGAATTTTCATTCTGGCTAAGCTCCTGTCTCCACGGCTCTCCTCCCAAGCTACAGACAACCAGTATCTGCTGGGTTCAAAACAGGGCTTCCTAAAAGCGCTGCCCGCCTTTTGGATGGACTATGCTTCGCCTTCATACTGGCCCAGCCCTGGTCCCTTTGGTCTCTGTGCCAAAGAGGATGGCTGCCGTCCTCGCTGTAAATGGCAGGTCTCTGCTGACAGCCACAGTCATGGTGTGGACACACCCTGACCCTGGGATGAGCCCCAGCTGCAGCGACCATGCCCTCCTCTGACCCCTCTCCCAAGAGCCTCTGCCTGGCCTTGGAGCTGCTTGCCCGTCAGCGGCCATCCACAGAGACGCTTGCCATGGGCTAGGCCCTGAGTTGGATGCTGGGGTCAGGAAGATGCCCTTCCTTGGCCTTTCCAAGCCCGTCACCCCCACCGCCCCTCCCAGGAGGAGACAGATGTGAGCCCAGGATAGCGGGCTGTGGCTCCTGAGAACAGCGGTGTGAGGCGCCGTGGGGCACCAGCACATCTGTTGGATGTGTCTGGATTCTGGTGCCACCTCTCACCGGCTGTGCGATGCTGGGCACGTGCCCCAGCATCTCTTGAGTATCAGTTTCCAGATGTGTTAAACCAGCAACAACCTCGGAGCCATGAAGAGGGCTTGATGATGTAGGTGAACAGGGTGTGGAGCTCAGGGTCCTCCCTGGTGACCAGCGGTTAAGACTGCACTTCTGAGGCCGGAGGAAAGGCTTCAGTCCCTGGTCGGGGACCTAAGATTTCATGTGCTGCACAGCGTGGCCAGAAGTCAGAGAACAAATTAAAACAAAATGTATGGCGCTCCAGAGCTACACAAGGGGTTCTCATACCTGGCTTCCCTCTGGCGTCCCCTGGGCAGCCTCTCAAAGTTCTCATCTCCAGACTGCACCCCAGACACGATCAAATCTGAGACTCTGAGGAGGAGACCTGAGCATGAGTCGTGCGGGTGTGGGTGCGGCTGCAGCGGGTCTCTGTTGCTACTCGGGCTTTCGGTAGCTGTGGTTTCTCATTCTGGTGGCTTATCTTGCCACAGAGCACAGGCTGTAGGGCACCTGGGCTTCAGATGTTGCAGCCTGTGGGCTACGTAGTTGCGGCTCCCAGGCTCTAGAGCATAGGCTCTGTAATTGTGACATTGCCCTGAAGTGTGTGGAATCTTCCCGGACCAGGGATTAAACCCGTGTCCCCTGCATTGGCAGGCAGATTCTTAACCACGGGCCCACCAGGGAAGTCCTGGTATAAGTAGTTTTGAGACACCCCACAGGGTGTGGAGACACATTTGGGCCCCAGCCATAGAGGTTGGCCAGGGTTGACGTCTGATGGCGGGGGGTGGGGAGGGGTAGAATCCATAGGGAGAGCCAGCCCCGCTCCTGACAGAGCACATGCTGGTGGTAGATGCTCTGTCAGCCACTCCCTCATGCCGTCAAGCACAGGCTCGGGAACCAAAGGCGGTGGGGCCCCAGGCAAGCTGTTTGTCCATTCTGTGACGTCACACGATCCTTCTTATAACAGAATCGAGAAGGGGGGGCCTTAGAATCATAACCTAAGGCCACTGTCAAGAAGCCTCGCAGCAGCAACTGTCTTGGACTCGTGGGTGTACGTTTAGAACATCAATCATCCCCTTCTTTCTTGATAAAGAGAAGTGACTGAGTTCTGTGATTTCCATGCTGTTCCCAGGCCACTACCATGGATGGAGTCAGCCTCACCACTGAGGCTGTCTACAAGAGAGGCCAGGATTATAGGTTCGTGTGCTACGACCAGGGCCAGGCCTGCCAGAGCTACCGTGTGCGGTTCCTCTGTGGGAAGCCAGGTAAGCGGTCCCTTGCTGGGGACACACAGGCGTCCGTGGCTGCGGACCCCGGGCTGGCAGCTACAGGTTTGGGCGCGTTTGGGCGGCTGGCTCAGCTGCCTCCAGGCATCTCAGTGACCCGGCGCTCCTCCCAAGTTCAGAATGGAGAGCCCTTCTGTGACACAGGAACCGTGGGAGGGTCCTCAGAGTCGGCAGGAGCTGGCGGAGCCCCACCCCGCCCATGCGCCTTTCAGGAAGGGGAAGGGCCTGGTCCAAGGCAGCCAGGGAGCCGTGGACAGAGCTGACCTTCCTGCAGCCTGGCCGCCTCCCCGAGACATGCCACTCGTGGCCTCTCTGGATGCTGTTATTTTAAACCCGGTGCCCGAGGTGCTCGTTAGCCGAGATTGGAAATGATCGGTTTATTCTCGGGGAGCTCTTGGCCATCTCCAGAAAGCAGTCATTAGGGACTGGAGTTCTTTGGAGGGGAGGCTGACAGTGACGGTAAATAATAGTTGAGAGTAACTATATTTGTTTTACATCTTTTGCAAAGTGGGTGTGTCCAGACAGCCCCATTTAACTCCAGCTAAGGAGTGAGTGGAAAATTCCCCTGCCCGGAGCTAATGAATGGCTCTTTTCTGGTAGAGTTTTTTCTTGACTTCAAAAAAAAAAAAAAACTCTGTACCAAGACTGGTTTGTGGCAAGCCTGGTGATTTTGGTTTTGGGATAGGCAAACCTGGCATTTGCTAATTTAGGGAGGGGAAGGGAAGAGGTGAAAGTTTGCCAGGAGCAAAGGTTTATCTCTGTCTTTCCTGTTGTGCAGTGAGGCCCAAACTTACCGTCACCATCGACACCAATGTGAACAGCACCATCCTGAATCTGGAAGACAATGTGCAGTCATGGAAGCCTGGGGACACCCTGGTCGTTGCCAGTACTGATTACTCCATGTACCAGGCGGAGGAGTTCCAGGTGCTTCCCTGCAGAACCTGTGCCCCCAACCAGGTCAAAGTGGCAGGTAGGATGATCACTCACACCTCCATAGGCTAGATGAAACTGAAAATTGCTAGGCTTAAAGTGGACTGAAATCAAAGCAAAGTTGTAGCAGTCAGCTATTGCCCTAATAATGCTGCATAACAAAAAATCCTGAAAATTTCATGGCAAGGTTTTATTTCTTACTCATTCATCTGCAAGATGTCTGCGGTTCAGCTTTTCCAGACTAAACTTGCTCAAGGCTGAGGGGTTGGAGCTCCATGTGACTCTCATTCTTCCCAGGGCATATTAGTCCTGGGAAACAGGACTAATGTTGGGGGAACAGAAGCATGGGAGTTCAGAACTTGCACCCTCTCACGCCCACTTTCCAATGGCATGCACGGTCCAGCTCCATGTGAATGGGGAGCCCTATTTCTCCCATTAAGACAGAGGGGAGGGAGGGATTGAATATCTCTTAGGCAATAGTATAACCTACTGCAAAATTTTAAAGAGGTGCTCGTTAGCCGAGATTGGAAATGATCGGTTTATTCTCGGGGAGCTCTTGGCCATCTCCAGAAAGCAGTCATTAGGGACTGGAGTTCTTTGGAGGGGAGGCTGACAGTGACGGTAAATAATAGTTGAGAGTAACTATATTTGTTTTACATCTTTTGCAAAGTGGGTGTGTCCAGACAGCCCCATTTAACTCCAGCTAAGGAGTGAGTGGAAAATTCCCCTGCCCGGAGCTAATGAATGGCTCTTTTCTGGTAGAGTTTTTTCTTGACTTCAAAAAAAAAAAAAAACTCTGTACCAAGACTGGTTTGTGGCAAGCCTGGTGATTTTGGTTTTGGGATAGGCAAACCTGGCATTTGCTAATTTAGGGAGGGGAAGGGAAGAGGTGAAAGTTTGCCAGGAGCAAAGGTTTATCTCTGTCTTTCCTGTTGTGCAGTGAGGCCCAAACTTACCGTCACCATCGACACCAATGTGAACAGCACCATCCTGAATCTGGAAGACAATGTGCAGTCATGGAAGCCTGGGGACACCCTGGTCGTTGCCAGTACTGATTACTCCATGTACCAGGCGGAGGAGTTCCAGGTGCTTCCCTGCAGAACCTGTGCCCCCAACCAGGTCAAAGTGGCAGGTAGGATGATCACTCACACCTCCATAGGCTAGATGAAACTGAAAATTGCTAGGCTTAAAGTGGACTGAAATCAAAGCAAAGTTGTAGCAGTCAGCTATTGCCCTAATAATGCTGCATAACAAAAAATCCTGAAAATTTCATGGCAAGGTTTTATTTCTTACTCATTCATCTGCAAGATGTCTGCGGTTCAGCTTTTCCAGACTAAACTTGCTCAAG
The DNA here is from genome assembly GCA_022376925.1 of Tragulus kanchil. Lineage (NCBI taxonomy): Eukaryota > Metazoa > Chordata > Mammalia > Artiodactyla > Tragulidae > Tragulus > Tragulus kanchil. Next base: position 26,743,836 of record JAIOJX010000032.1, read on the forward strand.
GCTGAGGGGTTGGAGCTCCATGTGACTCTCATTCTTCCCAGGGCATATTAGTCCTGGGAAACAGGACTAATGTTGGGGGAACAGAAGCATGGGAGTTCAGAACTTGCACCCTCTCACGCCCACTTTCCAATGGCATGCACGGTCCAGCTCCATGTGAATGGGGAGCCCTATTTCTCCCATTAAGACAGAGGGGAGGGAGGGATTGAATATCTCTTAGGCAATAGTATAACCTACTGCAAAATTTTAAATCTCTTCTTTCTATAGCTTTTACATTTTCCTTTTTCTTCTCCTAAATCTTGACTTAGATGCCCTGTCATTTATGTTATGTGAGGTTTGTGGAATTACAAATTGCTATTGGTCAAAATGGGGCTGCCAAAATGGCTCGGTGGTAAAGAATCCACCTGCCAGTGCAGGAGGTGCAGATTAGATCCCTGAGTCAGGAAGATCCCCTGGAGGAGGAAATGGCAACCCCCTCCAGTACTCTTGCCTAGAAAATCCCACGGACAGAGGATGCTGGAGGGCTATAGTCCACAGAATTGCAAAGAGTTGGACACAACTTAGTGACTAAACAACAACAAAGAGGTAAAAAGAGACCTTGTTGATAGTTCAGGTCAATTATTCTTTGTAAGCAGAGTTATGTATCCACTAGAGTTCTCGGTTGTAAGCAACAGAATCCAACTTGACTACCGTAAGCAAAATAGGAATTCATTGGGAAGCTATTCAGTTTAGAGAATTAAGTCGAAGTTGGGCAGCCACACTGGAAGCAAGGACCAAAAGTAGGGCAGCTTCCAGGGTCTGGGTAGCAGGAATGGATGGGCAGAGGCCTTAAGGCATCCCTGTTTATACATCCCAGGATGTAGCGCTCAGAAGTTACTTTCCAGGGGGAGTGAGTAATTTGGGGGGCATCTTATGTGCTCACCCTCTGGCCAGGGCACGTCATAAACTGTCCTTCAAAGACCATGCTGCATGGACAGCTGCTCCCCAGAGGAGCACTGAGAGGTATTAGCAGAGAAAGGAGACTCAGTGCTAGGCACTGAAAATATCAGCTGCTTTATGTGGAATCTGAAACCGGGGTACACATGAACTTTCCTACAAAACAGAAATAGAGTCACAGATGTAGAAAGCAAACTTACGGTTACCAGGGGGAGGGATCCATCTGGAGACTAGGCTTGACACATACACACTCCTATGTATAAAATAAACAACTAATAAGCACCTACTGTATAGAACAGGGAGCTCTCCTCAGTGCTCTGTAGTGGGCTATGTGGGATAGGAATTTTAAGAAGAGTGGATATGCATATACATATTCGCTTTGCTGTACAGCAGAAACTAACACAACCCTGTAAATCATCTATAACCCAGTAAAAATTTAAAAGCCAGCTGATACATTTGGACCATTGCACCTGAAGAAGTGAGGGTAGAAGAAGACTGTGGATTGAGATACTATAACCAATATATTAAAAAATACCTATTCCCTGGAGTAGGAAACGACAAGCCACTCCAGTATTCTTGCCTGGAAAATTCCATGGGCAGAGGAGCCTGGCAGCCTATAGTCCATGGAATTGCAAAGAGTTGGACACAACTTAGTGACTAAACAACAACAAAGAGGTAAAAAGAGACCTTGTTGATAGTTCAGGTCAATTATTCTTTGTAAGCAGAGTTATGTATCCACTAGAGTTCTCGGTTGTAAGCAACAGAATCCAACTTGACTACCGTAAGCAAAATAGGAATTCATTGGGAAGCTATTCAGTTTAGAGAATTAAGTCGAAGTTGGGCAGCCACACTGGAAGCAAGGACCAAAAGTAGGGCAGCTTCCAGGGTCTGGGTAGCAGGAATGGATGGGCAGAGGCCTTAAGGCATCCCTGTTTATACATCCCAGGATGTAGCGCTCAGAAGTTACTTTCCAGGGGGAGTGAGTAATTTGGGGGGCATCTTATGTGCTCACCCTCTGGCCAGGGCACGTCATAAACTGTCCTTCAAAGACCATGCTGCATGGACAGCTGCTCCCCAGAGGAGCACTGAGAGGTATTAGCAGAGAAAGGAGACTCAGTGCTAGGCACTGAAAATATCAGCTGCTTTATGTGGAATCTGAAACCGGGGTACACATGAACTTTCCTACAAAACAGAAATAGATTTACAGATGTAGAAAGCAAACTTACGGTTACCAGGGGGAGGGATCCATCTGGAGACTAGGCTTGACACATACACACTCCTATGTATAAAATAAACAACTAATAAGCACCTACTGTATAGAACAGGGAGCTCTCCTCAGTGCTCTGTAGTGGGCTATGTGGGATAGGAATTTTAAGAAGAGTGGATATGCATATACATATTCGCTTTGCTGTACAGCAGAAACTAACACAACCCTGTAAATCATCTATAACCCAGTAAAAATTTAAAAGCCAGCTGATACATTTGGACCATTGCACCTGAAGAAGTGAGGGTAGAAGAAGACTGTGGATTGAGATACTATAACCAATATATTAAAAAATACCTATTCCCTGGAGTAGGAAACGACAAGCCACTCCAGTATTCTTGCCTGGAAAATTCCATGGGCAGAGGAGCCTGGCAGCCTATAGTCCATGGAATTGCAGAGTCAGACATGACTGAGCAACGGGACACACTATGGATGCGATTGTCAGGCTTGGAAGAAATTGCCTAACTCAAACTACTCCACCATTCTGCATTCTCACCAGTACTTAATGAGAGTTCTTGCTGTCCCACATCCTGAACAGCAACTGGGATGATTAGTTTTTTGGATCTTAGCCATTATAAAAGCTGTAGACGGATATCTCATTATTGTTTTAATTTGCACAATTATTGTTGAGCATCTTTACATGTTCTTATTTGCCATTTGTATACCTTCTTCAGTGAGATGTCTGTTCAGATTTTTGGCTCATTTTTTATTTGATTGTTTTCTGATTGTTGAGTTTTAAGAGATCTTTGCATATTGTGGATGTTAAGTCTTTTATCAGATCTGTGAAAATATTTTATAAATTCTTTCTTCCTCTCTGTGGCTTTTCTTTTGATTTTCTTAACAGTGCCTTTGACAGAACATATTTTTGAAATTTTAATAAGGTCAAACTAATTTTTTATAGAAAAAAATCTATTATCCCAGCAATAAAACTACAAAAGATAAAATTCAGCACAGTCTTCTTGGTTAGTGGAAGTGAGCTTGAGAAGGACTTGGGGGCTTTCTTTTAAGCATAATGGCTTCTTGACTTCCTAGCCCCCACTTACAAGGTGGCACCAAGGAAAGCAATTCCTGATGACATCCTTGAGGCTACACTGGGTGGCTGTCTCCCAGGACAGGACGTGTGGACAGGCCTTCTGGGAAGCAGGTGTCTTCGGAAGAGTGGCATTCAGACACTTGAGCTTTGTCCCTGCTCTCAGTGAGGTGACCCATGGATCTGGGTCTGCCCCTGTGGCTTCTAGGAGGCGAAATCTTGCCTCTCAGGCCCAGCCTGCAGGGAGGAGGAGGGCACTCCGGGGAGAGGCATGTGTCTGTTCACACCAGCCCCAGTCTGCACCCCAGTGTCGTGTGCCTTTGGCCTGGAGGGGAGATTTCAACATGAGTGGATCCTGATCCGTCACCAAGAGTGACCTTGAGAATGAGGGGCCCATGTGGTATGAAGGCACGCCTGCCTCACCCACAGATGGGTCAGGGATGAACGATGGAGCGTGCATGGCTCCAGGTGGCAGTGTTTGACCAGTGGTTCCAGAGGCTTCTTGAGGCTTGCTCAGGCTGGACAGAGGGTGAGGTGCGGCTGCTCCGGGCCTGGAGGACCAAGGCAGGAAAGGGTGTGTGGAGAGGAGGATGCACCCCCATGAGGACCCTGCAAGCTCCCCTGGTCCAGGACTGTCTCTGTCTCCAAGCTCTTCCCTCCTTAAGGCTGTAAGGCTCAGAGTGGACCATCTTGCTTAAAAGCTTTAGGGCTTGTGTGAAAACAGTGTCCCCTGGAGAGACAAGCCCCAGGGAGGGGTATCTGTGAGGTGTGTCTATCTGTCTGTCTGGGGGAGGCTTCCATTTCTCTTCAGCTCCACGCCCACTCTCTAGCTCACCAGCCCTCACTGACACAGAGCAGGGACTCACCTGCTTTATTCGTTTCCAAAATAATGCCGCCCTGCCCCCTGTCACCAGTTACCCACCAGGGTTCTCGTCCTCCCGGCATCAGGCCGGCTGCTGAGTGGGACGCAGCCTCCCTGGATCCTCCTTCCTCACTGCCCCCAAATCCAGGAAGCAGGCCTTTCTGCGTTTTAAGACTTTTCCCAGCGACAGTCTTCTTGGTTAGTGGAAGTGAGCTTGAGAAGGACTTGCTTTTGGACCTAGCCCACTTACAAGGTGGCACCAAGGAAAGCAATGCCTGATGACATCCTTGAGGCTACACTGGGTGGCTGTCTCCCAGGACAGGACGTGTGGACAGGCCTTCTGGGAAGCAGGTGTCTTCGGAAGAGTGGCATTCAGACACTTGAGCTTTGTCCCTGCTCTCAGTGAGGTGACCCATGGATCTGGGTCTGCCCCTGTGGCTTCTAGGAGGCGAAATCTTGCCTCTCAGGCCCAGCCTGCAGGGAGGAGGAGGGCACTCCGGGGAGAGGCATGTGTCTGTTCACACCAGCCCCAGTCTGCACCCCAGTGTCGTGTGCCTTTGGCCTGGAGGGGAGATTTCAACATGAGTGGATCCTGATCCGTCACCAAGAGTGACCTTGAGAATGAGGGGCCCATGTGGTATGAAGGCACGCCTGCCTCACCCACAGATGGGTCAGGGATGAACGATGGAGCGTGCATGGCTCCAGGTGGCAGTGTTTGACCAGTGGTTCCAGAGGCTTCTTGAGGCTTGCTCAGGCTGGACAGAGGGTGAGGTGCGGCTGCTCCGGGCCTGGAGGACCAAGGCAGGAAAGGGTGTGGGGAGAGGAGGATGCACCCCCATGAGGACCCTGCAAGCTCCCCTGGTCCAGGACTGTCTCTGTCTCCAAGCTCTTCCCTCCTTAAGGCTGTAAGGCTCAGAGTGGACCATCTTGCTTAAAAGCTTTAGGGCTTGTGTGAAAACAGTGTCCCCTGGAGAGACAAGCCCCAGGGAGGGGTATCTGTGAGGTGTGTCTATCTGTCTGTCTGGGGGAGGCTTCCATTTCTCTTCAGCTCCACGCCCACTCTCTAGCTCACCAGCCCTCACTGACACAGAGCAGGGACTCACCTGCTTTATTCGTTTCCAAAATAATGCCGCCCTGCCCCCTGTCACCAGTTACCCACCAGGGTTCTCGTCCTCCCGGCATCAGGCCGGCTGCTGAGTGGGACGCAGCCTCCCTGGATCCTCCTTCCTCACTGCCCCCAAATCCAGGAAGCAGGCCTTTCTGCGTTTTAAGACTTTTCTGACGGGAAGCAGATGGGGATAACAGAGTCATGAAAATGTCTGAATCATCTTGAAAAAAATACATTTCCAAGTTTTGCCAGCCACAGTGCGATTCTCGGCACCTCCTGACACGGCCATTGGAAATGTCTCGCTCTCTTTACCCTGTTTTCATTCTCCGTTTCCCACTTTGCTTGTAACCACCTAGTATCACTCACACAGACACGCTTTCAAGTAACACTACTGTTACTTAGTATTAACCTTGTCTGAGTCTCCTGGGATTCGCTAAACCCTCCATGTGAACCAGCTTGCTCACTCTGTGATAGCCCAGCAAGGTGGGGCTACTGTTTTCTCCATGACCCGGACGAGGAAGCGGAGGTCCATGGAAATTAAATGTCTAGATTCGTGCTTTCCAGTATGGTCGCTGCCAGCCACATGCGGCTCTAAGGAAACGACATTAAACTTAGTTTTTAAAAGGCATTCCACTCCTCAGTCTAACTAGCCAGATTTCAAGAGCTGGAGCCACCTGTGGCTATGACTACCCTACTGGATGACTTGGAGTTAAGCATGCCCTTCATCTCGGAACTTTCTAGCGAGACCACTGGTGTAGACCAAGCAAGGCTGCTTGGAGGATCTGAGCCAGGATTCAGACTCAGCTCTCTGGCTGCTGGGTCCTTACCCACAGAAGGACCCTGTGCTCAGCATCCTCGCTCAAAGACGACGGGACAGGAAGAGGCACTGGGGAGCTTTAAAAAATCTGCCTCTCAGGACCTCCAGCCCCCCGAATCCCTCTGGGCTCCTCCCCATGGTCTGAGAAGGGCAGACTCCATCACCCCTCCCTAAGAAGTGGAATGTCCTCGATGCTTTTTCTTCTCTTGGCCCCACCGTGGCCTGTGCCATGCTCGTGCCTGTGGCCACGGTGAGCGGCAGTGGGTGTTGATGGTAGAACCCGGCCAGCCGTAGGGCAAGCACCAGGGATGGTCAGAGTCTTGCTCTTGCCTGGGACCACCACGCAGAGTCCCTCTGCATCCCACACCTTGCCCCACCCCTCCTCTGTGCTTGAGGCTCTTCTGAATTACTCAGAACAAATCCGACTTGGCCACATCTGCTTTGCCCCAGGTTGGCCTTCCTATATCAGAGCTAGGAGGAGGAAGGGAGGGAGGGAGGGGTGGAGGCCAGGCTGGAGAACTCTGCAGACAGGACAGGATGCTGAGAAAGCAGGACGCGTAGCTTCCCTGGCATAGCGGTTTGGGAGTGGCCTGGGAGCACGGCAGCAGGACAGATAAGGCAGCCAAGAGGCCTGTCACAGTCCTGATAAGGGAGCCTCGTGGCGGGGGAGGAGGCGATGGGACTGGAGAGTTCTCCCAGCTCTCAGTCCGTCTTCCTGCCTCTGCTCCCAGGAGGCTAATCAACACAACACCTCCCCGGGGCCACCTGGGAAATTAAATGTCTAGATTCGCTTTCCAGTATGGTCGCTGCCAGCCACATGCGGCTCTAAGGAAACGACATTAAACTTAGTTTTTAAAAGGCATTCCACTCCTCAGTCTAACTAGCCAGATTTCAAGAGCTGGAGCCACCTGTGGCTATGACTACCCTACTGGATGACTTGGAGTTAAGCATGCCCTTCATCTCGGAACTTTCTAGCGAGACCACTGGTGTAGACCAAGCAAGGCTGCTTGGAGGATCTGAGCCAGGATTCAGACTCAGCTCTCTGGCTGCTGGGTCCTTACCCACAGAAGGACCCTGTGCTCAGCATCCTCGCTCAAAGACGACGGGACAGGAAGAGGCACTGGGGAGCTTTAAAAAAATCTGCCTCTCCAGGACCTCCAGCCCCCCGAATCCCTCTGGGCTCCTCCCCATGGTCTGAGAAGGGCAGACTCCATCACCCCTCCCTAAGAAGTGGAATGTCCTCGATGCTTTTTCTTCTCTTGGCCCCACCGTGGCCTGTGCCATGCTCGTGCCTGTGGCCACGGTGAGCGGCAGTGGGTGTTGATGGTAGAACCCGGCCAGCCGTAGGGCAAGCACCAGGGATGGTCAGAGTCTTGCTCTTGCCTGGGACCACCACGCAGAGTCCCTCTGCATCCCACACCTTGCCCCACCCCTCCTCTGTGCTTGAGGCTCTTCTGAATTACTCAGAACAAATCCGACTTGGCCACATCTGCTTTGCCCCAGGTTGGCCTTCCTATATCAGAGCTAGGAGGAGGAAGGGAGGGAGGGAGGGGTGGAGGCCAGGCTGGAGAACTCTGCAGACAGGACAGGATGCTGAGAAAGCAGGACGCGTAGCTTCCCTGGCATAGCGGTTTGGGAGTGGCCTGGGAGCACGGCAGCAGGACAGATAAGGCAGCCAAGAGGCCTGTCACAGTCCTGATAAGGGAGCCTCGTGGCGGGGGAGGAGGCGATGGGACTGGAGAGTTCTCCCAGCTCTCAGTCCGTCTTCCTGCCTCTGCTCCCAGGAGGCTAATCAACACAACACCTCTGTCCACCTGGAGGTCGCCTGACTCCTGGCTGCTGCCCCCTCCACCCCAGCCCACGGAACAGGAAAGCTATCAAACCTGCTTTCTACTAACTCCCTGCCATTATACGCGTGAAGCCGGTAGTGGGAGCCCTGGGTGCAGCCTCTGTTTGGGGACAGCTGTATGTGTCACTTGTCCCTCTAGCCCCTGCCACGTGCATGAGGCTGTTCCCTGCCCGTTCCCTGGAGTAGCTCATTTCACGTCCATTGCTGCTCTTTGAGATGTGTGCTACGATTGTCTCCATTTGGTAGATCAAGAGTCTGAGGTTCAGGGAGCTTAAGTAACGTGTTCGGGCGCTCACAGCTATGAGCCGAGTCAGATTCCGACCTGGATGGCCTGGCTCCTGGGCACCGCCCTCCCCGTCCACTGCCCACCTCGCCGCTCTGTTGAGATTGAATCCCCAAGGAGGGCCCTCTGGCTGCCTTAGCATCAGAAGCTCTGCTCCACAGCCTGTCTGGAGATCATTTTTTTTTTTTTTGGCCATGCCACTCAGGATGTGAAATCTTAGTTTCCTGACTCTACCCCACTCCCTCTGCACTGGAAGCACACAGTCTTAACCACCAGACCACCACGGAGGTCCCTGGACACACCGTATTTTAAAAGGGCTGCTGACAAATCCAGAAGAGCCCCTTGAACTCTGAAATGCCTGCACTTTGCAGGGTGGTTAGAAATCTGGGGGTGCGTAGCCTGGCTTCCCGGCTCTGCTGAGCACTGTGGGGATTCTGAGATGTGAAGGCTGTCCCTGAGGGTGGCTGGGGAAGAAGGGCTAGATCTTGAGGAACGCAGTGATCTCCATGGGCAAATGGAGGAGGCTGTCCTGGCTAGAGAGAGCAGCTTAGGCCAAAGCTCTGAGTCGTAAAAAAGCAGAGGCTCTCTGGGGGCAGGATGAGCGGCAGGGTCTGGCTGGAGCAGAAGGGGCCTGAGGCCATGACGGCAGATAAGCCCAGGAGAGTCTGGGCTTCAGTCTGTCCCTCCTGTGGGAGGCTGAGTGGGTACTGTGCTCCTCAGACTATCCCCCTGAGCTCTGCAGAATTCCAGGACAATAAACATCCTCCCAGAAAGGGCAGACCCACCCATGGGACGTGAGCGGGTGAAGGGCTGGGCAGAGAAGCCGGCCCTCCCCATGGATGAGAGAGCAGGGTGAGGTCGCTGTCGGTGGGCGCTGCTCGGGGCTCAGCACAGCCACGCCTTGGCGTGTGGGCACCGGCGGTGTCTCGGGACTGAGCTCTGTGCTGTTGCTCCAGTCAACGTCACGGTGAAAGCCAAGCGGTATCTGTGGTGTGGTTTGGGAGAGACTGGTGCTGTCTGTAATTATATTCTCAAAAGGAAGAGACAGCACCTGGGAGCCAGGTCAGCAGTCTCGAGGAAGAGCTGACCTGAGACGTAGCTTCTTGTTGTTCAGCCACTCCGTCTTGTCTGACTGTTTGCAACCCCATGGACTGCAGTGCACCAGGCTCTTCTTTATAACAGCATCTTTAAAGAGAGAGTTTATTTTATGTCCATAAGAATCCCAACTGGGTAGAGTCCTTCTTGCAGCGCAAGGGGCACTGGTTTGATCCCTGGCCCTGGAAGATCCCACATGCCGCAGAGCACCTGGACTGGTGTGTCCAATTACGAGCCAGCGCTCTGGAACGCGTGTGCCCGGAGCTGGTGCTCTGCAATGAGAGAGGCCATGGCAATGGGAGGCCTACACAGGCCAAGGAGTGAAGATGGATGAAAATGGATAGATACAAAAACAATAAAAGAGGCGAAATTTAAAAAAAAAAAAAGAGAGAGAGACAGAGTCCTACCTGGTGGGCGGCCTAGGGCGTGAGCTCTGTGGGATCGTCCAGAGCCTGGGTTTCTTCCCTCTGGCGGCCTTGCCGTCTCCGGGCTATGGTCTCACCCACGTGGGCGAGGCTGGCCCGCCACCAGCACCCACGTCCCGGCCCCGGTGAAGAGCGGGAGCCTCCTGCAAGGTGTACAGTTCATCCTCGGGCCATGCCGACCCACGGGGAGACTCGTGTCCACTCAGATAGGGGATTGTAGCAGTGACAAGCAGAAGAGGGGCAGGAATTAGGGGACAAGGAGCCATTTCTGCCACGGGCTTCAGACATGTGCAGTTGTGGCTGGCTCTTCCCTCAGGCATGTAATTTCACCTCCTTGGACTTCATTCTTCTAAAAGGGGACGTGAGCGGGTGAAGGGCTGGGCAGAGAAGCCGGCCCTCCCCATGGATGAGAGAGCAGGGTGAGGTCGCTGTCGGTGGGCGCTGCTCGGGGCTCAGCACAGCCACGCCTTGGCGTGTGGGCACCGGCGGTGTCTCGGGACTGAGCTCTGTGCTGTTGCTCCAGTCAACGTCACGGTGAAAGCCAAGCGGTATCTGTGGTGTGGTTTGGGAGAGACTGGTGCTGTCTGTAATTATATTCTCAAAAGGAAGAGACAGCACCTGGGAGCCAGGTCAGCAGTCTCGAGGAAGAGCTGACCTGAGACGTAGCTTCTTGTTGTTCAGCCACTCCGTCTTGTCTGACTGTTTGCAACCCCATGGACTGCAGTGCACCAGGCTCTTCTTTATAACAGCATCTTTAAAGAGAGAGTTTATTTTATGTCCATAAGAATCCCAACTGGGTAGAGTCCTTCTTGCAGCGCAAGGGGCACTGGTTTGATCCCTGGCCCTGGAAGATCCCACATGCCGCAGAGCACCTGGACTGGTGTGTCCAATTACGAGCCAGCGCTCTGGAACGCGTGTGCCCGGAGCTGGTGCTCTGCAATGAGAGAGGCCATGGCAATGGGAGGCCTACACAGGCCAAGGAGTGAAGATGGATGAAAATGGATAGATACAAAAACAATAAAAGAGGCGAAATTTAAAAAAAAAAAAAGAGAGAGAGACAGAGTCCTACCTGGTGGGCGGCCTAGGGCGTGAGCTCTGTGGGATCGTCCAGAGCCTGGGTTTCTTCCCTCTGGCGGCCTTGCCGTCTCCGGGCTATGGTCTCACCCACGTGGGCGAGGCTGGCCCGCCACCAGCACCCACGTCCCGGCCCCGGTGAAGAGCGGGAGCCTCCTGCAAGGTGTACAGTTCATCCTCGGGCCATGCCGACCCACGGGGAGACTCGTGTCCACTCAGATAGGGGATTGTAGCAGTGACAAGCAGAAGAGGGGCAGGAATTAGGGGACAAGGAGCCATTTCTGCCACGGGCTTCAGACATGTGCAGTTGTGGCTGGCTCTTCCCTCAGGCATGTAATTTCACCTCCTTGGACTTCATTCTTCTAAAAGTGGGGCTCATGGCCGCGGGGGCCCCCAGGCCCTGTGTCCTCAGCAGAAGCGCTGGGCGGGCCTGGGAGCCAGTGGCACGGGTAGCGTCCCTGATTCCCACCCCTGCCCTCCTCCTGCCCTAGGGAAGCCCAGGTACCTGCACATCGGGCAGGAGATCGATGGCGTGGACATGCGCGCTGAGGTGGGGCTCCTGAGCCGGAACATCGTGGTGATGGGGGAGGTGGAGGAGGCGTGCTACCCCTACAGCCACCACCTCTGCGACTTCTTTGACTTCGACACCTTTGGGGGCCACATCAAGGTATGAATCTACCTGCCCGAGGCCATCCACCCAACCTGGAGGAGTCCCAGGATGCCCACCTGGGGGTAGGGGGGCTTGGTAGGGAAAGGGATGGGGGAGCAGGAGGCAGGACCAAGGGAGGGCTGCTTTCTGGAAGCTTCTGTATTACCCTTTGAGGTAGGAGGAGTCGGGCCTCTCAACCGTTTGGCAGAGAAGGTCTCTGATGAACTGAGTCCCCAAGTGGGGCTCAGCGAAGCACTCTGAGGACAACACGGGGTGTGTGCGCGTGTGTGTGCACGGACATTTCTGGAAAGTGGGCACCAGCAGGGAGTGGGATCAGGGAGCACCTCGTGGACCCTTTCTGACCCTGGGCTCTCCTCTCCCAGTTTGCTCTGGGCTTCAAGGCCGCACACCTGGAGGGCGTGGAGCTGAAGCACATGGGCCAGCAGCTGGTGGGTCAGTACCCGATTCACTTCCACCTGGTGGGCGACGTGGACGAGAAGGGAGGCTACAACCCACCCACGTACGTCAAGGACCTCTCCATCCACCACACGTTCTCCCGCTGCGTCACTGTCCACGGCTCCAATGGCTTGTTGGTAAGCACTTCCTTCCTGGGGCAGCAAGGGGTCCAGAGCCCTTCATCTCTTCTCTGGATGCCAGTCTGCTCACTGCTGGAGCCCAGGGCAACCCCCGGGGGGGTAATGGCAGGACAAGCAGAAGAGGGGCAGGAATTAGGGGACAAGGAGCCATTTCTGCCACGGGCTTCAGACATGTGCAGTTGTGGCTGGCTCTTCCCTCAGGCATGTAATTTCACCTCCTTGGACTTCATTCTTCTAAAAGTGGGGCTCATGGCCGCGGGGGCCCCCAGGCCCTGTGTCCTCAGCAGAAGCGCTGGGCGGGCCTGGGAGCCAGTGGCACGGGTAGCGTCCCTGATTCCCACCCCTGCCCTCCTCCTGCCCTAGGGAAGCCCAGGTACCTGCACATCGGGCAGGAGATCGATGGCGTGGACATGCGCGCTGAGGTGGGGCTCCTGAGCCGGAACATCGTGGTGATGGGGGAGGTGGAGGAGGCGTGCTACCCCTACAGCCACCACCTCTGCGACTTCTTTGACTTCGACACCTTTGGGGGCCACATCAAGGTATGAATCTACCTGCCCGAGGCCATCCACCCAACCTGGAGGAGTCCCAGGATGCCCACCTGGGGGTAGGGGGGCTTGGTAGGGAAAGGGATGGGGGAGCAGGAGGCAGGACCAAGGGAGGGCTGCTTTCTGGAAGCTTCTGTATTACCCTTTGAGGTAGGAGGAGTCGGGCCTCTCAACCGTTTGGCAGAGAAGGTCTCTGATGAACTGAGTCCCCAAGTGGGGCTCAGCGAAGCACTCTGAGGACAACACGTGTGTGTGTGCGCGTGTGTGTGCACGGACATTTCTGGAAAGTGGGCACCAGCAGGGAGTGGGATCAGGGAGCACCTCGTGGACCCTTTCTGACCCTGGGCTCTCCTCTCCCAGTTTGCTCTGGGCTTCAAGGCCGCACACCTGGAGGGCGTGGAGCTGAAGCACATGGGCCAGCAGCTGGTGGGTCAGTACCCGATTCACTTCCACCTGGTGGGCGACGTGGACGAGAAGGGAGGCTACAACCCACCCACGTACGTCAAGGACCTCTCCATCCACCACACGTTCTCCCGCTGCGTCACTGTCCACGGCTCCAATGGCTTGTTGGTAAGCACTTCCTTCCTGGGGCAGCAAGGGGTCCAGAGCCCCTTCATCTCTTCTCTGGATGCCAGTCTGCTCACTGCTGGGCCCAGCAACAGTGGGTAATGGCAGGATGCTTAGATCTGGTCCCTTGGTCCAGAGCCATTGCCGGGTTGAAGTATCCTTGGCTCAGATTGTAGAACAATATCAATTGAGAATAGCTCACCCAGCAGAGAAAAGGGACCATAGGGGTGTATCCTTGCTAAAGGGCACCAGGCTACAGAGATGTTAGCCATCGGTGGCCACGGGGAGTCTAGTTGCGCCTTGTTGCAGTTTGGTTTCCCCAAGGAGCATTCCCTGGCCGTGCACCAGGATGAACCTGCTACCTGCAGACGAGGCAGGGTTCACACCAAGATGCTCAGCATCTGCCGGGCGGGCTTGAAGTGGTGGCAGCCACGGACCCGTTTCCCTGTTCTTCTGTGGAACCAAGTGTCTTTAGAGCACGCGGTGCTGGGAGAAAGGCCTTCATTAGTAACGTGGAGTGGGGGAGCTTGCCTTGATTCATACAGATACTTTTTATCTTCCATTGATCCTTCTTTAAATGAGCTCGACTTCCATCCTCCACAAATGCTAACATTGGACATTACAGAATGATACCCTGTATGCAGAATCCAGCTTGAGTTTGGTTTGGCTTCTACTGTGTTTAGAGAAACATTTGATCATTTTACACGCAATGGAATGTTCTTTCAATGGACCAAACTCATATCCTCTGTGAACTTTTAAGCCGGATGTAACAAAATGGTGCCCAGCGAACGGAACCCGCTGGCCAGATGTGTTTTGTTTGGCTTAGAGGTTTAAAGAAACATTTGAATGAGTTTTCATCACTTGAAGACGGAGAGATTTCACAGACAAATCTGGATTCTTGGCTGCTTTTGGGAAGTAGGCTGGGTTGGCAACACTGGACCCACATTCCTGCCTGGCAACAATGGACTGGGGCAAAGTCCTAGCTCCCCGCCAGGCTGGGCTTCTCTCGCTACGCCACGCCCACCACTTCCTAGAACAGTACAGCAAATGCTCCAGGCAGGGCCGCTCGTCAGTATAAAGGGGAGAGCAGGGGTTCAGGGGCACAGTCTGGAAGGGCCTGGTCCACAGGTGTTGCGCTGTGGACCTCGGGCAAGGTGCTCACCCTCTCTAAGCCTCGTATGGGGAATGGGCTCGCGTGGGAGGGGTCCGGGCAGGGAGAGCTCTGTGGGTGGGCCCAGTGGGCTGCTCTGGGGGCTCCTGTCAGGGCAGCGCTGAGAGGGAGTGTCTCCATGGAGACACAGGCCATGCAGAGGCTGGCAGAGTGGGATCTTCCAGAACCAGGGATCTACCTGGTGGCTCCTGCCCTGGCAGGAGGATTCTTAACCACTGGACCACCAGGGGAGCCCCTGCCCCATTTCTTGATTCACAAGCTACCCTCATCTCTCCTTCCCTCCTGAGCCCCATGAGGAGCGCCGCAACCCCCCACAGCCCACCTGGCTTTCCTCCGAAGGTGCAGGGATCAGTGCTTCCCCTGGCAGAGTGGGAAGGAGAGGCTTGCAGAGGCATCACCCATCAGCACAGAAATCCACTGGAAGTGGAGGGACGGGTCTCTCTTCCTGAACTCTCCCTTCCTCCACCAGGCCACGGGGGGCCTGCCGCCACCACCCCTCCCCGGCCCAGGCCACCTCAGGAACTCAGTCGTCCCCTCTCCAGTCCTTTTCCAGGTTCTATTTGCATATTCAGAACTTACTAACACACCCCGCAAAACAAATTACCACCTACTCCTAAGCTCTTTTCTTTAGCAGCTCAAAAAAAGAGAGAGAGAGAGAAAAACAGCAGAAGCTCAGAAGTTAGTCTTTCTTTTAATAAGCCATATTTGTAGTCAAGTGCTCACTAAGATGACTTGTTTCATACCCACCCTAGGAGGCTGAATCAGGTGTATAGTTCATCTCTGTTTGTATTTAGTTGATGTTTTAAATTATTTTTTATTGGAGTTTAGTTACTTTACAACGCTGTGTTAGTTTCTACTGTATATCAGAGTGAATTAGCTATATGTATGCATATAACCCCTCTTTCTTGGATTTCCTTTCTATTCGGGTCAGCACAGAGCACTGAGGAGAGAACCTGTGCTGTGCAGTTCCTATTAGTTGTCTGTTTTATACAGAGGGGTGTCTATCTGTCAATCCTCACCTACCAGTTCATCACATCTGCTCCCCCGTTTGTGTTTATTTTAAGCCAGCTCCTTTCCCTACTGTGTGCAGATGGCAGGAGGGAGGCCTCACAGTTGGGGTGACCCTATGCCCTGGCTTGCATTGAATGGTTCCAGTTTGCACCTGTTGTCCCCAATTAATTATGAATTAATTGAGTCAGTTAGTACTTATGTTACTATGATGATTAACATAATCAGTACTTATAGTTAATATAATTATTTATTATAGTTAATAATTAATAGCTATTTAGTAATTAATTAATAGTTCCCCCTTTTTACTCTCAAAAATGCCCTGGTTCAGACAATAGATTACATGGTCACCCTAACTGGAGCGGTTCCTGAGAGCTGGGGATTTTACCCTTCCCAGTCTCCTGCCTGGGCTCCACTGCACAACCGTTGAAGCTTCAAACGGCCCTCAGGGATTGCGTCCATGACCTCAGTCTTGAGGGAAGGTGTCCAGAGGAATAAAGGGAAGAGGCAGTTTATGCAGGAGAAAGGCCGGGAGCAGCGTACACCCTGCTTCTGGATAGCATGCGTGGGACTCGGTGGGCACCCCGCAAGTCCGGTGTGGGTGTCCAGCTCCTTGCTGTCTATCTGAGAGTCCCATGGATGGCAAGGAGCTCAAACCAGTCCATCCTAAAGGAAATCAACCCTAAATATTCATTGCAAGGACTGATGCTGAAGCTGACGCTCCAATACTTTGGTCATCTGATGCGAAGAGCTGACTCATTGGAAAAGACCCTGGGGCTGGGAAAGATTGAGGGCAGGAGTCAAAGGGGACGACCGAGGATGAGATGGTTCGATGGCATCACCAACTGAATGGACATGAGTTTGAGCAGACTCCAGGAGAGAGTGGAGGGCAGGGAAACCTAATGCGCTGCAGTCCCTGGGACTGCAAAGAGTCAGGAGACAGCTTAGCCACTGAACAACAACGCCATCTATCTGACTTCTATCGATTTGTCATCTGTCTGTGTATACCCTTCTCAAGTGAGGTCACAGCTCAAGTGTCTGATTCTGGGAACTGTTCTCAGAGCAGTCATAGAGTATTACGGCTGGAGGGGCTTTCAGAAACTTCCCTGAGGACATTGGACAGAGCCCATAGCGAGTCTATGGTGGTGACAAACATGAAGATGTATCTTCCACTCCCAGCCCAGCGCTTTCTTCTACCTTATCACACTTTTCTCTTGACTCTATGTGTCACCTCACCCCAGTCCTAATGACAAGAAAGAAATGCAATAAGAGGGTTTTTCTTGTCTTGTTCTGGTGCTGTTGAGAATTGGTTCATACCCAAAACATGAATCAGACAGATGGAGAAGCAAATCTCCCTCCATCCTTCCAGGAGAAGGGACATGGGCAGCTCTGTTCGTCTCAATTCATAGTAGAAAGGGCATAGCAGTTTGGATGGGGATTAAATGAGACAACGTATGTAAAACATTTCTCACCCGGCAAATGGAGTTATTTTTATTCCTTTCAGAAAGGAGTTTTCTCTCCAGAGCACAGCTCAAGAGGCTTGGAGGGAGTTTCTTTTTCAGGCCTTTGTGAGAATAAGAATGTGTTCATTATTCAGTTGCATTCAAAGTGTGATCCAGACAACTGCACAACTGGGTGCATAGGATTTAAGAGGAGCTGTGGGCGGCGGGCAGAAGGCCCGGGGCTGAACACGGCTCCATGCCCCTCCTCGGGTCTCCGTGTCCTCCTCCGTAAAGTGAAGGCATTGAGCTTGCTCTCAGATGTCCCTGCCAGGACGAGCAGCCCATGTTTTCTCGCCTCTTCCCCTCAGGCTATTTTTAACAAACTTTCAGAGCTCACCAGGAGAAAAGGAAGCAGTCCCATTGCATGACCCTTGGTATTGACTAAAACACTTACTGAGGGACTGAGCAGCATTCAAGACCACACCCTTGCCTATTACCAAAGATTAAGAGGGTGATACTCATTTGTGAAAACACAGAGCTTGCCTGGCCCAGCGCAGCTTTTGTGGGACCCACCCTTCTGGGTGAATGGATGCAGAAAACTAGGGTTCCACCGGGCTTTACATGGGTTGTAATTACTTTTTTGTCATGTGTGTCAACAGCTCAAGTGTCTGATTCTGGGAACTGTTCTCAGAGCAGTCATAGAGTATTACGGCTGGAGGGGCTTTCAGAAACTTCCCTGAGGACATTGGACAGAGCCCATAGCGAGTCTATGGTGGTGACAAACATGAAGATGTATCTTCCACTCCCAGCCCAGCGCTTTCTTCTACCTTATCACACTTTTCTCTTGACTCTATGTGTCACCTCACCCCAGTCCTAATGACAAGAAAGAAATGCAATAAGAGGGTTTTTCTTGTCTTGTTCTGGTGCTGTTGAGAATTGGTTCATACCCAAAACATGAATCAGACAGATGGAGAAGCAAATCTCCCTCCATCCTTCCAGGAGAAGGGACATGGGCAGCTCTGTTCGTCTCAATTCATAGTAGAAAGGGCATAGCAGTTTGGATGGGGATTAAATGAGACAACGTATGTAAAACATTTCTCACCCGGCAAATGGAGTTATTTTTATTCCTTTCAGAAAGGAGTTTTCTCTCCAGAGCACAGCTCAAGAGGCTTGGAGGGAGTTTCTTTTTCAGGCCTTTGTGAGAATAAGAATGTGTTCATTATTCAGTTGCATTCAAAGTGTGATCCAGACAACTGCACAACTGGGTGCATAGGATTTAAGAGGAGCTGTGGGCGGCGGGCAGAAGGCCCGGGGCTGAACACGGCTCCATGCCCCTCCTCGGGTCTCCGTGTCCTCCTCCGTAAAGTGAAGGCATTGAGCTTGCTCTCAGATGTCCCTGCCAGGACGAGCAGCCCATGTTTTCTCGCCTCTTCCCCTCAGGCTATTTTTAACAAACTTTCAGAGCTCACCAGGAGAAAAGGAAGCAGTCCCATTGCATGACCCTTGGTATTGACTAAAACACTTACTGAGGGACTGAGCAGCATTCAAGACCACACCCTTGCCTATTACCAAAGATTAAGAGGGTGATACTCATTTGTGAAAACACAGAGCTTGCCTGGCCCAGCGCAGCTTTGTGTGGGACCCACCCTTCTGGGTGAATGGATGCAGAAAACTAGGGTTCCACCCCGGGCTTTACATGCGTGGGTTGCATATCAAATCACTCAACCTGAAGTCTCATTTTCCACACCTCAGAAAAATATATGTATATTGTAGGGCTTCCCCTGGTGGTCCATTGGGTAAGAACACCGCCTTGCAGTGCAAGGGGCGCCAGTTCGATCCCTGGCCTGGGAAGATCCCATGTGCCGTGGAGTGGCTGAACTGATGTGTCCAATTACTGAGCCAGAGCTCTGGAGCGCATGTGCCCAGAGCCAGCGCTCTGCAACAACAGAGGCCACCGCGATGGGAGGCCCACAGGAGCCAAAGAACAAAGACAGATGAAAATGGAGAAATGAAAGACCAATAGAATGGCCCACCCGCTCCCCTCCCTCCCCAACCCAACCTTCACCCAAAATAAATAAATAAATAAATCTTTAAAAAAAGAGAAAAATATATGTATATTGTAAAATTATGTAAGATTTCAGCAAGATGCAAAGGTGTAAGAGCCCAGGCCAGTGCTGGGACATACATGGTCCTAGTTCAGTATTCTTCTAGAACCAGGCTGCCTGACAATTGGGGAGAAGATAAGGTTTGGAGTTGGGGGGTTTACCGTGGATTCATGTTTCTCGGGCAGGCGCAGATTTGTCCCCTCCCTTCTCCAGTGAAATGCTTGGCCATGAATTGTGCTCATGCTCAGTCGGGTCCAACGCTTTGCAACTCCATGGACTGCAGCCCTCCAGACTCCTCTGTCCATGGGATTCTCCAAGCAGGAGTCCTGGAGTGGGTTGTCATGGCCTCCTCAAGGGATTGAATTCACATCTCCTGCACTGGCAGGCAGATGCTTGTCTCCGAACCAGTGCTATTTAGGGGCACGGCGGAGACTGTCCCTCACGCCTCTCCGCGTCTTCAAATGCTTTCTTGATGTAGCCTCCTGACTCTGTGATTCCAAGAAGAATATTGAAGAGCTGGAGTTTCCAACCCTTTCTGGCTTTCTGCAAATGTGACTTGATGTGGATTGCAGGTGTCAAAGCCAGCTTGAGTCCCTGGGTGAGGGCAGAGGGAGGAGCCAGTCTTACTAAAATAAGCCCACTTAGCTGGCCCCGGTGCTGCCTCCAGGTGGCATTCTCTCCAACACCCTTTCTGGAGGGACCCCTCTTTGTGAAATCCTCCACTCTACATCCTCATAAGCAGTATCGTCTCCAGACTAGGCTCACGGGACCTCGTCCATGGCCTTTGCTGGGGCCCACTCCTCACACCACTTCCCCACCCCGGGAAGTCTAAATCACAACGCCTCCTGCTGGGATTTTCCAGCAAAAATCCCAGCTCTGTCTCCCCGCCCTGCCTGCCCCAGGCATCCTCAAACTCCCAGTGCCCCTCTTGGAGCCGGGTGCCCGGCTGAGGCTGTGCGGCGTGTGCAGAACGGATGAGTGAGCACACGAGGGACAGCGTGGGGTGACCTGTCCCCTCTCTTGACCCCTGCAGGTCAAGGACGTTGTGGGCTATGACTCTCTGGGCCACTGTTTCTTCACGGAGGATGGGCCGGAGGAGCGGAACACCTTTGAACACTGCCTCGGCCTCCTGGTCAAGTCCGGAACCCTGCTCCCCTCCGACCGAGACAGCAAGATGTGCAAGACCATCACTGAAGACTCCTATCCGGGGTACATCCCCAAGCCCCGGCAGGACTGCAAGTGAGTGCCTCCCTGTCCGCCTCTGCCCCTCCGTCCTGGGCTCCGCACCGCCCGGAGCTCACAGCCTTCACCCCCGAGGCCCTCAGCCACCCTTCCCCCTGGACCTCATGGACAGGGGTTTCACCCCAGAGAGACCACTGTTCTCACCCACGGGATTCTGTGACTGCCGCCTCAGGCTCCTAGGAGGAGAGGAAGCAGGCCACCACTTTGGCGCCCATAGCCTGTGCACGTGGGCACCAGCTGCACTGGGGTGCTCCCTGACCCAGGAGAGTCCGAGACAGGGCCACAGGCAGACAGAGTCAGAAAGAGACAGAGAGCTTCCTCTGTGGTCACCCTTCTGAGCCCAGGGTCTCTCCTTTAGAAACGACCACTTTCCTGGGTTCCCCTGACTTCCATTTATTCTTGGGTCCTGCTCAAATTTAACCCACAGACTTGCTTCTATTCTCAAGAGCCCCAGAGGTTCCCCTCATTCAAATCTGATAACATGTCTCCTCCAAAAAAACCCTTAGCTGGCCCGGTGCTGCCTCCAGGTGGCATTCTCTCCAACACCCTTTCTGGAGGGACCCCTCTTGTGAAATCCTCCACTCTACATCCTCATAAGCAGTATCGTCTCCAGACTAGGCTCACGGGACCTCGTCCATGGCCTTTGCTGGGGCCCACTCCTCACACCACTTCCCCACCCCGGGAAGTCTAAATCACAACGCCTCCTGCTGGGATTTTCCAGCAAAAATCCCAGCTCTGTCTCCCCGCCCTGCCTGCCCCAGGCATCCTCAAACTCCCAGTGCCCCTCTTGGAGCCGGGTGCCCGGCTGAGGCTGTGCGGCGTGTGCAGAACGGATGAGTGAGCACACGAGGGACAGCGTGGGGTGACCTGTCCCCTCTCTTGACCCCTGCAGGTCAAGGACGTTGTGGGCTATGACTCTCTGGGCCACTGTTTCTTCACGGAGGATGGGCCGGAGGAGCGGAACACCTTTGAACACTGCCTCGGCCTCCTGGTCAAGTCCGGAACCCTGCTCCCCTCCGACCGAGACAGCAAGATGTGCAAGACCATCACTGAAGACTCCTATCCGGGGTACATCCCCAAGCCCCGGCAGGACTGCAAGTGAGTGCCTCCCTGTCCGCCTCTGCCCCTCCGTCCTGGGCTCCGCACCGCCCGGAGCTCACAGCCTTCACCCCCGAGGCCCTCAGCCACCCTTCCCCCTGGACCTCATGGACAGGGGTTTCACCCCAGAGAGACCACTGTTCTCACCCACGGGATTCTGTGACTGCCGCCTCAGGCTCCTAGGAGGAGAGGAAGCAGGCCACCACTTTGGCGCCCATAGCCTGTGCACGTGGGCACCAGCTGCACTGGGGTGCTCCCTGACCCAGGAGAGTCCGAGACAGGGCCACAGGCAGACAGAGTCAGAAAGAGACAGAGAGCTTCCTCTGTGGTCACCCTTCTGAGCCCAGGGTCTCTCCTTTAGAAACGACCACTTTCCTGGGTTCCCCTGACTTCCATTTATTCTTGGGTCCTGCTCAAATTTAACCCACAGACTTGCTTCTATTCTCAAGAGCCAGGTCCCATTCAAATTCTGAGCATGTTAAGAGCTTAAATGCACCCGCTTAAATGAAGAAACTAGGTTTCAGATCAACAAATCAAGGACTTCTCAAATCGCTGATAAGGGTGCTTCCCCTGGTGGTCCAGCAGGTAAGGACACTGCCTTGCAGTGCAAGGGGTGCTGGTTTGATCCCTGGCCTGGGAAAATCCCACGTGCCGCGAGTGGCTGGACTGATACATCCAATTACCGAGCCGGAGCTCTAGGGCACATGCACCCAGAGCCGGTGCTCTGCAACGACAGAGGCCACCCGATGGGAGGCCCACAGGAGCCGAAGAACAAAGACGGATGAAAATAGAGAAATGAAAGACCAATAGCAGTGGCCCGCCCATCCCCCAACCTCCCCACCCCACCCCCCAAGAAGATAAATAAATAAATAAATAAAATAAATGTTAAAAAGAAATTAAAAAAAAAAAGCTGATAAGGGACTCTTCAAAGTATCCTTTAGAGCCCGTGGCCACCCCAGGGCAGCAGAATGGGTATCAGTGACCCTCTATCTGATGCTGCTCAATCTTTGCCCCTGCCCGCAGCGCGGTGTCCACCTTCTGGATGGCCAATCCCAACAACAACCTCATAAACTGTTCTGCTGCAGGATCCGAGGTAAGCAGAAACATCCCTTCTCTGAGTGGGGCTGGGGGAGAAAGAGGAGGTGTGTGGGGCGGCCCTGGAACACATGTGCCCCGAGCCCCAGTCTCAACATCCACACAGGCAGGCTCGGGGGAGGAGGGAAGAGGCAGCTTGAGAGGCAGATGGACTTGGTGCTCTTTTTTTTTTTGGCTGTGCTGGGTCTTCGTGGCTGCCCACAGGCTTTCTCTAGCTGTGGTGAGCAGGGCTACTCTCTAGTTGTGGTGTGAGGGCTTCTCATTGTGGTGGTTTCTCCTGTTGCAGCTCCCGGGCTCTGGAGCTCAGGCTCAGTATTTGTGGCACAGGAGTGTAGCTGCCCTGCGGCATGTGGGGTCTTAGCTCCCAGACCAGGAGCCAACCTGTGAGGCCCTGCTTCCATTTATTCTTGGGTCCTGCTCAAATTTAACCCACAGACTTGCTTCTATTCTCAAGAGCCAGGTCCCATTCAAATTCTGAGCATGTTAAGAGCTTAAATGCACCCGCTTAAATGAAGAAACTAGGTTTCAGATCAACAAATCAAGGACTTCTCAAATCGCTGATAAGGGTGCTTCCCCTGGTGGTCCAGCAGGTAAGGACACTGCCTTGCAGTGCAAGGGGTGCTGGTTTGATCCCTGGCCTGGGAAAATCCCACGTGCCGCGAGTGGCTGGACTGATACATCCAATTACCGAGCCGGAGCTCTAGGGCACATGCACCCAGAGCCGGTGCTCTGCAACGACAGAGGCCACCCGATGGGAGGCCCACAGGAGCCGAAGAACAAAGACGGATGAAAATAGAGAAATGAAAGACCAATAGCAGTGGCCCGCCCATCCCCCAACCTCCCCACCCCACCCCCCAAGAAGATAAATAAATAAATAAATAAAATAAATGTTAAAAAGAAATTAAAAAAAAAAAGCTGATAAGGGACTCTTCAAAGTATCCTTTAGAGCCCGTGGCCACCCCAGGGCAGCAGAATGGGTATCAGTGACCCTCTATCTGATGCTGCTCAATCTTTGCCCCTGCCCGCAGCGCGGTGTCCACCTTCTGGATGGCCAATCCCAACAACAACCTCATAAACTGTTCTGCTGCAGGATCCGAGGTAAGCAGAAACATCCCTTCTCTGAGTGGGGCTGGGGGAGAAAGAGGAGGTGTGTGGGGCGGCCCTGGAACACATGTGCCCCGAGCCCCAGTCTCAACATCCACACAGGCAGGCTCGGGGGAGGAGGGAAGAGGCAGCTTGAGAGGCAGATGGACTTGGTGCTCTTTTTTTTTTTGGCTGTGCTGGGTCTTCGTGGCTGCCCACAGGCTTTCTCTAGCTGTGGTGAGCAGGGCTACTCTCTAGTTGTGGTGTGAGGGCTTCTCATTGTGGTGGTTTCTCCTGTTGCAGCTCCCGGGCTCTGGAGCTCAGGCTCAGTATTTGTGGCACAGGAGTGTAGCTGCCCTGCGGCATGTGGGGTCTTAGCTCCCAGACCAGGGAGCCAACCTGTGTCCCCTGCATTGGCAGGCACATTCTTACCCATTGAACCACCAGGGAAGTCCAGGTGGACTTGGTTTTAAGTGATACCTCTGGCCGTTCATCTCACTGGTCATCATAGCTAATGAATAATCAATAACTCCTTATTAGTTGTTTGACACATCAGTGTTCTAAGCTCCAATAATTTAAATTTTTCATATTTTAGACTTTATTTGGGGGGGGGGGGGGAGGGGAGCAGGCGGGCCACTTCTATTGGTCTTTCATTTATCTATGTTCATCTGTCTTTGTTCTTTGGCCCGTGTGGGCCTCCCATCGCGGTGGCCTCTGTCGTCAGAGTCCCAGCTCCAGGCACATGCGCTCCAGAGCTCCGGCTCGGTAATTGGACACATCAGTCCAGCCGCTCTGTGGCATGTGGGATCTTCCCAGGCCAGGGATCAAACCAGCGCCCCTTGCACTGCAAGGCAGTGTCCTTACCCAGTGGACCACCAGGGAAGCCCTAAAATTTTCACATTTTAGTTAAAATTATTTTTTGTTGGTGTGCGTACAGGTTTATTTATTTTTGTTTACTTTTGGCCACACCATGCGGCATGTGGGGTCTTAGTTACCTGACCAGGGATCAGACTTCTGCCCCCTGCATTGGGAGTGTGGACTCCTAAGCTCTGGACCACCAGGGAAGTCCCATAAACTCCAGTAGTTTGTCAACCTTCATCACACTGTGTGAGGTTCGTACTATCGGACTCTTCAGCCTATCATCTAATGGGGGGAAAGGCAGGCAGGGACACACACGACGTCCAAACCCGGCATCCTGTCTACACAGCCTTGCTCTCACCCACCCTTCGTGCTGCTCACCTTCTTGGAGTCCCTGACCAGCACCCTGAGCTGGTCAGGTGCTGCCTCCTGGGCCTCAACTTCCAGATCTGCAGAATAAAAGGACATAGCTAAGAAAAAAGCTTAGGAAATCCTCCCATTCTGAGTCAGGAGGGGGATGAACCCTGCCGCGGCTCTGAAACCCAGTCATTTGGTGGCCATGGCGGATACAGTAGGAGCCCACGGAGGGTTGTAACAGACAGGATGGACCTCCCCTGCAAAGTATACGTGCCTCACACTCTTTGCTGTTTCCCACAGGTGTGTTTAGGGCCAAGTGGCGGGGCCGTTGGGTGAGAGCACTAGGTTCACCCCAAGTCTGGGCCATCCCATCGCCCCAATAAGAAGCTCTCTGGTGCTGAATTCTGTTCCTTTCCCTCTGTGTCCTCCTTCACAGGAAACTGGGTTCTGGTTCATTTTTCACCATGTCCCAACGGGCCCCTCAGCCGGCAAGTACTCCCCGGGTTATTCGGAGCACATCCCACTGGGGAAATTCCTGAACAACCGAGCTCACTCCAACTACCGGGTAAGTCCTTCCAAGACCTAGGCTCCCCACCATCCCCCACCCCACTGGGCTGCCTTCCTGGGGCTGCATGGAGCTAGAATCGAACAGCCACCTGTGAGGTACTGGAGCAAGTGCATTCCCAGCCTTGGGCTTGAAGGAAGTGAAATGGCCTTCCGTAGCCTCCCAGGTCCCTGGCCATTCTTTTTTAAAAAAAAAAAAATTTTTTTTTGGCCACTTCTATTGGTCTTTCATCTATTTGTCTTTGTTCTTTGGCCCACGGGGGCCTCCCATTGCAGTGGCCTCTCTTGTCACAGAGCACTAGCTCTGGGCGCATGCACCCCAGAGCTCCAGCTCAGTAGTTGGACACATCGGTCCAGCTGTTCTGCAGCACGTGGGATCTTCCCAGGCCAGGGATCGAACCGGTGCTTCTTGCACTGCAAGGTGGTGTCCTTATCCACTGGACCACCAGGGAAGCCCTCCCTGGCCATTCTTAACGAGACTGTCTTGTGACTGTTCCCACCTCGGCCTCGACCTGGCATCTGGTCGGAGCCAAAAGGAGAAGCAGAATGTGCCATCACTCAGGCTTCTCCTCCTGGTGGCTCCTGCATGGGGCTCCTGAGCTTGACATTTTTTTTTTTCCTGAGCTTGATTTTGCAATGCACGTCGTGGGGGGCCATGTGATGAGGTGAGGGTGGAAAGCCAGGCCTGGGAGCTGCAGGTGATCACCCGACTCCTGCCTCTGCTAATGCACCCCTGAGAGCAAGGCTGGCCTCACTGGAGTGTCCAAGAGGACAAGTGAGGCTGGATGTGAGAAGATACCTACTGCCTTTGACCAAGCTCATGTGTCCCTGACCATGCCTCTCCCCAGGCTGGTATGATCATAGACAACGGGGTCAAGACCACCCAGGCCTCTGCCAAGGACAAGCGGCCCTTCCTCTCCATCATCTCTGCCAGGTGATCCACCCTGGGGATCCATACCCTCCCGGGACCTCCCGGGACCCCTGGACTCTATCCCCCAAAAGCTCTCTGGTGCTGAATTCTGTTCCTTTCCCTCTGTGTCCTCCTTCACAGGAAACTGGGTTCTGGTTCATTTTTCACCATGTCCCAACGGGCCCCTCAGCCGGCAAGTACTCCCCGGGTTATTCGGAGCACATCCCACTGGGGAAATTCCTGAACAACCGAGCTCACTCCAACTACCGGGTAAGTCCTTCCAAGACCTAGGCTCCCCACCATCCCCCACCCCACTGGGCTGCCTTCCTGGGGCTGCATGGAGCTAGAATCGAACAGCCACCTGTGAGGTACTGGAGCAAGTGCATTCCCAGCCTTGGGCTTGAAGGAAGTGAAATGGCCTTCCGTAGCCTCCCAGGTCCCTGGCCATTCTTTTTTAAAAAAAAAAAAATTTTTTTTTGGCCACTTCTATTGGTCTTTCATCTATTTGTCTTTGTTCTTTGGCCCACGGGGGCCTCCCATTGCAGTGGCCTCTCTTGTCACAGAGCACTAGCTCTGGGCGCATGCACCCCAGAGCTCCAGCTCAGTAGTTGGACACATCGGTCCAGCTGTTCTGCAGCACGTGGGATCTTCCCAGGCCAGGGATCGAACCGGTGCTTCTTGCACTGCAAGGTGGTGTCCTTATCCACTGGACCACCAGGGAAGCCCTCCCTGGCCATTCTTAACGAGACTGTCTTGTGACTGTTCCCACCTCGGCCTCGACCTGGCATCTGGTCGGAGCCAAAAGGAGAAGCAGAATGTGCCATCACTCAGGCTTCTCCTCCTGGTGGCTCCTGCATGGGGCTCCTGAGCTTGACATTTTTTTTTTTCCTGAGCTTGATTTTGCAATGCACGTCGTGGGGGCCATGTGATGAGGTGAGGGTGGAAAGCCAGGCCTGGGAGCTGCAGGTGATCACCCGACTCCTGCCTCTGCTAATGCACCCCTGAGAGCAAGGCTGGCCTCACTGGAGTGTCCAAGAGGACAAGTGAGGCTGGATGTGAGAAGATACCTACTGCCTTTGACCAAGCTCATGTGTCCCTGACCATGCCTCTCCCCAGGCTGGTATGATCATAGACAACGGGGTCAAGACCACCCAGGCCTCTGCCAAGGACAAGCGGCCCTTCCTCTCCATCATCTCTGCCAGGTGATCCACCCTGGGGATCCATACCCTCCCCGGGACCTCTGGACTCAACCGCCCTCCCTTGTCCGCTCATCCACCTGTCCATTGAGTATCTGTTGACATAGTCTATGTCCCTATGCCTGGAGCTGGCCACTGGGGCGTGGGGAAAATCTGAGGAGGGCCAAATCGGAGTCAGGGTCGAGCCTTCAGCAGCTGTTAGGGAAAAGAAACTTTTGAGAGGTTTCTAGAAAAATCAGCAAAAATCTAATACCTGTTTTTTAATAAGTCAACAGGACTGGCCAGGGCTGGGGTTTAAAAAAAAAGGTAAAAAGGAACGAAAGGAGGAATTTTGCCATTGATTGAATAGGAAAGAACCTTGAGGTTGTACCTATAAATACATCTGGAACTCAGCCCAAGGCTAAGAGCTGCTTTTAAAATGTGCTGTGAGAGTCTCCAAGTAGTTAGGAAAAAACAGTGCCCTTTAAAGAGCCTGAAGTGCTTGGTCTCCATCAGGAATGGGCCACGTCAGTGACGTGATGTTCTCTGTGCAAGACTTTGGCCGGCCTGGGTGTCAGGAGCAGCCAGGCTCAGAGGTCCATTGGGTGGCTAAGATGTAGATGCCCAGAAAAGCACAAGGGCAAGGGTACCCCCTTGGGGGCAGAGAGCAGAGCGGGTCAGACTTCCCTTCTGGGCCACAGAGGCTGCATGGCCTCATACCAGGCTTGGGACCAGCTCTCTCGACTTTCTCCTGCATTCCAACCCCACCGTGGGGCCAGCTGTTGGGAAGGGAGAGTCCTCAGTGGTGGTGATGAACAAGAGAAGCCACGTGCCTGTAGGCTGGCCCCCAGAGAGAAAACCCCTACCTCTGTGTCTACCTCAGAAAGCTCACTGCACAGTCCAGGCGGAGTGGGAGGGTGACTCTTGAGCCCCCGTCTTCCGAGCACCGTGAGCAGAAAGAAGCTCACCCACCACCCAGAAGGGCGGTCCATTTGGGAGTTCGCCCGCCCATATGGCCACCTGTGCCTCTCCGCGTGCCTTCCAGATACAGCCCCCACCAGGACGCCGACCCGCTGAAGCCCCGGGAGCCAGCCCTCATCAAGCACTTCACCGCCTACAAGAACCAGGACCACGGGGCCTGGCTGCGCGGCGGGGACGTGTGGCTGGACAGCGGCCGGTGAGGGAGGCTGGGCGCCGCCGGGGGGGGGGTGCGGCTGGCAGAGAAATGGGAGCAGACTGGGGGAGCTTTGTTGCGTGGGGGGTCAGAGAAGAGAGGAAGGGAGGGGGCTGTGAGAGTTCTGAGGAGAGGGGAAAGGGAAGAAGAGAGCCTGTTCTAGGCTTTTGAGGGGCATTGATTTAGGACTCTGGGAGTCAGGCTTACGCTGACCGGCTATTGAGGCCCATGTTCTGGACACGGGCAGGCTTCTGCCCAGTACAAGGAAGGGTTTTCCTACAACACAGTATGCTAGTCTGTGAGATAAGCTCCTCATCCCTAGACTAGAGGCCCGAGGACACTTGAGAGATTATACAAGAAGTGAGTGAAAGAGAAATCAGACAGGGTCAGGGCTACAGTTCCCTGCAGCCTTCCGCAGCCCGCAAACATCCTGACTCAGGTTTTCTAGACATTCAGTTCAAGGGTGAGGAAATCACAGGAGTCAGTGACGTGATGTTCTCTGTGCAAGACTTTGGCCGGCCTGGGTGTCAGGAGCAGCCAGGCTCAGAGGTCCATTGGGTGGCTAAGATGTAGATGCCCAGAAAAGCACAAGGGCAAGGGTACCCCCTTGGGGGCAGAGAGCAGAGCGGGTCAGACTTCCCTTCTGGGCCACAGAGGCTGCATGGCCTCATACCAGGCTTGGGACCAGCTCTCTCGACTTTCTCCTGCATTCCAACCCCACCGTGGGGCCAGCTGTTGGGAAGGGAGAGTCCTCAGTGGTGGTGATGAACAAGAGAAGCCACGTGCCTGTAGGCTGGCCCCCAGAGAGAAAACCCCTACCTCTGTGTCTACCTCAGAAAGCTCACTGCACAGTCCAGGCGGAGTGGGAGGGTGACTCTTGAGCCCCCGTCTTCCGAGCACCGTGAGCAGAAAGAAGCTCACCCACCACCCAGAAGGGCGGTCCATTTGGGAGTTCGCCCGCCCATATGGCCACCTGTGCCTCTCCGCGTGCCTTCCAGATACAGCCCCCACCAGGACGCCGACCCGCTGAAGCCCCGGGAGCCAGCCCTCATCAAGCACTTCACCGCCTACAAGAACCAGGACCACGGGGCCTGGCTGCGCGGCGGGGACGTGTGGCTGGACAGCTGCCGGTGAGGGAGGCTGGGCGCCGCCTGGGAGGGGCTGCGGCTGGCAGAGAAATGGGAGCAGACTGGGGGAGCTTTGTTGCGTGGGGGGTCAGAGAAGAGAGGAAGGGAGGGGGCTGTGAGAGTTCTGAGGAGAGGGGAAAGGGAAGAAGAGAGCCTGTTCTAGGCTTTTGAGGGGCATTGATTTAGGACTCTGGGAGTCAGGCTTACGCTGACCGGCTATTGAGGCCCATGTTCTGGACACGGGCAGGCTTCTGCCCAGTACAAGGAAGGGTTTTCCTACAACACAGTATGCTAGTCTGTGAGATAAGCTCCTCATCCCTAGACTAGAGGCCCGAGGACACTTGAGAGATTATACAAGAAGTGAGTGAAAGAGAAATCAGACAGGGTCAGGGCTACAGTTCCCTGCAGCCTTCCGCAGCCCGCAAACATCCTGACTCAGGTTTTCTAGACATTCAGTTCTCCACAGAGGTAGTGGATGCCTGGCTTGGGGTCGAAAGACAGAGGGTGAAGGAAATACCATGTCTGCCAATGAGGGTGGATCTTCTAATCCTATGCCAGATGCCTGCCAGGGGAGCCTGGGATCTGGCTGGTGCCCAGGTTGTGGTCCCGTGTGTGGGCAAGTTTGGCACAGCCAGGAGCTGATGGAAGATGGGGCCTCTTCAGAAGCTTACAGTGTCCATTTCTTAGAAATGCCACCTCAGCCACCCCTAGATGAACAGAGACCCTCCTGGACGTGGGAGACAACTGATAGCACTGCAGTCGTCCAGGAGAGAAGGAATCGTAGGGGGAACTTTGCTGAAAACGTGCCTTTGGGACATTGATCAGGCTCTGATGAGTGATCATTGCTTTGTTTTATGTGTGCTAAGTCTGAGATGCTCTTGTCTGTCTGCTCTCTTCCCTAGGTTTGCTGACAATGGCATTGGCCTAACCCTGGCCAGGTAAGAGCTGTGGTCGTTGCCCCTGGTCCTCGCCCCTGGTCATCCCCTATGGTCATTCCCCCTGGTCCTCGCCCCTGGCCCCCTGTGGGATGCTGTCTCTGGTCACCTCATCCAAGACATTGTCTCCCTGCAGTGGTGGAACCTTCCCCTACGATGACGGCTCCAAGCAGGAGATCAAGAACAGCCTGTTTGTCGGCGAGAGTGGCAATGTGGGCACAGAGATGGTGGACAACAGGATCTGGGGACCCGGTGGCCTGGACCACAGCGGGAGGACCCTCCCTATAGGCCAGTAGGTTTGCAAGCACAGCAGCTTCCTTGTTCTGCATGGTGGGGGTGTTCAGTCACTCAGTCATGTCTGACTGTTTGTGACTGTGGCACAACTAGCCGCCCTGTGCTTCAGTCTCTTCTGGTGCTTGCTCAGACTCAGGTCCATCGAGTCAATGACGCATCCAACCATCTCCTCCTCTGTCATTCCCTTCTCCTTCTGCCGTTGTCTTTCCCAGTATCAGTGTCTTTTCCAGTGAGTCATCTCCTCGCATCAGGTAGCCAAAGTATTGGAGCTTCAGTTTCAGCATCAGTCCTTCCAATGAAGATTCAGGGTTAATTTCCTTTAGGATGGCCTGGTTTACTCTCCTTGCGGTCCAAGGGACTCATATCTTAGCCTAAATGACAAGAGTGGAAGGAAAGATGCTAGTCTGTGATCTCTATCTGTTGACTATGCATTCCTCTGTCCTCTACGGGTCAGAGAAATCTTGGAAACAACTATGATCAGGCAGCAGAGGGGTGAAATCCAGCATGAGAGAGAAGTCAAAGATCTAAGAGTGGAAGGAAGGTGCTAGAGTTGGCCATCTTCAGAAGCTTACAGTGTCCATTTCTTAGAAATGCCACCTCAGCCACCCCTAGATGAACAGAGACCCTCCTGGACGTGGGAGACAACTGATAGCACTGCAGTCGTCCAGGAGAGAAGGAATCGTAGGGGGAACTTTGCTGAAAACGTGCCTTTGGGACATTGATCAGGCTCTGATGAGTGATCATTGCTTTGTTTTATGTGTGCTAAGTCTGAGATGCTCTTGTCTGTCTGCTCTCTTCCCTAGGTTTGCTGACAATGGCATTGGCCTAACCCTGGCCAGGTAAGAGCTGTGGTCGTTGCCCCTGGTCCTCGCCCCTGGTCATCCCCTATGGTCATTCCCCCTGGTCCTCGCCCCTGGCCCCCTGTGGGATGCTGTCTCTGGTCACCTCATCCAAGACATTGTCTCCCTGCAGTGGTGGAACCTTCCCCTACGATGACGGCTCCAAGCAGGAGATCAAGAACAGCCTGTTTGTCGGCGAGAGTGGCAATGTGGGCACAGAGATGGTGGACAACAGGATCTGGGGACCCGGTGGCCTGGACCACAGCGGGAGGACCCTCCCTATAGGCCAGTAGGTTTGCAAGCACAGCAGCTTCCTTGTTCTGCATGGTGGGGGTGTTCAGTCACTCAGTCATGTCTGACTGTTTGTGACTGCGGCACAACTAGCCGCCCTGTGCTTCAGTCTCTTCTGGTGCTTGCTCAGACTCAGGTCCATCGAGTCAATGACGCATCCAACCATCTCCTCCTCTGTCATTCCCTTCTCCTTCTGCCGTTGTCTTTCCCAGTATCAGTGTCTTTTCCAGTGAGTCATCTCCTCGCATCAGGTAGCCAAAGTATTGGAGCTTCAGTTTCAGCATCAGTCCTTCCAATGAAGATTCAGGGTTAATTTCCTTTAGGATGGCCTGGTTTACTCTCCTTGCGGTCCAAGGGACTCATATCTTAGCCTAAATGACAAGAGTGGAAGGAAAGATGCTAGTCTGTGATCTCTATCTGTTGACTATGCATTCCTCTGTCCTCTACGGGTCAGAGAAATCTTGGAAACAACTATGATCAGGCAGCAGAGGGGTGAAATCCAGCATGAGAGAGAGAAGTCAAAGATCTGTTGAATATGAGTCAGCTCGTGGGACCTTAGTGTCCAGGGTGGGCCTCTGTCCTTGGGCAGCATGCCCACGTGGAGCATCTCATCTGCCCCTGACGGTGGTGGAATGAGAGTCAGCCCTAAGCCGTTGAAGGGAGTAACCTGGAGGATGACAACAGGCTGGAGGCAGGTCGTGCACAGACGGGCATCTTCAAGCAGAAGATCAGAGCGCTTGGGACCAGACTGGGGGAACAGCGTGGGAGAGGCTGTCCCACGGTCCAAGGGCTGCCGTGCATGTGCAAGATAAGACTCACCCTACGTGCACCTAAGGATTAGAGCTGGTTGTGTGTGGGAAAGGGTTTTCTAGCCATCAGGTTTGTTAAACAGCAGAGTAGCACACTGTCATGGGGTAGGGGCGTCATAGGCTCTCCGGGGCTGGATGATAACCAGGAGGCTGGAGAGGGAGGGGTGACTTGGACAGCTGAAGAGCTAGCAGAGCACAGGGACCTGGTTAATCTCTCGGAAAGCTGCAGCCTGAGTCAATGGTGAGGATGGTGTTTCTGCTCAGACATCAGTTCAAACCAGA
The DNA here is from genome assembly GCA_022376925.1 of Tragulus kanchil. Classification (NCBI taxonomy): domain Eukaryota; kingdom Metazoa; phylum Chordata; class Mammalia; order Artiodactyla; family Tragulidae; genus Tragulus; species Tragulus kanchil. Next base: position 26,776,792 of record JAIOJX010000032.1, read on the forward strand.
GAGTGAGGCACTGAGCCACCAGCGGCCAAGGGCTAAGATCAGCCCTTCCTGCAGTTACAGGTGGGACCCAGGCCTAAGCCCCCAGCCCTAGCAGGGTGTGCAGTCTTTAAAGACTATGCAGCCAGACCCACGGTCTCCTTGGGTATGAGCGACCCAGAAACCCTTGCTTCTGTCTAGCCTAGGTGGTGGAGTTGTCCCTTCAGACTATTTTTACAAGCAACTCCGGGTCTGGATGTTTGGGTTTCCTTGCTGAGGGTTCCCAGCCTCCTGGGCCAGAATGTCCTGATGGCTTCCAGGGGTGAGGTTGTTTATGGAGGCATGACAGCTTGGTCAGACCAGAGCAGGTTCCTCCAACTGTGTTTGCAACAGGAGCCCAGGACCGGGTGGTCCGAATCGTGGGGGATTCCTCCTGTACGGACCTAGGTTGAGGTCCCGGTGTTAAGCAAGCACACAGTGTAATTACAGAGCTAGTCAGGATGGGCTACTCTTAAAACACTTTACATGGAAAGACACACAGAACTGCTCCATGAGAATGGGATGCAAGGTGATGACATTCATCAATTACAAATAGAAAAATACAGAAATGCCAGAACTCCTTGGCACACAGTGTTCTGAAGGCGCACTGCCAAGGCTGGCGTGACCAGGCCTTTCCTAGGGGGACTGTGTCTGAATGTGGGGAGCCCAGGGCTGGTGATTGGGACAGCTGGAATGTGGCCTCTCCCCAGAGACAGACTCCCTTTTCTGTTTCTATTTCCTTCCTTCTGCCCTTTCTTCATATTGACTATGGAAGGAGAGGACCCTGGCCCAGAAGCAGCTGTTGTTGCTTAGTCACTCAGTCGTGTCTGACTCTTTGCGACCCCATGGACTGTAGCCTGCTAGGCTCCTCTGTCCAGGGGTTCTCTAGGCAAGAATACTGGAGTGCGTTGCCATTCCTTCTCCAGGGGATCTTCCTGATCCAGGGATTGAACCCACAGGTGGATTCTTTACCACTGAGCCACCAGGGAAGCCCCCTGCAGAAGTAGAGATACCAGTGAAAACATAAACATAGGGCTTGAAGAATGAGCAAGGCCACATTTGGGGCAAGCCCAAGATCAGCCCAGCCATCCTGGGCCCACATTTCCCATGCCCTGCTCAGGAGTCCACACAAAGGAGTGCCGCCTCTCCAGCCTCTGCCCCCTGCTGGACTTGAGGCAGTTTCCAGTCCCTGGTCCTCCAGCCCCTCCTGCCTCTGGCTCCAAGCCTTTGCCTCTTCCTCCATCTTTCCCTGGCTCCTAGGTCCCAGGGTTTTCTTGGGATCTTTCTGGAAGTTCACTTGACTTGAGAAGTCAAGTGGACCTTAGGAAGGGCCATGAACTTGGGCAAGCTGTGGGAGATGGTAAAGGACAGGGAGGCTAGGCAGCTGTGGTCCATGGGGTTGCTAAGAGTCAGACATGACTTAGAGACTGAACAACAAGAGCTGGGTGTTCACAGTCCTGCCTCCCGTGGGTGCCCTTTTTGGGACGCTTGAAATGTCCCATCACAGTTGCTCTTCCATTTCATTACCACCTTCTGTTCTGTGTAGGATGGGCTACTCTTAAAACACTTTACATGGAAAGACACACAGAACTGCTCCATGAGAATGGGATGCAAGGTGATGACATTCATCAATTACAAATAGAAAAATACAGAAATGCCAGAACTCCTTGGCACACAGTGTTCTGAAGGCGCACTGCCAAGGCTGGCGTGACCAGGCCTTTCCTAGGGGGACTGTGTCTGAATGTGGGGAGCCCAGGGCTGGTGATTGGGACAGCTGGAATGTGGCCTCTCCCCAGAGACAGACTCCCTTTTCTGTTTCTATTTCCTTCCTTCTGCCCTTTCTTCATATTGACTATGGAAGGAGAGGACCCTGGCCCAGAAGCAGCTGTTGTTGCTTAGTCACTCAGTCGTGTCTGACTCTTTGCACCCCATGGACTGTAGCCTGCTAGGCTCCTCTGTCCAGGGGTTCTCTAGGCAAGAATACTGGAGTGCGTTGCCATTCCTTCTCCAGGGGATCTTCCTGATCCAGGGATTGAACCCACAGGTGGATTCTTTACCACTGAGCCACCAGGGAAGCCCCCTGCAGAAGTAGAGATACCAGTGAAAACATAAACATAGGGCTTGAAGAATGAGCAAGGCCACATTTGGGGCAAGCCCAAGATCAGCCCAGCCATCCTGGGCCCACATTTCCCATGCCCTGCTCAGGAGTCCACACAAAGGAGTGCCGCCTCTCCAGCCTCTGCCCCCTGCTGGACTTGAGGCAGTTTCCAGTCCCTGGTCCTCCAGCCCCTCCTGCCTCTGGCTCCAAGCCTTTGCCTCTTCCTCCATCTTTCCCTGGCTCCTAGGTCCCAGGGTTTTCTTGGGATCTTTCTGGAAGTTCACTTGACTTGAGAAGTCAAGTGGACCTTAGGAAGGGCCATGAACTTGGGCAAGCTGTGGGAGATGGTAAAGGACAGGGAGGCTAGGCAGCTGTGGTCCATGGGGTTGCTAAGAGTCAGACATGACTTAGAGACTGAACAACAAGAGCTGGGTGTTCACAGTCCTGCCCTCCCCGTGGGGCCTGCCCTCTCTTCTCGGGACGCTTGAAATGTCCCATCACAGTTGCTCTTCCATTTCATTACCACCTTCTGTTCTGTGTCCCTCTCTCCCTTGTTCCCCACACCCAGCACTCTGCCCATCGAAAGGCTTACTCACAGAGAGGAAACTCATCTGGGTCTTAATCTAACTGTTATAGCAACCAAGACTAAGGCGATAATGACTAATGGCTCTAGTCTCCCAAGGGACAAGATATTGGCACTCGCCGGGAGCGTGCACGGTATTTATCTGATGATTCTTCATAGGATGGAAGGTCTTGGGGAAGTGTCTGTCCAGAGGACCATCCCCCAACCCCCAAGCCGGCAACTGGACATCTGGACATAATTCACCCAGCAAGCATTTACTGACCTATGCTGGTGGCCCAGTGGTAAAGAATCCACCTGCCAATGCAGAACATGTGGGTTCAATCCCTGAATCAGGAAGATCCCCTAGAGAAGGAAATGGCTAACCCACTCCAGTATTCTTGCCTAGGAAGTCCTGTGGACAGGGAAGCCTGGTGGGCTACCGTCCATGGGGTCGCAAAGAGTCAGACGTGACTAAACACAGACCCCCACACACTGTGCCTGTAAATGCCTTCTCACTGAATTCATTAATGGATCAATCGCGTACTGTTATCAGGGCAGTCTGGAGGGAGAGGTGGGGATGATTTACCCAGACCGCCTCTCACCATCCACCTTGGTGGGCACAAGCAACATGGCAGCACGGCATAGCTATCAGCCTGACAGCCGGCCTCCTTGACCTGCAGGAACTTTCCCATCCGGGGCATTCAGTTCTATGACGGCCCAATCAACATCCAGAACTGCACTTTCCGCAAGTTTGCTGCCCTGGAGGGCCGGCACACCAGCGCCCTGGCCTTCCGTCTGAACAACGCCTGGCAGAGCTGCCCCCACAACAACGTCACCAACATCGCCTTCGAGGACGTCCCGGTGAGTGAGCCCCCGCCCCCATCTCCGGGGCGAGCTCCCGGCAAAGTCCAGACCTGACACTGACTCACGAGTCCCGGGGGCCTGGCGTCTGAGCCGCTGCCACCACCACAGAGGCTGAGCATCCTTCTCCCAGCAGGTCGGGCCACGCCCCAGGTCTGGCTGCATCCAAACTGGAAAAGTACAGCCCCTCAGGTCAAGTCTGGGTGACGGCCCGTTTGCCCCAGGCCGGCTCAGAACCCTCCCAGGCCTCGGCGGGGACTTTCCGCTGTCCTCAAGGTTCTAAGGCCCTGTTCCTCCAAGGCTCTTGGGTTCGACCTCTGGAGTCTGGTCACTGGGCCACTTCAGCTGGCACAATTAATCTAAAAAAAAAAAAAAAATACAGCAGTTGCCAAAGGAATCTTTGCAGAAGATGCTCTGTTTAATGTCTCCCTGCGACTGGAACATAACAGGGCCCTCCTGGCCCGGGAGAGCCAGCAGATCAGGAGCCGGGGGTGAGGAGGTCAAGACGAAGGGCTGCCCCTGGGATGGGCAGGTCTGGGGCGCCTGGCGCCTTTCCTCTGGGCTGCAGAGTTCCCAGCCCTCCCCCTCCTCCCCTGCTCCTGCCCGTTGCCTATCTGCCCAGTTCCTGGCAGCCGAGGGGAAAGATGTGAAACTCGAGTTACTTCACTTCTTTACTCAGGCCCCTGGAGACTGAAAGAGGCCAGTCATGGGGCTCTCCAAGGGCTCATGTGGAAGGACTGTCTTCCTGAAATACAGCAGACAGCTCACCCAGACGTCTTCTCTCACATCCACCCGACCTGTGTGTGTGTGTAGTACATACAGATGTAATACATTCTCGTGTAAACATTCACCACCCCTCAGCCTCATTCCCTCTCGTCTCTGCCACACACACGCACATATGCACACACGCACACATACTCTCTCTCCTCTGCCTGCCTCCCCACTGCCTGCTGTGCTTGGAGCCACAGATCAGGGTGCTCTCCAGGGTCCCACAGCAGCCAGCCCTCCAGTGAGCAGAGGCCAAAACAGCATGCTGGGCCTCAGGGCCGAGGCTCCGTGGGCGTTTGGCTGTCTTTCTGGCTCTGTCCAAGGGGTCAGTTGTGCGGTTTCCTGTGCTGCCCCAAGCATGTCTGCCTTGGCTGGTTTGTAGTGTCCGCAGAAATCGAGAACTGTGCCCTGGCTAGCCGACGGCATCCCCTCTGCTGTCTGACCTAGCCTCACTTTCCTGGACTCTGTTCAGATTACTTCCAGGGTGTTCTTTGGGGAGCCCGGGCCCTGGTTCAACCAGCTGGACATGGATGGGGATAAGACATCGGTCTTCCACGACGTGGACGGCTCCGTGTCCGAGTACCCCGGGTCCTACCTCACCAAGGACGACAACTGGCTGGTCCGGCACCCAGACTGCATTGATGTTCCTGACTGGAGGGGCGCCATCTGCAGCGGGCGCTACGCACAGGTGGGGACATGGGGCGGGTCTTGGGGGGTCACCTGTCAACCACGTGTAGGATGGGGATGGAGCCAGGCCAGAGACAGACAGGGGCTGCTTCTTTTTTTATGTATAATATTTTTTTTTAAATTTTGGCCTCTTTTATTGGTCCTTCATTTATTTATTTTCATCCATCTTATTTCTTTGGCCTGTGTGGGCCTCCCATTGCAGTGGCCTCTCTCATTGCAGAGCACTGGCTCTGGGTGCATGTGCTTCAGAGTGCTGGTACATCATTAGACACACTGGTCCAGCCGCTCCACGGCACGTGGGATCTTCCCGGGCCAGGGATCAAACCGGCCCCCCTTGCACTGCAAGGCAGACTCTTATCCAGTGGACCCCCAGGGAAGCCCAGGCTACTTCTTTTTTAAGAAAAAAAAATTATTTATTTTGGGCTGTACTGGGCCTTCATTGCTGGGGACTTTGGTCTCCAGTTTTGGAGGGCAGGGTTGGCTATCTAGTTGCGGTGTAAGGGCTTCTCTTGTGGAGCACAGGCTCCAGAGCTCAGGCTTCAGTAGCTGTGGTATACCAGAACACCACCAGGAACGTCATACAAGCACCTGAACCTCAGTGTCCCAGTAGGTACATTCAGAAGGAAAAATAAACAGGTGAAATTTATTTAAACCATACACTCTGTGTTTGACTCAATATATTCAAAATAGTATCATCTCAATGTGTAATCAGTATGAAAAATCATTAATGGGCACTTTACATTCACATTTTTTCCTGTCCTCGTCTTCAAAATTCTTTGCGTCTTTTATCCTTAGAGCTCGTTCAGTTTGCATTCGAATTTTCTACGACTTCTACTGAAACAATAAAGCTGTGGCTCAGAGTAAACTCTTTAGCACCGTTGGGCTGGAACTGTAACTAAAATGAGAGTTAACATCCGAGTCCTCAGCCACACCGGCCACATGTCCAGTGGCCCGTGAGGCAGCAGGCTGAGAAGGTGCCGGAATGTGAACGGCTCCGTGTCCGAGTACCCCGGGTCCTACCTCACCAAGGACGACAACTGGCTGGTCCGGCACCCAGACTGCATTGATGTTCCTGACTGGAGGGGCGCCATCTGCAGCGGGCGCTACGCACAGGTGGGGACATGGGGCGGGTCTTGGGGGGTCACCTGTCAACCACGTGTAGGATGGGGATGGAGCCAGGCCAGAGACAGACAGGGGCTGCTTCTTTTTTTATGTATAATATTTTTTTAAATTTTGGCCTCTTTTATTGGTCCTTCATTTATTTATTTTCATCCATCTTATTTCTTTGGCCTGTGTGGGCCTCCCATTGCAGTGGCCTCTCTCATTGCAGAGCACTGGCTCTGGGTGCATGTGCTTCAGAGTGCTGGTACATCATTAGACACACTGGTCCAGCCGCTCCACGGCACGTGGGATCTTCCCGGGCCAGGGATCAAACCGGCCCCCCTTGCACTGCAAGGCAGACTCTTATCCAGTGGACCCCCAGGGAAGCCCAGGCTACTTCTTTTTTAAGAAAAAAAAATTATTTATTTTGGGCTGTACTGGGCCTTCATTGCTGGGGACTTTGGTCTCCAGTTTTGGAGGGCAGGGTTGGCTATCTAGTTGCGGTGTAAGGGCTTCTCTTGTGGAGCACAGGCTCCAGAGCTCAGGCTTCAGTAGCTGTGGTATACCAGAACACCACCAGGAACGTCATACAAGCACCTGAACCTCAGTGTCCCAGTAGGTACATTCAGAAGGAAAAATAAACAGGTGAAATTTATTTAAACCATACACTCTGTGTTTGACTCAATATATTCAAAATAGTATCATCTCAATGTGTAATCAGTATGAAAAATCATTAATGGGCACTTTACATTCACATTTTTTCCTGTCCTACGTCTTCAAAATTCTTTGCGTCTTTTATCCTTAGAGCTCGTTCAGTTTGCATTCGAATTTTCTACGACTTCTACTGAAACAATAAAGCTGTGGCTCAGAGTAAACTCTTTAGCACCGCGTTGGGCTGGAACTGTAACTAAAATGAGAGTTAACATCCGAGTCCTCAGCCACACCGGCCACATGTCCAGTGGCCCCGTGAGGCAGCAGGCTGAGAAGGTGCCGGAATGTGAATGTGGTCGTGGCAATACTGATGTTATTTGGAGGAACAAGGAGAAGTGGATGAGAAAGAGGAGAGAATCCCCAGGGAGACGAGAGCTGTCAGCTTAGGAGGACGGCCCTGTGAGCCCAGGGCCCGAGGGAGCAGGAACACGCCAGAGTGAGGACGAGGACGGCCTCACCACTGCCCGGCAGGCAGGCCTTGCTGTGCCCCCCGTGGACGTCAGCGTCCAGGGAAGAGAGCTAAAGGGGCCTTTCCTGGAGGTGTAGGGGTGTCAGGACGCTGCACTCTCCCTGCTGAGGGAAATCCCTAGTCAGGGAACTAAAATCCAAAATAAGAAAGAAAAAGAAAGGCGCTAGAGGTGGTTTGGGATCTGGGGAGGTGCGGGGCAGGGAGCTGGTGCCAGCTGTGGGAAGGGTGGGGGTGAGGCGGCCCTGGAGGAGGTGCCGGCAGAGGGGGGTGGGGCTGGTGTAAGTGAGAGGAGTGCAGAGGAAGAAGGGCCAGGGTCAGGGCCCAGGGCAGATCGGAGGGAAGTGGGCCGGAAGGGGGCTGATGGATGGCAGCCGTGACCTGCCTGATTAAAGCGTGGCCCGACACTCACGCCTTGCAGCTGTGCTCCGGGCCCGAGAGCATCCCCGGTGCAGGGAGGAGGCGTCCTGGTGGAGGAACCTTGATCTTGAGCTTCCTTCCCACCCCTTCTTCCCAATGCATTGCTTATCTTCTGCAGAAAAGGGCTGACTGTTACAGCGTCAAGGTAATCAGAGCTGTCTACTGTTTAATGATTACTAATAATCTCCCTCCTGGCGAGGATGGAACAAATGGAGAGAGCAGCACGGGAGCCTGTTCACCATCCTGTGGAACAGAGAGAGCCAATGGGAAGTTGCTGTCTGACTCAAGGGGCTCAGACCCGGTGCTCTGAAATGAGACGCCATTCATCCCCCAGTGTGCGACTGACCGCCACGGGGACTGGCCACTGCGGCCAGGCACTGAGGAGGAGATGGAGAAGTCAGCCACACGCTAGGCTCTTTCTCAAATGCGGACAGGACAGTAGCTGGCTACAGGAGAGTTGCTTGGGCAGCAGAAGTGTAAAAGTTTGCTCTCCTTTCCTCCTCCTTCCTGATCCCTCCACCTTCCCCCCAGATTTGCTCTCTGATGATTCAGCGGACCCCCCCCCCACGTCCCACCGGCCTCTGCTCAACAGAGCCCATTTTTGAAGATATTCAGAGTGCGCTGGCTGGCTTGCAAGGAACGGCTGGGACTGCGTTCACCAGCGGAAAGAGATGCCCCTTATTTGGTCTCCTCTCATTCAGGCTTTCTAAAAAGGGCTCTGTGAAGAACCAGTGCCTGTGAAAGTGTAGTCTGTGCTCAGACGTGAACCAGACGCTCCCGGGTGACCCCTTGTAATTGCCCCTCTGTGTGTTTCCTTTTTGGGCTCTAAAAGATGTACATTCAGGCCTACAAGACCAGCAATCTGCGCATGAAGATCATCAAGAACGACTTCCCCGACCACCCTCTCTTCCTGGAGGGGGCCCTGACCAGGAGCACCCACTACCAGCAGTACCAGCCAGTCGTCACCCTGCACAAGGGCTACACCATCCACTGGGACCAGACGGCTCCCGCCGAGCTCACCATCTGGCTCATCAACTTCAACAAGTGAGTGGGGTGGGGCGGGGGCTGACCAGGAGCAGGGTGACCTGGGGACAGCTGCCCTTGTCTCTTGCTTTGTCCTCGAGCACTGTGTGACCCCGTCATGACCAACAGTGAGGGTTCTTTCAAAATTCTCCCACTGAAAAGTGGACGTGCCACGTGGTGGAAAATTCTTGGGTCTCTTGTCCAGCCCCGACAGGGGAAGCTGGATGGCCGGGACATCCTTGCTCATCAGCTGATGGTCCTTCTGGTTCCAGGGGCGACTGGATTAGAGAGCAGCACGGGAGCCTGTTCACCATCCTGTGGAACAGAGAGAGCCAATGGGAAGTTGCTGTCTGACTCAAGGGGCTCAGACCCGGTGCTCTGAAATGAGACGCCATTCATCCCCCAGTGTGCGACTGACCGCCACGGGGACTGGCCACTGCGGCCAGGCACTGAGGAGGAGATGGAGAAGTCAGCCACACGCTAGGCTCTTTCTCAAATGCGGACAGGACAGTAGCTGGCTACAGGAGAGTTGCTTGGGCAGCAGAAGTGTAAAAGTTTGCTCTCCTTTCCTCCTCCTTCCTGATCCCTCCACCTTCCCCCCAGATTTGCTCTCTGATGATTCAGCAGACACCCCCCCAAGTTCCCACTGGCCTCTGCTCAACAGAGCCCATTTTTGAAGATATTCAGAGTGCGCTGGCTGGCTTGCAAGGAACGGCTGGGACTGCGTTCACCAGCGGAAAGAGATGCCCCTTATTTGGTCTCCTCTCATTCAGGCTTTCTAAAAAGGGCTCTGTGAAGAACCAGTGCCTGTGAAAGTGTAGTCTGTGCTCAGACGTGAACCAGACGCTCCCGGGTGACCCCTTGTAATTGCCCCTCTGTGTGTTTCCTTTTTGGGCTCTAAAAGATGTACATTCAGGCCTACAAGACCAGCAATCTGCGCATGAAGATCATCAAGAACGACTTCCCCGACCACCCTCTCTTCCTGGAGGGGGCCCTGACCAGGAGCACCCACTACCAGCAGTACCAGCCAGTCGTCACCCTGCACAAGGGCTACACCATCCACTGGGACCAGACGGCTCCCGCCGAGCTCACCATCTGGCTCATCAACTTCAACAAGTGAGTGGGGTGGGGCGGGGGCTGACCAGGAGCAGGGTGACCTGGGGACAGCTGCCCTTGTCTCTTGCTTTGTCCTCGAGCACTGTGTGACCCCGTCATGACCAACAGTGAGGGTTCTTTCAAAATTCTCCCACTGAAAAGTGGACGTGCCACGTGGTGGAAAATTCTTGGGTCTCTTGTCCAGCCCCGACAGGGGAAGCTGGATGGCCGGGACATCCTTGCTCATCAGCTGATGGTCCTTCTGGTTCCAGGGGCGACTGGATTCGAGTGGGGCTATGCTACCCCCGGGGTACCACTTTCTCCATCCTCTCGGACGTGCACAACCGCCTCCTGAAGCAGACTTCCAAGACGGGCATCTTCGTGAAGACCTCGCAGATGGACAAAGTGGAGCAGAGCCACCCTGGCCGGAGCCACTACTACTGGGATGAGGACTCGGGGTGAGGAGTGCCCTCAGCCCGCCCCCTGGCCCTCTGGTAGCTCAGACCCACTGTGCCGCGAGTGCCGGCTGACGTAAGATCCCGTCCCAGGCACCTGCGATCTCAGGCGGCTTGTTCATCCACCGCTGATGTTGGTAAAAGCGTGAAGCTTTGGGAGGAAAGTGAGCACCCTGTTACTCATGTGTGAATTGTAGGGAACACACCTGTTTCAGGGGAAACCGTGAGAAAGAGTGATTCTGGAACTGCGAAAACGTGGCCCATGACCCCCACTCCTTCCGCCCCCTCAGAGCTGATGATGTCAGCCTTGATTCAGAGATGAGCAGAGGTGGCACAGGGCGGATGGGAGTGACCTGCTCAGAGAACACGGCTCGGGCGTGGCAGGGCTGGTTGGAGCCCGTACCTCTCTGTACCCCCATGTCCTCCTCTGCTGCTGAACTGCATGAGGGACATCGTGGGGACAGAGTCCCTGGTCCTGGAGGACAGAAACGATCCTGTGAGCAGGACACTTGGGGAGCTATGTGGCCACCCTCCCTAGAGAGAGAGTTACCCTAACATCTTAAGAATGCCAACACGTCTCCAAAGCAATGAGCCTGTTGCTAGCCAGTCCTTCAGGGACTAAGGGTAAAGAGTTGTTTTATGGCCATTTTTTTCCATTTTTTTTAAGCTTTTATTTTACTTTTAACTTTTACAGAGTTTTGTTGTTTACAGATACGTATGCTCCCAGATTAGTCATTCTTTTAAAAAATATTTTTATGTATTTATTTGTTGCAGTGGGTCTTGGTTGTGGTACATGGCATCTTTAGTTGCAGTGTGCAAACTCTTACTTGTGGCATGCGGAATCTAATTCTCTGACCAGAGAGCAAACCTGGGCCCCCAGCATCGGGAGACCAGAGTCTAAGCCACTGGACCATCAGGGAAATTCCCCTGTATTCTCCATTCTTGTATTGAAATCAATGGTGAGGAAATAGAAGATACATAGAAACATCTATAAAGACAGGTCTTTCTCAGCTTGATGGAAGGAAAATTCAAATCTGAAAGTCAGAAGTATTAAGCAAAAATGTTGGGGTTTGGAGGGCAGCAAAGAGCCCCCTTTCCCCATATCTGTTCTGAGCCAGTGGTGAGGCAGGTAAGACAGCAGGTAAGAGGGGCCTGTCCATGCCACTGATGACGGCCCTGCGGGGGAACAGAGCTTCCTAACGCCGTCCCCAGGTGCACCTTCCCAGCCCCAGGCTCTTATTTCACGAGGACAGCCAGGCAACAGCACTGAAACCCGTGCTGCGATTCATGAGCAGCGTGGACAGAGCCGGCACACAAGGCTGGAGCCATTTTTCCATAAGCTTTGAAAAGCCGGCAAAGTGTTTGTTCATTCTTGCCCAAAACCTCATCATTTGACCCTATGATTTTTTAACATATGAAATAGCACAGCAAGATAAAAGATGAAACAAAGGAGTTTGAATAAGCTGGCCACGGAGCTCGTCATCTCGTGGAGGAGGAGAGCTTGCCTGGGGAACTGCCGATGGTCGTGGACGCGTCGGGTGCCCCATGGGAAAGCCTGCTTTCCAAGCAGCCGGCGTAGCTCTCTTTGATGCTCAGATGCCCATGCCAAAATATGAAAGGGAGTCATTCCATGTTTATGAGTAAAACTCACATTCTTTTTTTTGCCACGGTGGAGATAAAGGCCCTTATATCTGAGGCCCCGGGTGGGGGTCATGCTTGCACTAATATATGATGATAACGAATACCACAGGACATGACTTCCAAGTGATGGGCAAGTAGTACAGAGGGGGTCAGCCTCCCTGGTGGCTCAACGGGAAGGGAGCCACCTCCATTCTTCAGGGCCCTCTGGGTCTAGTCCTTTGGCCGTGGGGGCAGGTAAATGTCTCTGGGAGTGGGGAGAGGAGGAGGAAGAGGCAGGTGTGACCACCAGAGGGAACTCCTGCTCCGCTCCTCTGTACAGGCTGCTGTTCCTGAAGCTGAAAGCTCAGAACGAGAGAGAGAAGTTCGCCTTCTGCTCTGTGAAAGGCTGTGAGAGGATCAAGATTAAAGCCCTGATCCCAAAGAACGCGGGCATCAGCGACTGCACGGCCACGGCCTACCCCGCCTTCACGGAGAAGGCCGTCGTGGACGTGCCCATGCCCAAGAAGCTCTCTGCTTCCCAGCTGGTGAGTGGCCAGCGGCACACGGAGCCCGGCCCCATCGGGGTCCTCTCGGACCTCCGCTCCCCTCCTCAAGCCCTGTCACGTGACCGGCGGATTACAGGGAAGGAGGGAGCGGTGACCAGCCATCGGGCTGAACATTCAACGCCCCAGATCTGACCGCCGCGCTGGGTTTTGTCTCTTCTCCAGAGGACGAAGGACCACTTCCTGGAGGTGAAGCTAGAGAGCGTCAAGCAGCGCTTCTTCCACCTGCTGAGCGACCAGGCATCCATCGAGGTGGGCCGCCTCCCCGCCCGGGGTGGCTCTGCTCGCTGAGACGCCGTGTCCGTTTGCTATGGCTCTGGTCACCAGTGACCTCAAGCCAGGTGGCTGAGGACAACAGAACCTTATCCCCATAGCGTTCACAAGCCGGAAGCCCCACCCCACAGTTCCGGCAGGGGTATCTTCTCCGGGAGGTGCTGAGGGCATTTGTCCCTGGCCTCCCCTGGCCTCCAGCAGCCTGGACCACTCCCCTGGCTCTGGGCTCACAGTTGTGCCCCTGTTCTCACGTTGTCTTCTCCCCAGTGAGGCTGAGGCTCCTGCCTCCCTCTCCCTTGTCCTTCCTTATAAGGACATCTGCCATTGGATTTAGGGCCCAGCAAGACTGTTAACTTAATTACATCTGCAGAGGCCCTGTTCCAAGTAAGGTCCCTCCCACAGGTTGCAGGAGATGAGTCTTTGAGGGGAGGCTGACCCAGCTGGCTCGGTGGTAAAGAACCCGCCTGCCAATGCAGGAGACACAGGGTTGACCCCTGGGTGGGGAAGATCCCCTGGAGAAGGGAATGGCACCTCACTCCAGTCTTCTTGCCTGAAGAATTCCATGGACAGAGGGGCCTGACGGGCTGCAGTCCGTGGGGTTGCAAAGAGTCAGACACAACTGAGCACGGCTCGCATCGTTCAGCCACTAAGCAGGGCAGCAGGAACTGACGGAAGTGGGTTTTATGCCTTGAACAGCTGCACTGCCGAGCCTCATGGGGGTCATGCGGGGCAGGAGAACCTCGGGGCTCTGCTGCGCAGGACCCCCGCAACATACTCCGTGTTGCCTCTTGTCTACAGGTGGATGGGAAGAAGCACCCCAGCGCAGAAGACGGCCTCCAGGTGGTGGTGATTGACGGGAGGCACGGGCAGGTGCTGAACCACACCAGCTTCAGGAACGCCATCCTCCAGGGCATCCCCTGGCAGCTCTTCAATTACGTGGCGGCCATCCCCGACAAGTGAGTCTGCCCGAGACCCGCTCCCCATCCCTGGGGCCTACATCACAGCCCGGGCTGAGGAAGCTTAGGGAGCCTCCAGGCCCTGCCCATGGCTCCCCCGGTGCCTCAGCAGTAAAGACTCTGCCTGCCGACGCGGGAGATGCAGGCTCGATCCCTGGGTGGGAAGATCCCTGGAGAAGGGAATGGCACCTCACTCCAGTCTTCTTGCCTGAAGAATTCCATGGACAGAGGGGCCTGACGGGCTGCAGTCCGTGGGGTTGCAAAGAGTCAGACACAACTGAGCACGGCTCGCATCGTTCAGCCACTAAGCAGGGCAGCAGGAACTGACGGAAGTGGGTTTTATGCCTTGAACAGCTGCACTGCCGAGCCTCATGGGGGTCATGCGGGGCAGGAGAACCTCGGGGCTCTGCTGCGCAGGACCCCCGCAACATACTCCGTGTTGCCTCTTGTCTACAGGTGGATGGGAAGAAGCACCCCAGCGCAGAAGACGGCCTCCAGGTGGTGGTGATTGACGGGAGGCACGGGCAGGTGCTGAACCACACCAGCTTCAGGAACGCCATCCTCCAGGGCATCCCCTGGCAGCTCTTCAATTACGTGGCGGCCATCCCCGACAAGTGAGTCTGCCCGAGACCCGCTCCCCATCCCTGGGGCCTACATCACAGCCCGGGCTGAGGAAGCTTAGGGAGCCTCCAGGCCCTGCCCATGGCTCCCCCGGTGCCTCAGCAGTAAAGACTCTGCCTGCCGACGCGGGAGATGCAGGCTCGATCCCTGGGTCGGGAAGATGCCCTGGAGAAGGAAATGACAGCCCACTCCAGAATTCTTGCTGGGGTAATCCCAGAGACAGAGCAGCCTGGCAGGCTACAGGACACGACTGAGCGAACAGTCACAACAGTGGCGTGCCCATCCGTGCTGGGGGCTGGCTGGAAGCCTCCCCGGGGTCTCTAACGCCGGAGCCCAGGCCGCTGTGAACGCAGGTCGGGCTGGGCCTAGAGGCTGGATGGAGGCCCGCCCTGGCCCTCTGCCCACCCCGCCCCGCCCCCTCTCCAGCACGAGCTCATCTCCACCCGCTCTCTCTCCGATCCGGTGGCTGCCGAGCCTCTCCAGCCCCATCTCCCTCCGAAAGGCCACAGACGTGTGCCCAGCGGCCACTTGGACCAGGCCTCCCGGGGGTCTCCTCTGGAACTGAATCCTCGCCACCTCTTTTTTCACCTTTTCATGCCCCGGGCCAGCCACTCCTCTTTGCCACGTTTTGGTGAATCGTCACCTCCCGCCCAGGCAGCGACCCCAGCGTCCTGGCATCACACGTGGTTCTGGGCCTTGGTTTATGGCGACACCAGGGCACACCCTGCGCCCACACCGTCAGCTCTCCCTGCACGGTTGCTTGCCTGCTCTCTATCCCATGACATCCTCTCATTGCCGCGCTGCCCGGACTCCCGAACAGCCTGCCCCCTACGCTGTAGGCAGTCACCCAACAGCCTCCCGACTTCCGGGAAAGCAGCAGGGGGTGAAGGAACAAGGCAAGGCGGGTCCTGCCCCGCTGTCCCCGCAGGCTCCATCTAGGTGACCCCACCCTTCCTACCCACGGCCCAGCCCCAGGGCCCAGGGAGCAAGGAGGCAGCTGCTCCCGCCAGAACCTTCCAGCATGACTTCAGGGCTTGCCTCTGCCAGCACCCCTTGGCCACCTCAGGGAATCTCAAGTGGACAGGTATGGGGGCTTGACAGACGTAACAAGCCCAGGCAGAGAGGGTCACTGGAAGCTTGACCCCCAAGAGGCTGGGGGGCAGAAGAAGCACCGTCTCCCTCCCACTCCCGTGGACCCCTTCTGGAGGGCATGCCCCCGTGTGAGTCCAGCCCAGCAAGAAGGCCTAACTGAGCAAGAGGTTTAACTGTTTGCTTTTCTTCTGAATGGGAGCAATGCGGACAGCCTCCTGGGAGCGGAGCCTGAGCCCCGGGTTGAGGGTGTTGGCGATGCTCCCCCCAACCAGCCCCCTGCCCCTCTGCTGTCCCCAAGGAGCCAGGGCCAGCCCCAGCTCCCCTCCTGTCTGCTCTTTCCACACCCGAGCTCTCTGCATGTTGAGAGCTTGCTTTCTGCTCCTGAGGGGACAGGAAGGGGGGCAACAACGGCCTCCAGCATCTGACTGTTTTTCCACGTCTGGGCTGTGGTCTGTGGTTGCAGGGTTCCTCTGAGAGGCACACTGGAAGGCCCACCGGGCCTCCGCCCCTGGTTCTGCTCCTGGGGGCCGTGTGCAGCTCCTGCCATCTGGCCCAGCAGGCTGAGTGGGCCACCGTGGCGGCCGCTGTCCAGCAGTTTGGCCTGATCGCCACCAGGGCACCGGGGCAGGGGCTAGAGGCTTTCGGCTCACCACTAGGCTTTTGCCAGCCGCGGCTGGGCAGCCCGGCCTCTGCCCCACCCCCAGCCCGGCTCCCCCCCGGCATCTCCCCTCCTAGATGTGGAGTTGGCCAAAGAACTCGTTTGGGTTTTTCCATTCTTACTGGCCAACCCTGTGCTTCACACCTGTGTACCTCCACCTCCCCGTGTGTCACACAGAAGAGTCGCACCGTCCTGCCCGGGCGGAAGGGGCCAGGCACAGGAGGCGGAGCCCAGGTGGCTCGTCACACCGCTGCCTCCACCACCATGTTCCCATCAAGCCCCACGCTGTCCTTGCAGCTTAAGAGATGCACACTGAGACCACCTGTGTGCCAGGCGCTGGCCTCTGATGGTGGGCTCTGTGTTCCGGCTCTGTCCTCTATGGGGACAGCCAGGGGGCAGTGGCAAGCTGGGAGCAGCCTCAGAGAAGGTCACGGGCACTGACGGCCGCCAGACGTGTGGGAGGGTGTTCAGGATGTCGGTCATCCCATGGAAACAGCCGGTCAGCTCGGCACACAGTCCTGCTCCTCCCCCGTCCCTGGCGGGGCCTCTGGGCACTGCTGACTCCAGCCCCACCAGCCACCAGCCAGCGACCCCTCCCAGGAACCCTGGACTCCACTCGGTCATCCAGTCCTCTCATCCGCCCTTTCTTGTTCAGTTCCATAGTTCTCATGGCGTCGAAGGGAAGATACGTCTCCAGGGGCCTGTGGACCAGAGTGCTTGAGAAGCTCGGGGCAGACAAGGGGCTCAAGCTGAAAGGTAAGGGGTGTGGACAGGGTCTTGCACTAACCCTGAACCCAGATGCCCGGGGCAGAGGCTGCTGCTGCCCTCAGCTATGGCCAGACCCCTTTTCCCCAAACCTGGTGTGACCTCAGACTCCTCAGCACAGCCAGCAGCCTGCAGGCCTGCGGGGCGGCCGCTGTCCAGCAGTTTGGCCTGATCGCCACCAGGGCACCGGGGCAGGGGCTAGAGGCTTTCGGCTCACCACTAGGCTTTTGCCAGCCGCGGCTGGGCAGCCCGGCCTCTGCCCCACCCCCAGCCCGGCTCCCCCCCGGCATCTCCCCTCCTAGATGTGGAGTTGGCCAAAGAACTCGTTTGGGTTTTTCCATTCTTACTGGCCAACCCTGTGCTTCACACCTGTGTACCTCCACCTCCCCGTGTGTCACACAGAAGAGTCGCACCGTCCTGCCCGGGCGGAAGGGGCCAGGCACAGGAGGCGGAGCCCAGGTGGCTCGTCACACCGCTGCCTCCACCACCATGTTCCCATCAAGCCCCACGCTGTCCTTGCAGCTTAAGAGATGCACACTGAGACCACCTGTGTGCCAGGCGCTGGCCTCTGATGGTGGGCTCTGTGTTCCGGCTCTGTCCTCTATGGGGACAGCCAGGGGGCAGTGGCAAGCTGGGAGCAGCCTCAGAGAAGGTCACGGGCACTGACGGCCGCCAGACGTGTGGGAGGGTGTTCAGGATGTCGGTCATCCCATGGAAACAGCCGGTCAGCTCGGCACACAGTCCTGCTCCTCCCCCGTCCCTGGCGGGGCCTCTGGGCACTGCTGACTCCAGCCCCACCAGCCACCAGCCAGCGACCCCTCCCAGGAACCCTGGACTCCACTCGGTCATCCAGTCCTCTCATCCGCCCTTTCTTGTTCAGTTCCATAGTTCTCATGGCGTCGAAGGGAAGATACGTCTCCAGGGGCCTGTGGACCAGAGTGCTTGAGAAGCTCGGGGCAGACAAGGGGCTCAAGCTGAAAGGTAAGGGGTGTGGACAGGGTCTTGCACTAACCCTGAACCCAGATGCCCGGGGCAGAGGCTGCTGCTGCCCTCAGCTATGGCCAGACCCCTTTTCCCCAAACCTGGTGTGACCTCAGACTCCTCAGCACAGCCAGCAGCCTGCAGGCCTGCGGGGCAAGAGGCCTGCCCTGTAGCAGTGGCATTCTAACATGTAACCAGACACCAGAGAGAAATTGCTAAGAGTCGCTCACCCATCGACTCAGCAAGTAGCCCTTTTTACTCAAGGAAGTGTCAGCAGAAAGGGCTTTCCTGGCGGCTCAAGGCAAGAGACCCCGATTTGATCCCTGGGTTGGGAAGATTCCCTGGAGGAGGAAATGGCAACCCACTCCAGTCTTCTTGCCTGGGAAATCCCGTGGATAGAGGAGCCTGGAGGGCTACAGTTCATGAGGTCACACCGAGTTAGACACGACTTAGTGACGAAACAACCACAATCAGTAGAAACGGGCTCAGCAGCACCCTCGCGCCTCAGTTGCTGCTGAGAACAGATAAGCCAGGTCACCGCCTCTGCCCCAGGTTTCCAGCTGACGTCCAGCATTTGTGCAACCTTTGTAGCTGGCAAAGGTCTCATTTGAGAATCTAAGTGCCTTACAAGGCCACACAGCTCCTCTGCCATAAAGCCTGGCACGGGCCGCTCTGGGAAGCAGCAAGTCAGGACAGAGATGTCAGTATTTCATTATCATCATCATAGACCGTGTGGTGCGCGAGTCCTGGGTGGTGGGGGAGGGCGGGAAGGGAGGCTCAGCAGCCCTCCTGATGATAACGGCCATTGTACTGGGTTGCCCAAAATGTTCATTTGGATTTTCCATACGATGTTACTGGAAAACAGGAATTTTCTTGGTCGATTCAATATGATGGCCCCTACGTCAGCTTTGTGCTTTGTGACCTGCCGAGGCAAGATAGGAACCCTGGACTCCACTCGGTCATCCAGTCCTCTCATCCGCCCTTTCTTGTTCAGTTCCATAGTTCTCATGGCGTCGAAGGGAAGATACGTCTCCAGGGGCCTGTGGACCAGAGTGCTTGAGAAGCTCGGGGCAGACAAGGGGCTCAAGCTGAAAGGTAAGGGGTGTGGACAGGGTCTTGCACTAACCCTGAACCCAGATGCCCGGGGCAGAGGCTGCTGCTGCCCTCAGCTATGGCCAGACCCCTTTTCCCCAAACCTGGTGTGACCTCAGACTCCTCAGCACAGCCAGCAGCCTGCAGGCCTGCGGGGCAAGAGGCCTGCCCTGTAGCAGTGGCATTCTAACATGTAACCAGACACCAGAGAGAAATTGCTAAGAGTCGCTCACCCATCGACTCAGCAAGTAGCCCTTTTTACTCAAGGAAGTGTCAGCAGAAAGGGCTTTCCTGGCGGCTCAAGGCAAGAGACCCCGATTTGATCCCTGGGTTGGGAAGATTCCCTGGAGGAGGAAATGGCAACCCACTCCAGTCTTCTTGCCTGGGAAATCCCGTGGATAGAGGAGCCTGGAGGGCTACAGTTCATGAGGTCACACCGAGTTAGACACGACTTAGTGACGAAACAACCACAATCAGTAGAAACGGGCTCAGCAGCACCCTCGCGCCTCAGTTGCTGCTGAGAACAGATAAGCCAGGTCACCGCCTCTGCCCCAGGTTTCCAGCTGACGTCCAGCATTTGTGCAACCTTTGTAGCTGGCAAAGGTCTCATTTGAGAATCTAAGTGCCTTACAAGGCCACACAGCTCCTCTGCCATAAAGCCTGGCACGGGCCGCTCTGGGAAGCAGCAAGTCAGGACAGAGATGTCAGTATTTCATTATCATCATCATAGACCGTGTGGTGCGCGAGTCCTGGGTGGTGGGGGAGGGCGGGAAGGGAGGCTCAGCAGCCCTCCTGATGATAACGGCCATTGTACTGGGTTGACCAAAATGTTCATTTGGATTTTCCATACGATGTTACTGGAAAACAGGAATTTTCTTGGTCGATTCAATATGATGGCCACCATGTCACGCTCAGCTTTGTGCTTTGCTGAACATCCTCTAATGACCTCAGTTACTCGTTAATAACCCGCGGGGGAGGCACTTTGATTTCCATGTAAGCTGCAGACACTGCCCATCAGTAGTTTAAGATTAGACTGTGGTTCCTAATTTTCTAACTCAGAGCTGTCCATCCTTAGCGGGCAGACCATCCCAACTGCAGAACACATCAAAGCTAGCAGCCCATCATACAGGATGCTTATTCCAGGCCACTTCCAGAGAAAAATCAGGAACAATGAAAGTCCTTCCAATGGCCCAAGAGACCACACAAGGAAAAGAGCAGAGTCTTTCCCAGCCGAATCCTGAAAGCATCTGGGGGCCCGTGTGCTTTAACTTAAGACCCTGGGATTTCCTCAGTGGTCCAGTGTTAAAGACTCTACCTTCCAGGGACTGCCCTGCTGGTCCAGTGGCTAAGACTCTGAGTTCCTAATGCAGGGGCCCCAGGTTTAATCCCTGGTCAGGGAACTAGATCCCACATGCCACAAGATGAAAAAAACTAATTAATTAATTAATCAAAACCCTGTTGCCAGGGCTTCCCTGGTGGTCCAATGGGTAAGGACACCGCCTTGCAGTGCAAGGGGCGCCAGTTTGATCCTTGGCCTGGGAAGATCCCACGTGCCACAGAGCGGCTAGACCGATGTGTCCGATTACTGAGCCGGAGCTCTGGAGCGCATGTGCCCAGAGCCGGTGCTCTGTGACAACAGAGGCCACTGCGATGGGAGGCCCACAAGGGCCAAAGAACAAAGATGGATGAAAATAGATAAATGAAAGACCAATGGAAGTGGCCCACCCACCCCCCTCCCTCCCCACCCCATCCCCTGCCAAAAATAAATAAATAAATAAATATAAAAACCCTGTTGCCAAAAGCTGATGACCATAAAGGCGATGTTATTAAGTCAAGGGACCCTTCCCTGAGCTGAGGGAGCTGTACAGCCTGTGAGGCCAGGCTGCTCCTGAGTGTAGGTGTGGAACCCCAAATCCCTCCCATGGGGTCAGGCTCTGAGCTGCGGAGAAGAGGGCTCTGCGTGGGGCTCGGGAGTCCAGAGCTCTGTCGGGGCTGCACCATCCGCTCGGGGTGCAAACTCTATGCAAACTCCCTTCTATAGCCCCAGGGTGTTGGAGCTGGGGCAGAGACCTCGTAGGTGAATGCCCTTGTTTGACCGATGGGGACCCAGGGCTTGAGAGAGGGGCAGGGCCTTGCTCCGCATGGTAGGGTCAGCTTGGTGGCGGTGGGGTTCTTGGGGGTCCCCTGCATGGAACAGAGTCAGCACTCGGCACAGGTGGCTGGAGGCTCAGGAGAAACCCTGTGTGCCCCGAACAGACCAGCGCCAGGCACCAGGGGTGATGGGGCACAAAGCTCTCCTGGTGGGGGGATCCTGTCCAGGGTGGCTGGAGAAGGGGTGCCCGATGGGGTCTGGCGAATGGCAGCAGGGACCCCCAGAAGGCAGTGGGGTATAGCCATTCCCTCATGAAGTCTCTGCTCACGTGACATCACGGCTTTTCAGAGAAAATGGTTTTCGTCGGCTTCAAAGGCAGCTTCCGGCCCACTTGGGTGAGCCTGGACACTGAGGACCACCATGCCAAAATCTTCCAAGTGGTTCCCATCCCTGTGCTGAGGAAGAAGAAGCTGTGAAGACCACCGCCAGCCTGTGCCCGCCCACCATGGACTCTGACGGCAGCCCGGGGCAGCGAGGCCTGCTCCCCCAGCCCCTGGCCGGCAGCTGCCTGGGGAGACCATGCGTCAGCCCTGAGGGGCCGGGGAGGGTTCTGAGCCCCTGGTGCTGCCGCCCACCCCTCTAACGCAACTACCTGCAGCCTGGGGGGCTCTGTCTGATCTCTGCCACGGTGGTGGGGGCTGTGGGGACCACGGGGAGCCCTAGCCTGTGCTGGCAGCCAGGTCCCCTTTGGCAGGAGCTGTGCTCCAGTTGGCAGGCAGCCTGGTGGTGGTGGGGGGGGCTCTCCGCACGATGCTAGCGTGGCAGGTGCAGGAAATCCTCACTCCTGGAAGCGGGACCTGACCTCTGCCGGTTCAGAGCTGGGGTGGGGACAGAGCTCACTCAGACGGAACACACTGCCCTCTGAGAGGGCGAACCTGCCTCCCGAGGGGCTCAGCCTCTCAGGAGGTTTGGCACGCAGGTTGGGAGTTGGACTAGGTAACTCTTAAAGGCCCTTTCTGTTCTGAGGGGCCTGCTATCTGTGGCTTCTCGTGTTGTGCCTGGAACCTAGTGGCAGGCAAGAACATTCTTTTCGACCAACATCCATGATGCTAGGTGCTCCGAGGTGGGGGCAGGATGGAGGTGTCAGGCGCAGGGTGAGGGATTCGCCGTCTGGCCAAACGAGTGGTCCATGTATGTGCCTTCTGATGCCAGGGAAAAGCAGAGAAAGGTTGAATGCAGAGTCAGCACTCGGCACAGGTGGCTGGAGGCTCAGGAGAAACCCTGTGTGCCCCGAACAGACCAGCGCCAGGCACCAGGGGTGATGGGGCACAAAGCTCTCCTGGTGGGGGGATCCTGTCCAGGGTGGCTGGAGAAGGGGTGCCCGATGGGGTCTGGCGAATGGCAGCAGGGACCCCCAGAAGGCAGTGGGGTATAGCCATTCCCTCATGAAGTCTCTGCTCACGTGACATCACGGCTTTTCAGAGAAAATGGTTTTCGTCGGCTTCAAAGGCAGCTTCCGGCCCACTTGGGTGAGCCTGGACACTGAGGACCACCATGCCAAAATCTTCCAAGTGGTTCCCATCCCTGTGCTGAGGAAGAAGAAGCTGTGAAGACCACCGCCAGCCTGTGCCCGCCCACCATGGACTCTGACGGCAGCCCGGGGCAGCGAGGCCTGCTCCCCCAGCCCCTGGCCGGCAGCTGCCTGGGGAGACCATGCGTCAGCCCTGAGGGGCCGGGGAGGGTTCTGAGCCCCTGGTGCTGCCGCCCACCCCTCTAACGCAACTACCTGCAGCCTGGGGGGCTCTGTCTGATCTCTGCCACGGTGGTGGGGGCTGTGGGGACCACGGGGAGCCCTAGCCTGTGCTGGCAGCCAGGTCCCCTTTGGCAGGAGCTGTGCTCCAGTTGGCAGGCAGCCTGGTGGTGGTGGGGGGGGCTCTCCGCACGATGCTAGCGTGGCAGGTGCAGGAAATCCTCACTCCTGGAAGCGGGACCTGACCTCTGCCGGTTCAGAGCTGGGGTGGGGACAGAGCTCACTCAGACGGAACACACTGCCCTCTGAGAGGGCGAACCTGCCTCCCGAGGGGCTCAGCCTCTCAGGAGGTTTGGCACGCAGGTTGGGAGTTGGACTAGGTAACTCTTAAAGGCCCTTTCTGTTCTGAGGGGCCTGCTATCTGTGGCTTCTCGTGTTGTGCCTGGAACCTAGTGGCAGGCAAGAACATTCTTTTCGACCAACATCCATGATGCTAGGTGCTCCGAGGTGGGGGCAGGATGGAGGTGTCAGGCGCAGGGTGAGGGATTCGCCGTCTGGCCAAACGAGTGGTCCATGTATGTGCCTTCTGATGCCAGGGGAAAAGCAGAGAAAGGTTGAATGGGGGCCATGCCAGTTCCCAGGAGGCACAGAAAGAACTTAGGTGTTCAGGTGGGTAACTTTAGGAGAACTTACGTGCTCTCCTCAAGGAGAGGCCACGAGCCCACAGGAATGAAGGGCGGGGGTTGGGGGGGCACTTGGGTGGCATGGACAGGGCAGCTTCTGGAGCACTCAGAGGCTGAGCCTTCCTACCGAAGCTGGGTGACGTCAAGGTCGCC
This sequence comes from Tragulus kanchil, assembly GCA_022376925.1. Classification (NCBI taxonomy): domain Eukaryota; kingdom Metazoa; phylum Chordata; class Mammalia; order Artiodactyla; family Tragulidae; genus Tragulus; species Tragulus kanchil. The sequence goes on from JAIOJX010000032.1 coordinate 26,800,353, forward strand.
CATTGCCCTGGACTCACGGGACCACCTGTGATAGAGAAGTGTCCGTCGGAGGGCTGCCGGCCTGCAGCGCCCAGAGTGTGGGCCAGCCGCGCCCCAACCCCAGACTCCGAGAAAGGCTGGAGTCAAGTTGAGGAAGGCGAGCTCCATCGGGAAGCCCCCAGAATGCGCCTCAGGGCACCTGGGATTCCTAAGTTGGAAGGGACCTTAGCAGACTCCTAGTCCAAAGCCTTTGTTTGATAGACAGGACAGTGAGGCCCCAGGAAGGGGAAGAACCACCGGCCAGGGCAGGGTCGGCATGAGAGCCCCCTCCCCGCACACACTGCCACACCACGCTGCCTCGACAGCCGGCCCGGGCCCTCCTGAAGGACAAGCCCCCTGGAAGGGAGAAAAGAGGTGAATCGAGAGTTGGTGGTGACTGTTTTCTCCCCGGCCCCTCACCATGCACATGAGGGCGCCCTCCTCTGGGCTCGGGAGGTCCTGCAGCCTCCTCTTGGCTCAAAGGACCTGCCCTCCCCAGGGGCGCCCAGCAGCTGCCATAACTGCACTGGTGCTAGCCGTCTGCCGCCCCGCAGGCACACCCAGCAGACGGCGTTGGGCCACAGGGCACGTCTCTGGGGCGCCGGCGAGGTGGTTCCCCAGACCTCTCAGCCACCGCCCACCTGGAGAGCCAGGGGAGCTCCTGAAAAGCCCACCTCTGAGGTTTCTGCTTTCTCTTGAGACCCCAGGGTCACACTGGGCCTCATGAAGACCACATCTGTCCCCTCTCCTGCCTCGACCCCAAGCCCCTTCCCTTCTTGGCTCCAGCTGCCCAGCAGCCCCCAGGGGGGCTCGGCCGTGAGTCCACTTCCCAGGGTGAGCCGCTGGCCAAAAAGGTTCTCCCCACTCAACAGGTCTTTCAGCTGCTAGGGGGTGACCGCGGGCCTCGGCCTCCGAGGACACTGCTGCTTCAGGGGCCACGTCCCGGGAGGGCTCCCTCGCAGGCGGCTCAGAGGCCGGGGAGGAGCGTTCAGATGACCTCATGTTCTCTTGTCTTCAGTACCTAAACTCTTATCGTAAGGGTCTCACACTGTGAACCACTTAGGGTGCGATCACTTCCAATGGCCAGGAATGTTGACTGTCTTTGTTTCAGTTCATGGAAAAAACAATCTATTTGCAAATCCTCAGAGTTGTACTTGTGTCTCACAGCACGTGATCTGGGTGTAAGACTTTCCTTCCAAAATCATTTCACCAGGAGCCCGTGTCCGGGCATGTTCTTGGTAGCACAAATGTTCTTACTGCTTAGAAAACTGTTCCCATCGTTCTTTCTGTTCGGAAGCCTCAACATGAGTTAGCTTTTCAAGAAAAAGAACAAACACTCCTCTGAAATGCTTGTCTTTTTTCCTGTTGCCGAAATAGCTGGTCCTTTTTCGGGAATTAGACGTACCATGTGTTTGTATGTAAACATTTCTTGTAGGTTTCACCATGAACAAAGATATATTTTCTATTTATTTATTCTATTATGCACTTCGAGATGTTGCTGTCGGGGAAATGAAGAAGAATCGTCTTAAATGTCCTATTTGGAGATGTCCTTTGGACCACGTGAAAGGGGGTACCTGGGGCCCTCTGCTTGCGGCAGACATGGGCTCAGGTTTGGAAAATCTTGCTGTACCGTAGTAAACATACAAAGGATGTCATCCGTCTGTCTGCTGGTTTTATTTTCCATTAAAGTGAGCCTCATCTTAAGCCAGAGAGCTACGGAAAATAAGGCAGGAATCACCTTTTGGCTACAGAAAATAAGACAGAGGAAATAAATCCCCCTTGGGGCCCACCACTGGCTTCCAAGAATGATACATGCGTCCTACCCTGTCCGGCCACAAGGGGGTGACCACGGGAGCAGGTGAGGGTCCTAGGAGAGGGAACCTGTCCTTCCTGTGGACCACCGCATCCCAGCGGGACTGTCCTTACCCCCCAGCCATCAGTGAGCTGTCGAGGCAGCACCGTCCCCTGGGGAAGCCAGAGGGCAGCAGAACCTGGGCTTGAAGCAAGACCGCTGCTTCCTCACTGGCAGTTTGATCAGGGGCCAAACATGGTGCCTGGGGAGAACGTGCAGACTGAGGTGGAAGAATAGATCCAAATCAAGCTGCCAGACAAGAGGGCAGAAGTAGGTTAGAAGGGCCCCTGGGCAGAGGTGAGAGGCTCGGGGGTGGACAAAGTGAGGCACTTAGGATGGGGTGAATGCAAGGGCCCGACCGCTACGCTGTGCGGGCAAGCAGCCTCCGGCTACACTGAGCCCCCTACACCGAGACTGATTACAATGAAATGCAATTCCGAACTCAGTTCCTTGACTGCACTGGCCCACCGGAAGTGCTCAATCGTCCATATGCCTAGCGGTTCTCAAACTGGCCAGGGAAGCCAGAAAACATTTCTATCCACAAAGAAAGTTCTTTTCTTCAAGATTTCCAGAAAGCTTTGAGCATTCATACACTGGACATTTTCAAAACCTATGCTCCTGATGTGTGTGTGTTGAGGGCGTATGAGTGTGTTCAGTCCACTTAAAGGGGCTGACACCAGACTGGTGTTATCAAGTCGTCAACAAATATGGTTGCCCCCCAGCCCCCGCCCCGTGTCCACAGGGGTTTGTTCCAGGACCGAGGATGCTCGAGGCCCTCACACTCTGCCCTCTGTTTCTGTGGGGGCTGCATCTAGGAATTCAACCAACCTCTGATTAAGTAGCGTTTTCCATCTGCAGTTGGTTGAATCAGTGAATGCAGTTGGTTCCATGAAAATCCGTTCTGTCTGCTGGTTTTTTTATTTTCCATTAAAGTGGGCCTCATCTTAAGCCAGAGAGCTACGGAAAATAAGGCAGGAATCACCTCTTGGCTACAGAGAATAAGACAGAGGAAATAAATCCCCCTTGGGGCCCACCACTGGCTTCCAAGAATGATACATGCGTCCTACCCTGTCCGGCCACAAGGGGGTGACCACGGGAGCAGGTGAGGGTCCTAGGAGAGGGAACCTGTCCTTCCTGTGGACCACCGCATCCCAGCGGGACTGTCCTTACCCCCCAGCCATCAGTGAGCTGTCGAGGCAGCACCGTCCCCTGGGGAAGCCAGAGGGCAGCAGAACCTGGGCTTGAAGCAAGACCGCTGCTTCCTCACTGGCAGTTTGATCAGGGGCCAAACATGGTGCCTGGGGAGAACGTGCAGACTGAGGTGGAAGAATAGATCCAAATCAAGCTGCCAGACAAGAGGGCAGAAGTAGGTTAGAAGGGCCCCTGGGCAGAGGTGAGAGGCTCGGGGGTGGACAAAGTGAGGCACTTAGGATGGGGTGAATGCAAGGGCCCGACCGCTACGCTGTGCGGGCAAGCAGCCTCCGGCTACACTGAGCCCCCTACACCGAGACTGATTACAATGAAATGAAATTTCCCGAACTCAGTTCCTTGACTGCACTGGCCCACCGGAAGTGCTCAATCGTCCATATGCCTAGCGGTTCTCAAACTGGCCAGGGAAGCCAGAAAACATTTCTATCCACAAAGAAAGTTCTTTTCTTCAAGATTTCCAGAAAGCTTTGAGCATTCATACACTGGACATTTTCAAAACCTATGCTCCTGATGTGTGTGTGTTGAGGGCGTATGAGTGTGTTCAGTCCACTTAAAGGGGCTGACACCAGACTGGTGTTATCAAGTCGTCAACAAATATGGTTGCCCCCCAGCCCCCGCCCCGTGTCCACAGGGGTTTGTTCCAGGACCGAGGATGCTCGAGGCCCTCACACTCTGCCCTCTGTTTCTGTGGGGGCTGCATCTAGGAATTCAACCAACCTCTGATTAAGTAGCGTTTTCCATCTGCAGTTGGTTGAATCAGTGAATGCAGACCCTGTGGAAGTGGAGGGCCAGCTGTCCATCTGGCAGAGCAGCCTGAATGCCCTAGGTCACTGTGAGTGGAAATCCATGCAACTGCCCCCCAGAAACTTCATCTGGGGATGAGGGGAGAGCATCTATACACTCATTCAACAGCTAGTTCTGAGCACCTGCTCTATGCCGGGCACAGCACAAAGAGGAATATAAAAGACTCCCATAAAGGACTTCCCTGGTGGTCTGGTGGTTAAGAATCCACCCGCCAGTTCAGGGGACAAAGGTTCAATCCCTGGTCCAGGAAGATCCCACATGCCACCGAGCAACAAAGCCAGTGTGCCCCAGACGCTGAGCCCGTGGGCCCTGGAGCCTGTGCTCTGCAACAAGAGAAGCCACCACAATGAGAAGCCCAAGCACTGTAACTAGAGAAAGCAACGAAGACCCAGCATAGCCCAAAATAATTCATTTTAAGATATAAATAGAAGGGGAAAAATAACACTAAATGGAAATTAAACAAGCAAGCAAAACAGACTCTGGTCAAGACCCTGCAGTCCCACATCCAGTGAGTGGTAAAACAGAGTTCCGAGAGAGGGGAGGACCTGTCAGCTGGTGGGGTCAGGGGTCTGTGAGCACAGATGGGACAGGGGTCCGTCCGGGGGTCCAGGTCTGACGGGGAATGGGGTCCTTTCATAAGAGACACAGCCTGGACACAGGGAAAGTAGCCAGAGGTGTGGGCTTGGACAGGGCCAAGCATAAATCAGAGTGCAACCACGGAAGGGGAGGTGGACCAGCTAGAGCCTGGGCAGGTTGTAGGGACCCTGGGACTTGGCAATGGGAGGGAGTCCCAGTGACTCTTCAGCAGCCATTTCGCAGCCTGAGCAAGTGCACAGAGCACTGGTTTGGCGGGTGAAGTAGAAAAGGCCTTTGGGAGGCCTGAGAGCCCAGGCTCGAAGGAAGAGTGGCTAAGCAATGGGGGAGACGGTGGCCAGCTTGGTGCAGAGTGCAGGGAGCAAGAGATATCCCAGAGTGGAGCCCGAGGGGGGCCTGGCCCTTCCACATCTGTCCTTCTCACAGTCACTAGATGCCCGGGGGGAGTCCCTGCCAGGGGTTAGGCTGGAAGGTGAGCACACCTGGCCCTGTCTGCATGGAGGCAGCCGTAAAAATATGAACGCAACCCCTAAGTGCCCATCAACCGAGGAATGGCTAAAGAAGATGTAGCATATATACACCCTGGACCACTACTCAGCCATGAAAACTGAAACAATTGGTAGCAACATGAGTAGACTTAGAAGTTATCACACCCAAGAGTTTGGACCCAAAAGATACAAAGGGACCAAAAACAAAAAAATCAAAACAAAACAGCTGCCACTACTGAAGAGTCTGGAGCAGAAGCAGGGTCCTGCACGCACCCACTGTGGGCACAGCACCACCTACGGGGCGAGCAGACCATCTAAGTCTCCCCTCCAGTCTGACCTCGGACACCCCCTGCCCTCACCTCACTCCATAAGGAACCAGCTTGCCCCACCTCAGGGACAGAGCGAGGGAGCCTGTTGGCCCTGGTTGGTAGCTTTCGCTAGGGTCCACGGTATACAGTGTCATCTTAGTCGATTTCCAGCTACAGGGGATTCACGGCAGATCCCTGGATTCCTCTCTCTCTTGCCACTGGCTTCAGGGAAGGCTAAAGGCTAGTCAACAGAGGGGGAGGGTGAAGGTGCAGCGGAGACTAGCTCTGCTCCTCTGTATCCTTCCAGATCATCTCCTTCCACACCACCATCACCCAGGAGTCTAGCGGAGGGGGGAGCATAAGGAATACCAGCCCCTGAAAAGTAGCCTGTCAACTCCCTTAAAAAGAAAGAAGCTGCTAAGACAGCTTTGCTTCTCTTCCCCAAGGGGAACCGCCACATCTGGTTGAACACAGATCTACAAAGCTGGGACGAAGAATGCTCACCTAAGCAAAATGCTAAAGGCCAAAATCATCCGGATGGGTTCACAGGATGACATCAGATTATTAAAATGCAAAGTTCTAAATCGTCTTGAAAACGATTAAATTGAGGAGATGAGTTTAGAATCTACACCCCAGTAAGAACTGTGCATCTGTGGATGTACTGGGCATCCTTGATGTGTGCCCAGGTCCACTTCCACGCCCCGCTTGGTACCTGAGGAGGCTGACGGGGACCCCTAACAGTTCTGTGGTCCCTTGATTTCCTGTTGGCTTGGCCAGCTGGAGGCTCCTTTGGGGGGACGGAAGCGCTGTGTTGAGGAGGTCACTGCAGGCTGCCTCCTGGCCGGTGTCTGAGGGTCAGCTGCTCTCCTCTAAGGAAGACAGAGCTTTATTGAGGGTCTCTCTCTCTAAGCCACTGTCTGCCTGGGGCCCAATTACAGCTCTGGCTCCTGGTGTCTCTTGCCTGAGGGGTGGCAACGGCTCCCCACATTTGCAAGCACAGGATTATGGTTCTGCTCCTTGCTAGCGCTCCCTAAACTTTATTCACTGAATTTGCAAATGTTCCCTTCATTAAACGATCGGAGATACTTTTTAAAAAAAAAAAAATATTTACACATTTTTAGTTATTTATTTGGCTGTACCAGGTCTTTGTTGAGGCATGCGGGATCTTCGATCTTCATTGCAGCCTACAGGACCTTTAGTTGTGGCATGTGGGATCTAGTTCCCCAGCACAGTTTGAACCCCGGCCCCCTGCATTGGGAGCATGGAATCTTATCGACTGGACCACCAGGGAAGTCCCTATACATGAGACACTCTGACAACGCAATAAAAGGAGGTCAGGGAACACCACAAGAAAAATAGGAGGGGGTCAATTCACAACATACATATATGTGTATATATATATTATATACATACATGAAATGAATATATGTATTGATATTTAAAAATGCAACTTCCTTGGTAATTATAAAATACAATCTGAAACAACCGTGAGATAATATGAATCACTTACCAAACTGAAAATATTGTAAAGAGTGCTACAAGGCAGGGAGCAGCAGACATTCTTAGATGATGATAGGAAAATAATCTGGTGTGAGTTTTCTCTAAAGCAATTTTGTATTATGTAAATGTGATTTGAAAATGTGTGCAAGCTGAAGTTCCAAAATTCTGTCCAAGAATTCATCCTTGAGGAGCTGATAGGAGTCACAGGATTTGTGACAAGGATGTTCACTACAGCATTTTATGTGCTAATGAAAACTTTTAAAAAATCCACTCAGCAATCAGACTGGCTAAATCAAGATACAGTCCCTTTCCCAAAATGAAGATTAAAAATGACTGCTGAAATGTTTATAAGTATGAATGCTGAATGATAAGGAATGGGGATTTTATACCACTCACTCTCTAAGTGTGCGTGCATGTGTGCATGCTTGTATGTCGGGGGAGGGGGTGAGGACATTTAAAGTATTTCTGAGATTAAAAAAAAAATTCAGGGCTGTCCCTGGTGGCTCAGTGGTAGAGAATCCGCCCACCAAGGCAGGAGACAAGGGTTCAAACCCTGACCTGAGAAGACCCCGGGTGCTGCGGAGCAGCTAAGTCCATGCTTCACAACTACCGAGCCCCAGAGCCGGGGAGCAGCAGCTACTGATGCCTACGCACCTCGAGCCTGTGCTCCACAACAAGAGAAGCCATGGAAATGAGAAGCCCAAGCACTGCAACCAGAGAGGAGCCCCCGCTTTCCACAGATAAAGTTTTCCATGCAGCAACCAAGACCCAGCATAGCCAAAAGTAAATAAAATTATTTTCATAAAAAGAAGAAAAACTTCTGAAAATTGGAAATAACTATTTTGAAAGTACTTAGCATTACCAATCAAGAGCCTTAAAATCATCCTTCTCTTGGACATACTAATTATTTGGGAATGCAACCTAAGGAAACAGAGTTTTGAAATACTTGATTTCAACAGTAGGAGGTCAATTCACAACATACATATATTTGTATATATATATTATATACATACATGAAATGAATATATGTATTGATATTTAAAAATGCAACTTCCTTGGTAATTATAAAATACAATCTGAAACAACCGTGAGATAATATGAATCACTTACCAAACTGAAAATATTGTAAAGAGTGCTACAAGGCGGGGAGCAGCAGACATTCTTAGATGATGATAGGAAAATAATCTGGTGTGAGTTTCTCTAAAGCAATTTTGTATTATGCAAATGTGATTTGAAAATGTGTGCAAGCTGAAGTTCCAAAATTCTGTCCAAGAATTCATCCTTGAGGAGCTGATAGGAGTCACAGGATTTGTGACAAGGATGTTCACTACAGCATTTTATGTGCTAATGAAAACTTTTAAAATCCACTCAGCAATCAGACTGGCTAAATCAAGATACAGTCCCTTTCCCAAAATGAAGATTAAAAATGACTGCTGAAATGTTTATAAGTATGAATGCTGAATGATAAGGAATGGGGATTTTATACCACTCACTCTCTAAGTGTGCGTGCATGTGTGCATGCTTGTATGTCGGGGGAGGGGGTGAGGACATTTAAAGTATTTCTGAGATTAAAAAAAAAATTCAGGGCTGTCCCTGGTGGCTCAGTGGTAGAGAATCCGCCCACCAAGGCAGGAGACAAGGGTTCAAACCCTGACCTGAGAAGACCCCGGGTGCTGCGGAGCAGCTAAGTCCATGCTTCACAACTACCGAGCCCCAGAGCCGGGGAGCAGCAGCTACTGATGCCTACGCACCTCGAGCCTGTGCTCCACAACAAGAGAAGCCATGGAAATGAGAAGCCCAAGCACTGCAACCAGAGAGGAGCCCCCGCTTTCCACAGATAAAGTTTTCCATGCAGCAACCAAGACCCAGCATAGCCAAAAGTAAATAAAATTATTTTCATAAGAAGAAGAAAAAAACTTCTGAAAATTGGAAATAACTATTTTGAAAGTACTTAGCATTACCAATCAAGAGCCTTAAAAATCATCCTTCTCTTGGACATACTAATTATTTGGGAATGCAACCTAAGGAAACAGAGTTGCGGTGTCAAGATGTTTGTTTCGGCATTATTTACAACCATTTGACACGATCAAAGAACCTACATGTTTGACTCCACAGGAATGAGTAAATAAATCAAGGTCTCACTTGATGAACTATTACACCTCACTTAAATAATATTGACGGAGTCTGTAATAACAAACTGCGCATTTGCAAAGTCTGTTGCAAAATCCTCGTGGGTCCTGGAAGTCACAGGTTACTACAGCCTAAGAGGCCTCGGGGCTCCATCAGCCTGGCATTCTGCCCATTAGAGATGTTCCCCGCCCGCCCCCCACACGTAATAGACACCCCCCAGCCTGGCCACCGCCCCCAAGCCCACGCTCCCATTCCTCCTGCGGAGTCCGTCACTGCCACAGCCTCCAAGCCGCCCCTCCAGCCTCTGCACCCCCTCCCGCCACCTCCCATCCTCCCGCTCTGCCTCTCAAAACTCGGAGGACTAGCCATCCTCACAGCGGGCTCCCTTGGTTAAATTCCTTTGGCAAGTGCCCGCGAGTCCAATGGAGGTGCAGAGAGGCGATCCATTCTAGCCTGGGGCATGCATTGACTTAATATTAAGTAAGAGGAACTTTCCTGCTGGTCCAGTGGTTAAAACTCCATGCTCCCAATGCAGGCGGTCCAGGTTCAATCCCTGGTCAGGGAACTAGATCCCAAAGGCTGTAACTAAAAGATTCGGCATGCAAGAACTAAGACCCAGCACAGCCAAAAAGTTAGTTAATTAAAAAATAAAATGAAATTAGAAAATAGGCGCCCAAGGGCAGAAAACATTATCTTTGCCCAGGAGAATTTTTTTTCTTTTTCAGACATGAAAACCAGGTTTATTGGGATATAGCTAATTAATAACGTTGTGATAGTTTCCGGGGAACAGGGAAGGGGCTTGGCCATAAATGTACATGTATCCATTCTCCTCCTTGACCAAGAGAGTCTAAGGGAGGAGCAGGGATCTCAGGGGATCTGCAAGGAAGCTTCTCGCCTAGGGGTCCGGGGACCTCGTGGGCGCTGGAACGAATGAACTCTCGCCCTGTTTCTTCCAGATCTTGGTGTGCAGAGTCCAGGCCTGGCAGAAGTTTCACTCCTGTTAATAGAAGAGGTGAGGCTGGGGAAAGCAGACTGGCACTCAAGGTCATCCACCTTGGGCTGCGGCAGAGGCCGGATCAAAGAGGCCTCAGTGTTTCCAGGCCCATCTCTGTAGCCTCGCTCCCCACAGGGAAGAATGCCGCCCAGCAGATGCAAAGCAGGCCAGATGTCCCTGGAATTCTTGACATTCCAGGAGGGCAGCCCTCCTTGGTGCCCGACTCAAGCCCCTCCATGCGTGGGCTCAGAAACATCACCCTGGAAACGTTGGCAGACTTCTCTGGAAGGGAAAAAAGAAATTGCTCCGAGGGAGCTAGAGGCCAGAGCACTAAGATCTAACCATCCCGCCAGGCGGGCTCTTCAGATCCAGAACTCGAGGGACTGGCTCCTGGAGAAGCTTGAATCAACTCAGCAAGGTCTACGGAGAGTTGACATGTGGCTCCGGCTGCCAGCTCAGATGTCCCTGGGTGCTGGACCAGGGGAACAGGGTCCTGGGGTTTCTGACTTGCAACACGTGGATGGACTCAGCCCCCTGGAGATTTCCTCATCCTCACAAACAGCATGGCATGCCTCCAATCTCCCACAGCCCCTGGACTCGGGCAGCTCTGCCCCTGGGTGTTTTCAAGGTGAAGCCGCGTTACCTCAGCCATGCCTGGATCTGGGCGTGCTGTGCCGAAGAGGCAGGAGCAGTGGACGTGCCTGCCTGAACCCCTGAACCGCAGCAGACCCGCTCTGCTCTTGTGCATGCTGCACTGGGCAGATGGCCATCCTGCCCAAACAGCTTCTACAGTCCTGGCCAACTTCTGTTTTCAGACATGAAAACCAGGTTTATTGGGATATAGCTAATTAATAACGTTGTGATAGTTTCCGGGGAACAGGGAAGGGGCTTGGCCATAAATGTACATGTATCCATTCTCCTCCTTGACCAAGAGAGTCTAAGGGAGGAGCAGGGATCTCAGGGGATCTGCAAGGAAGCTTCTCGCCTAGGGGTCCGGGGACCTCGTGGGCGCTGGAACGAATGAACTCTCGCCCTGTTTCTTCCAGATCTTGGTGTGCAGAGTCCAGGCCTGGCAGAAGTTTCACTCCTGTTAATAGAAGAGGTGAGGCTGGGGAAAGCAGACTGGCACTCAAGGTCATCCACCTTGGGCTGCGGCAGAGGCCGGATCAAAGAGGCCTCAGTGTTTCCAGGCCCATCTCTGTAGCCTCGCTCCCCACAGGGAAGAATGCCGCCCAGCAGATGCAAAGCAGGCCAGATGTCCCTGGAATTCTTGACATTCCAGGAGGGCAGCCCTCCTTGGTGCCCGACTCAAGCCCCTCCATGCGTGGGCTCAGAAACATCACCCTGGAAACGTTGGCAGACTTCTCTGGAAGGGAAAAAAGAAATTGCTCCGAGGGAGCTAGAGGCCAGAGCACTAAGATCTAACCATCCCGCCAGGCGGGCTCTTCAGATCCAGAACTCGAGGGACTGGCTCCTGGAGAAGCTTGAATCAACTCAGCAAGGTCTACGGAGAGTTGACATGTGGCTCCGGCTGCCAGCTCAGATGTCCCTGGGTGCTGGACCAGGGGAACAGGGTCCTGGGGTTTCTGACTTGCAACACGTGGATGGACTCAGCCCCCTGGAGATTTCCTCATCCTCACAAACAGCATGGCATGCCTCCAATCTCCCACAGCCCCTGGACTCGGGCAGCTCTGCCCCTGGGTGTTTTCAAGGTGAAGCCGCGTTACCTCAGCCATGCCTGGATCTGGGCGTGCTGTGCCGAAGAGGCAGGAGCAGTGGACGTGCCTGCCTGAACCCCTGAACCGCAGCAGACCCGCTCTGCTCTTGTGCATGCTGCACTGGGCAGATGGCCATCCTGCCCAAACAGCTTCTACAGTCCTGGCCAACTTCTGTCTCATTCCTCTCCTTAGCCTGTTGTGATCAGTGAACAGAACTCTGCCTCCAGAGGGAACGGAGGCCATTCTGCCCCTTCCTAGCAGTGACCTTAGGCCAGAGGCTTAATCTGTTGGAGCCTTTGTTTACTTGTCTAAAGATATATATATATACATTCTTACAAAGCAGTAAAGGAAAATCAGGGAACACCAAGAGAAAAATAGTGAAAGTGTTAGTCGCTCAGTTGTGTCTGACCCTTTGTGACCCCATGGACTGTAGCCCACCAGGTTCTTCTGTCCATGGGATTCTACAGGCAAGAATACTGGAGTGGGGTGCCATTCCCTTCTCCAGGGGATCTTCCCAACCCAGGGGTTGAATCTGTATCTCCTGCATTGCAGGAAAATCTTTGCCATCGGAGCCAAAACAAAGGAAGGGGCCAATTCACATTAAAAACCATACCAATGGGGGACTTCCCTGGTGGTTCAGTGGCTAAGACTCCACGCTCTCAATGCAGGGGGCTTGGATTTGATCCCTGGTCAGGGTATGAGACCCTACATGCCACAGATAAGACCCAGGGCAGCCAAATAAATAAATAATTTCAAATACACTATGGGAAATAAATAAATGTATTTAAAAATTCAGCATCATGGATAATTATAAGATGCAAACTGAAACAATAGATAATATTAATCACCTACCAAACTGAAAATATCGTAAAGAAGGCTACAAGGCAGAAGAAGCAGACAGTCAAAGTAATTTGAAAATGTGTGCAGACTTTGGCTCCAGAATTCACACAGACAGAGGCTGTGTTACTTCCTAGCTGTGTGACCTGGAAAAAATTACTTAACGTCTCTGTGCTTCAGTTTCCTTGTGTAAAAATGGGGATGCTGCCACAGACCCTATGCACAGGGTGGCTCGGAGGATGATGTGTATGTATGTAGGACAGTACAGCCAGATGGGATAGTCCTTCAGGTTTCAAAGAGAAATCCAGAAAGAGAGGTGTGTGCATATTTTCGCAAATACATGGCAAGCACAGGGTGAGTGACCTGCCCATTGAAATAGCAGTTGCCACAGACTCCCCGGTGGCCCCGTGGCTAAAACTCACTTTCCAACACAGGGGACGCAGGTTTGAGCCCTGGTTGGGGAGCTGCGATCCCAAATGCCTCAAGGCCAAAGAAATAAAAAGGAATATTGTAACAACTTCAATAAAGACTTTAAAATAAAATAATAATAATAGTAGTAATAAAAACGGAAATAAAATAGTAGCTGAAAAATTCTACCTGAAGGACGAGGGGCAAGCCAGAACTGTTGATGAGACAGCCATGCAGCACATTGGTCTCTGCTGCCCCCCAGTGGACTTGTCTCTTAATCTCTGACTTGATTTTCACAGGAAGACACTGCACAATACTGTTCTCCAGGGCTCTGACCACATCACTTCTCCTGGCTGTGCCTTGGTCCTCTGCATCGCAAGGCGGGGAGAAAGCGCATTTATAGTTCACCTGATAGAGATTTTATCGAAGAGGTAGAGCCACGGCAGCTTCAGAGATCCCGGGCAAGCCCCTCCCTACTCCTGTCTCCCTGGGAACAGGTCCCGCCCACACCTCCACAGCAGGGCAGGCGTGAGGCTCACTCCAGGTGGACAAGGCGCCTGTACAAGTTCTCAAATCCAAAGCGTGTTTCCTGTCGTCGTCACCACCCGCTGCTGCCTCTTCCGCCCCTCGGTCGATTCTTTGACCTTTGCTCCCAGAGGTCCAACCTCAAGGACCCCCATGTGAAGCGTCCAAGCTCAGGCTGCTGCAGAGGCCCCGCAGCTCCACGCCCTGGCCTCTCTCTGTCTGGTCCCCAAAGTAATTTGAAAATGTGTGCAGACTTTGGCTCCAGAATTCACACAGACAGAGGCTGTGTTACTTCCTAGCTGTGTGACCTGGAAAAATTACTTAACGTCTCTGTGCTTCAGTTTCCTTGTGTAAAATGGGGATGCTGCCACAGACCCTATGCACAGGGTGGCTCGGAGGATGATGTGTATGTATGTAGGACAGTACAGCCAGATGGGATAGTCCTTCAGGTTTCAAAGAGAAATCCAGAAAGAGAGGTGTGTGCATATTTTCGCAAATACATGGCAAGCACAGGGTGAGTGACCTGCCCATTGAAATAGCAGTTGCCACAGACTCCCCGGTGGCCCCGTGGCTAAAACTCACTTTCCAACACAGGGGACGCAGGTTTGAGCCCTGGTTGGGGAGCTGCGATCCCAAATGCCTCAAGGCCAAAGAAATAAAAAGGAATATTGTAACAACTTCAATAAAGACTTTAAAATAAAATAATAATAATAGTAGTAATAAAAACGGAAATAAAATAGTAGCTGAAAAATTCTACCTGAAGGACGAGGGGCAAGCCAGAACTGTTGATGAGACAGCCATGCAGCACATTGGTCTCTGCTGCCCCCCAGTGGACTTGTCTCTTAATCTCTGACTTGATTTTCACAGGAAGACACTGCACAATACTGTTCTCCAGGGCTCTGACCACATCACTTCTCCTGGCTGTGCCTTGGTCCTCTGCATCGCAAGGCGGGGAGAAAGCGCATTTATAGTTCACCTGATAGAGATTTTATCGAAGAGGTAGAGCCACGGCAGCTTCAGAGATCCCGGGCAAGCCCCTCCCTACTCCTGTCTCCCTGGGAACAGGTCCCGCCCACACCTCCACAGCAGGGCAGGCGTGAGGCTCACTCCAGGTGGACAAGGCGCCTGTACAAGTTCTCAAATCCAAAGCGTGTTTCCTGTCGTCGTCACCACCCGCTGCTGCCTCTTCCGCCCCTCGGTCGATTCTTTGACCTTTGCTCCCAGAGGTCCAACCTCAAGGACCCCCATGTGAAGCGTCCAAGCTCAGGCTGCTGCAGAGGCCCCGCAGCTCCACGCCCTGGCCTCTCTCTGTCTGGTCCCCAAAGTACCTCACAGCATCATCACACGAAAACATTGCTTTCGGGAGCTTTCAGTCGAAGGGTTAATTTCTACGTCCAACAAGGAGTGCACATATTACAACACTTGGAGCTGAAAAAAAACTGGAAGAGAACACAAGGGTTTCAGGATTCTAGACGGCTTCTTTTGGAACATAGTTTTGAGAATTAGATTCTGGGGGCTTCCCTGGTGGCCCCGTGGTTTAAGAATCTACTCTGCAGCAGCAGTGGAGAGGCGGACATGGAGAACAGTCTTATGGAGACTGGAGTGAGGGAGGGGACTATACTGTGGGACTAGGGGGTCTCAAACAGGGGCTCTGTGGCGGCCTGGAGGGGTGGGGTGGGGAGGAAGATGGGGGTGACATATGGATACCTATGGCGGATTTGGGTCGATGTGTGGCAGCAAACACAAAATCTCTGTAAAAAAAATAATAATAATAAATAAAATTTGTATGGAATAATTTAAAAAAGGAGAATCTACTCTGCAATCTAGGGGACATCCTGGTCCAGGAAGGTCCCACACGCCATGGGGCAACTAAGCCCGTGGGCCACAACTACTGAGCCTGTGCTCTGGAGCCCCCTGCTCGCTGCAACCAGAGAAAGCCAGCCCAGCAACCAAGACCCAGCACAGCCAAAAATGACTACTAATAAATACATAAACGCTAAAAAAGAATGATTTTGTTATTTAAAAAAATAATTAGCTTCTAACTAACTTGCGATTGTAACAGAGATCCTGAGGCAGTATACTTTTTTAAAAAAATAAAGTTTAAAAATACTAATATTTATGAAAAAAATAGTAAACTTTATATTTTTAAAAATGTATACAGATCAGCAACCAAGTCATTTCAGTCTCTGCTGAGAGAGGATCTGATTTGCTAACTAGGCAGGTGGTACCCTGGGGAGGGGCCCACTTCTGGTCTAAATGGCCACAATCACATGAAGGGGGCAGGATAGGGGAGCAGGGTCCCTCCTGCGAACAGGGCAGCCTTAGGTTGAAGCAGATGCTCCTAGAAGGGCATGTGGATCATGAGATAGAGATTAGACCCACACCCTTAGGAGAAGCACATGCCTAGGTATGTAACCGCTAAGTCATACTCAACTCTTCGTGACCGCATGGACTGAGTCCCCAGGCTCCTGGGTCCATGGGATTTCCCAGGCAAGAATACTGAAGTGGGTTGCGTTTCCTTCTCCAGGGACTCTTCCTGACCCAGGAATCAAAAAACGCAAGTCTCCTGTGTCTCCTGCACTGGCAGGCAGATTCTTCACCACTAGGGAAGCCCTGTGAGAAACAGACCCATGCCAAACACTGAGGTCTGTCCCAAGTCTCTCTGCAGGAAAAGGAAGGGACTGTTGTTACACAGTCAGTGAAATATCAAATGTGAAGATCACGTAGCCACGGGAAACTTTATTGTGACATAAGGCTAAGTGGAAAAAGCCAAAAACAAAGTTCTGTTTCTGCTAGGATGGCAATTATGTGATTATAAAGCTCAGAGAGATAACAACCTGGAAAGGAAGCTTCATCAGATGAACTAAGCCTGAAGAGCTGGCCATGCTTAGGGCGGTGGTTGGTTTATGTGTCGGAACCTCTTTGAGAGGGCATTGAAAGCCTGATCAATTGAACCAGGGTCTGAGGCTAGGCTTAGGGTGGGCTTTCCTGAAGATGCTGACTTTGATTTGAGGCCAACATTGAGTTGAGAAGCAGCTGGCCATGCTTAGGGCTGTGGTTGGTTTATGTGTCGGTTCCTCATTGATACGGCATTAAGACACCGGTCACTTGGCCAGGGTCAGAGGCTAGGGTTAGGCCGGGCTTTCCGAAGATGCTGACTTTTTGAGGCCAGGATTGAGTGGAGAGGCAGCCACCACCCTTAGGGCAGTGTTTGGTTTTAATATCCGTTCCTCCTTGAGAGGGCATTGAGAGCCTGGTCACTTGGCCAGGGTCCGAGGCTAGGGTTAGGCCGGGCTTTCCGAAGATGCTGACTTTTTGAGGCCAGGATTGAGTGGAGAGGCAGCCGCCACCCTTAGGGCAGTGTTTGGTTTTAATATCCGTTCCTCCTTGAGAGGGCATTGAGAGCCTGGTCACTTGGGCTAGGGCCCGAGGCTAGGGTTAAGGCGGGCTTTCCCATAGAAGTTGACTTTGAATTGAGGTCGAGATTGAGTTAAGAAGCATCCGCCATGCTTAGGGTGGTGGTTGGTTTATGTGTCGCTCCCTCATTGGGATGGCATTGAGAGCCCGGTCACTTGTGCAAGGGTCCAAGGCTAGGGCTGGGCCGACTTCCCCAAAGATGGTGACTTTGATTTCAGTCCGTGATGAGTTGAGAGGCAGCCACCATTCTTAGGGCTGTGGTTGGTTTATGGGTCGGTTCCTCAGGGATTGGGCATTGAAACTCCAGTCAATTGGACCAGGGTCCGAGGCTAGGGTTAGTGCAGGCTGTCCCGTAGAAGTTGACTTTGAATTGAGGCCGGGATTGACTTGAGAGGCATCCGCCATGCTTAGCGCAGTGGTTGGTTTATGTGCCGCTTCCTCGTTGAGAGAGCATTGAGAGCCAGGGACCAAGTCCATGGTTAGGGAAGGCTTTTCCGTAGAAGCTGATTTCAATGTGAGGCCAGGATTGAGTTGAGAGGCAGCCGCCACTCTTAGGGCGGTGGTTGGCTTATAAGTCAGATCCTCTTTGAGAAGGCATTGAAAGCCCAGTCACATGGGCCAGGGTCTGAGGCTAGTGTTAGGGCGGGCTTTCCCTTAGAAGCTGACTTTGATTTGAGGCCAGGATTGAGTTAAGAGGCAGCCGCCATGCTTAACACGGTGGTTGGTTTATATGCCGCTTCCACCTTGAGAGGGCATTGAGAGCCTGGTCACTTTGGCCAGGGTCCAAGGCTAGGGTTCGAGAAGCTTTCCCATAGATGGTGACTTTGATATGAGGCCGGGATAGAGTTGAGAGGCAGTCACCATTCTTAGGGCTGTGGTTGGTTTATCTGTCGAATCCTCTTAGAGAGGGCACTGAGAGCCCGGCCACTTGGGGCAGGGTCCGAGGCTAGGGTTAGTGCGGGCTTTTCCGTAGAAGCTGAGTTTGATTAGAGGCCAGGATTAAGTTGAGAGGCAGCCGCCATGCTTAGTGCGGTAGTTAGTTTATGTGTCGCTTCCTCATTTGGGATGGCATTGAGAGCCCGGTC
Source organism: Tragulus kanchil (assembly GCA_022376925.1). Taxonomy (NCBI): domain Eukaryota; kingdom Metazoa; phylum Chordata; class Mammalia; order Artiodactyla; family Tragulidae; genus Tragulus; species Tragulus kanchil. The sequence goes on from JAIOJX010000032.1 coordinate 26,818,240, forward strand.
ACTTGTGCCATGGTCCAAGGCTAGGGTTAGGGCCGGCTTCCCCATAGATGGTGACTTTGAATTGAGGCCGGGATTCACTGAGAGGCAGCCACCATTCTTAGGGCGGTGGTTGGTTTATGTGTTGGTTCCTCGTTGAAAGTGCATTGAGACCCCAATCACGTGGGCCAGGGTCCGAAGCTAGGGTTAGGGTTGGCTTTCCCGTAGAAGCTGACTTTGATTTGAAGCCAGGATTGAGTGGAGAGGCAGCCGCCATGCTTAGTGCAGTTGTTAGTTTATGTGTCACTTCCTCGTTTGTGATGGCATTGAGAGCCCGGTCACTTGTGCCAGGGTTCAAGGTTAGGGTTAGGGCGGGCTTCCCCATAGATCGTGAGTTTGATTTGAGGCCCCGATTGAATTGAGAGGCAGCCACCATTCTTAGGGCAGTGGTTGGTTTATGTGTTGGTTCCTCGTTGAGAGGGCATTGGGGCCCCTGGTCACTAGGGCCAGGGACAGAGGCTAGGGTTAGGGCGGGCTTTCCCGTAGAAGCTTATTTCAATGTGAGGCCAGGCTTGAGTTGAGAGGCAGCCACCATTCTTAGGGCGGTGTTCGGTGTATATGTCGGAACCTCTTTGAGAGGTCATTGAAAGCACTGACATGGGCCAGGGCCTGAGGCTAAGGTCAAGGCGGGCTTTCATGTAGAAGCTGACTTTGATTTGAGGCCAGGATTGAGTTGAGAGGCAGCCGCCATGCTTAGTGCGGTGATTGGTTTATGTGTCGCTTCCTCGTTGGGATGGCATTGACATCCTGGTCACGTGGGCCAGGGTCCAAGGATAGGGTTAGGGCGGGCTTTCCCGTAGAAGCTGACTTTGATTTGAGGCCAGGACTGAGTTGAGAGGCAGCTGCCATGCTTAGGGCGGAGGTTGATTTATATGTCAGATCCTCTCTGAGAGGGCATTGAAAGCCCAGGCACTTGGGCCAGGGCCTGAGGCTAGGGTTAGGGCGGGCTTTTCCGTAGCAGCTAATTTCATTGTGAGGCCAGGAGTGAGTTGAGAGGCAGCCACCATTCTTAGGGCGGTGTTCGGTGTATATGTCGGAACCTCTTTGAGAGGTCATTGAAAGCACTGACATGGGCCAGGGCCTGAGGCTAAGGTCAAGGCGGGCTTTCATGTAGAAGCTGACTTTGATTTGAGGCCAGGATTGAGTTGAGAGGCAGCCGCCATGCTTAGTGCGGTGATTGGTTTATGTGTCGCTTCCTCGTTGGGATGGCATTGACATCCTGGTCACGTGGGCCAGGGTCCAAGGATAGGGTTAGGGCGGGCTTTCCCGTAGAAGCTGACTTTGATTTGAGGCCAGGACTGAGTTGAGAGGCAGCTGCCATGCTTAGGGCGGAGGTTGATTTATATGTCAGATCCTCTCTGAGAGGGCATTGAAAGCCCAGGCACTTGGGCCAGGGCCTGAGGCTAGGGTTAGGGCGGGCTTTTCCGTAGCAGCTAATTTCATTGTGAGGGCAGGATTGAGTTGAGATGCAGCAGCCATTCTTAGGGCGGAGGTTGCTTTATGTGTCGGTTCCTCGTTGGGATGGCATTGAGACCCCGGTCATTTGGTCCAGGGTCCGAGGCTAGGGTTAGGGTGGGGTTTCCCATAGAATCTGATTTCAATGTGAGTCCTGTATTGAGTTAAGAGGCAGAAGCCATTCTTATGGTGGAGGTTGGTTTATATGTCGGATCCTCTTTGAGAGGGCATTGAAAGCCCGGACACTTGGGACAGGACCTGAGGCTAGGGTTAGGGCGGGCTTTCCCGAAGAAGCTGACTTTGATTTGAGGCCAGGATTGAATTGAGAGGCAGCCGCCATGCTTAGTGCAGTGGTTGGTTTATGGGTTGCTTCCTCTTTGGGATGGCATTGAGACCCCGGTCACTTGAGCTAGATTCCGAGGCTAGGGTTAGGGCGGGCTTTCCTGTAGAAGCTGAATTTGATTTGAGGTCAAGATTGAGTTGAGAGGCAGCTGCCATGCTTAGTGCGGTGGTTGGTTTATGTATCGCTTCCTCGTTGGGAGGGCATTGAGAGCCCGGTGACGTGGGCAAGGGTCCGAGGCTAGGGTTAGGGTGGGGTTTCCCATAGAATCTGATTTCAATGTGAGTCCTGTATTGAGTTAAGAGGCAGAAGCCATTCTTATGGTGGAGGTTGGTTTATATGTCGGATCCTCTTTGAGAGGGCATTGAAAGCCCGGACACTTGGGACAGGACCTGAGGCTAGGGTTAGGGCGGGCTTTCCCGAAGAAGCTGACTTTGATTTGAGGCCAGGATTGAATTGAGAGGCAGCCGCCATGCTTAGTGCAGTGGTTGGTTTATGGGTTGCTTCCTCTTTGGGATGGCATTGAGACCCCGGTCACTTGAGCTAGATTCCGAGGCTAGGGTTAGGGCGGGCTTTCCTGTAGAAGCTGAATTTGATTTGAGGTCAAGATTGAGTTGAGAGGCAGCTGCCATGCTTAGTGCGGTGGTTGGTTTATGTATCGCTTCCTCGTTGGGAGGGCATTGAGAGCCCGGACACTTTTGCCAGGGTCCAAGGCTAGGGTTAGGTCCGGCTTCACCATAGATGGTGACTTTGAATTGAGGCCGGGATTAAGTTGAGAAGCAGCAGCCAAGCTTAGTGCGGTGGTTGGTTTACGTGTCAGTTCCTCGTTGAGAGGTCATTGAGACCCCGGTCACTTGGGCCAGGGTCCGAGGTTAGAGTTAGGGCGGGCTTCCCCGTAGAAGCTGATTTCAATGTGAGGCCATATTGAGTTGAGAGACAGCCGCCATGCTTAGGGCTGTGGTCGGTTTATGTGTCGGTTCCTCGTTGACAGGGCATTGAGATCCCAGTCATTTGGGCCAGGGTCCAAGGCTAGTGTTAAGGCAGGCTTTTCCGTAGTAGCTGATTTCAATGTGAGGCCAGGATTGAGTTGAGAGGCAGCCTCCTTGCTCAGGGCTGTGGTTGGTTTATGTGTCGGTTCCTCGTTGGCAGGGCATTAAGAGACCTGTCACTTGGTCCAGGGTCCGAGACTAGGGTTAGGGCGGGCTTTCCCGTAGAAGCTGGCTTTGATTTTAGGCCGGATTGAGTTGAGAGGCAGCCGCCATGCTTAGTGTGGTGGTAGCTTTATGTGTCCCTTCCTCGTTGAGAGGTCATTGAGACCCCGGTCACTTGGGCCAGGGTCCGAGGTTAGAGTTAGGGCGGGCTTCCCCGTAGAAGCTGATTTCAATGTGAGGCCATATTGAGTTGAGAGACAGCCGCCATGCTTAGGGCTGTGGTCGGTTTATGTGTCGGTTCCTCGTTGACAGGGCATTGAGATCCCAGTCATTTGGGCCAGGGTCCAAGGCTAGTGTTAAGGCAGGCTTTTCCGTAGTAGCTGATTTCAATGTGAGGCCAGGATTGAGTTGAGAGGCAGCCTCCTTGCTCAGGGCTGTGGTTGGTTTATGTGTCGGTTCCTCGTTGGCAGGGCATTAAGAGACCTGTCACTTGGTCCAGGGTCCGAGACTAGGGTTAGGGCGGGCTTTCCCGTAGAAGCTGGCTTTGATTTTAGGCCGGATTGAGTTGAGAGGCAGCCGCCATGCTTAGTGTGGTGGTAGCTTTATGTGTCCCTTCCTCGTTGTGAGGACCTTGAGATCCCGGTGACTTGTGCCAGGTCCAAGGCTAGGGTTAGGGCCGTCTTCCGCATAGAAGGTGACTTGGATTTGAGGCCGGGTATGAGTTGAGAGGCAGCCACCATTCTTAGGGCGGTGGTTGGTTTATGTGTTGGTTCCTCATTGAGAGTGTATAGACACACCGGTCACATGGGTGAGGGTCCGAGGCTAGGCTTAGGGCGGGCTTTCCCGTAGAAGCTGATTTTGATTTGAGGCCAGATTGAGTTGAGAGGCAGCCGCCATGCTTAGTGCGGTGGTTGGTTTATGTGTCGTTTCCTCATTGGGATGGCATTGAGAGCCCCGTCACTTGTTCCAGGGTCCAAGGCTAGGGTTAGGGCTTGTTTCCCCATTTCAAAATCATAGATGGTGACTTTGAATTGAGGCCGGGATTAAGTTGAGAAGCAGCCGCCAAGCTTAGTGTGGTGGTCGTTTTATGTGTCAGTTCCTCGTTGAGAGGAAATTGAGACCCCGGTCCTTTGGGCCAGGGTCCGAGGCTAGAGTTAGGGCGGGCTTTCCCGTTGAAGCTGATTTCAATGTGAGGCCATATTGAGTTGAGAGACAGCCGCCATGCTTAGGCCTGTGGTTGGTTTATGTGTCGGTTCCTCGTTGACAGGGCATTAAGAGACCTGTCACTTGGTCCAGGGTCCACGGCTAGGGTTAGGGCGGGCTTTTCTGTAGTAGCTGATTTCAATGTGAGTCCAGGATTGAGTTGAGAGGTAGCAGCCATTTTTAGGGCGGAGGTTGGTTTATATGTCGGATCCTCTTTGAGAGGGCATTGAAAGCACGGTCACTTGGGCCAGGGTCTGAGCCTAGGGTCAGGGCGGGCTTTCCCGTAGAAGCTGGCTTTGATTTGAGGCCAGGATTGAATTGAGAGGCAGCCGCCATGCTTCGGGCTGTGATCGGTTTATGTGTCGGTTCCTCGTTGACAGGGCATTGAGACCCCGGTCACTTGGGCCAGGGTCCGAGGCTAGGGTTAGTGCGGGCTTTCCCGTAAAAGCTGATTTCAATGTGAGTCCAGGATTGAGTAGAGAGGCAGCCGCCATGCTTAGGGCGGAGGTTGGTTTATATGTCGGATCCTCTTTGAGAGGGCATTGAAAGCACGGTCACTTGGGCCAGGGTCTGAGCCTAGGGTCAGGGCGGGCTTTCCCGTAGAAGCTGGCTTTGATTTGAGGCCAGGATTGAATTGAGAGGCAGCCGCCATGCTTCGGGCTGTGATCGGTTTATGTGTCGGTTCCTCGTTGACAGGGCATTGAGACCCCGGTCACTTGGGCCAGGGTCCGAGGCTAGGGTTAGTGCGGGCTTTCCCGTAAAAGCTGATTTCAATGTGAGTCCAGGATTGAGTAGAGAGGCAGCCGCCCTTCTTAGGACAGTGGTTGGTTTATGTGTTGGTTCCTCGTTAAGAGTGTATAGACACACCAGTCACATGTCGAGGGTCTGAGGCTAGAGTTAGGGCGGGCTTTCCCGTAGAAGCTGATTTTGACTTGAGGCTGGATTGAGTTGAGAGGCCGCCGCCATGCTTAGTGCGGTGGTTGGTTTATGTGTCGTTTCCTAGTTGGGACGGCATTGAGAGCCCTGTCACTTGTGCCAGGGTCCAAGGCTAGGGTTAGGGCCGGCTTCCCCATAGATGTTAACTTTGAATTGAGGCCGGGATTGAGCTTAGAGATAGCTACCATTCTTAGGGCGGTGGTTGGTTTATGTGTCGGTTCCTCGTTGAGAGGAAATTGGGACCCCCGACACTTGGGCCAGGGCCTGAGGCTAGGGTTAGGACAGGCTTTTCCGTAGTAGCTGATTTCAATGTGAGGGCAGGATTGAGCTGAGAGGCAGCCGCCATGCTTAGGGCTGTGGTTGGTTTATGTGTCGGCTCCTTGTTGACAGGGCATTAAGAGACCATTCACTTGCTCTAGGGTCCGAGTCTAGGGTTAGGGCGGGCTTTCCCATAGATGCTGATTTCAATGTGAGGCCATATTGAGTTGAGATGCAGCAGCCATTCTTAGGGCGGATGTTTCTTTATGTGTCGGTTCCTTGTTGGGATGGCATTGAGACCCCGGTCACTTGGGCCAGGGTCCGAGGCTAGGGTTAGGGTGGGGTTTCCCGTAGAATCTGATTTCAATGTGAGTCCAGGACTGAGTTGAGAGGCAGCTGCCATGCTTAGGCTGTGGTTGGTTTATGTCTCGGTTCCTCTTGACAGGGCATTAAGAGACTGGTCACTTGGTCCAGGGTCCGAGGTTAAGGTTAGGGCGGGCTTTCCCGAAGAAGCTGACTTTGATTTGAGGCCAGGATTGAATTGAGAGGCAGCCGCCATGCTTAGTGCGGTGGTTGGTTTATGTGTCGCTTCCTCGTTGGGAGGGCATTGAGAGCCTGGTCACTTGTGCCAGGGTCCAAGGCTAGGGTTAGGACCGGCTTTACCATAGATGGTGACTTTGAATTGAGGCTTTGATTGAGTTGAGAGGCAGCCACCATGCTTAGTGCGGTGGTTGTTTTACATGTTGGTTTCTCGTTGAGAGTGCATAGAGACCCCGGTCACTTGGGCCAGGGTCCAGGGCTAGAGTTAGGGCGGTCTTTCCGGTAGAGGCTGATTTCAATGTGAGGCCCAGATTGAGTAGAGACGCAGCAGCCGTTCTTAGGGCGGAGGTTGGTTTATATGTCGGATCCTCTTTGAGAGGGCATTGAAAGCACGGTCACTTGGGCCAGGGTCTGAGCCTAGGGTCAGGGCGGGCTTTCCTGTAGAAGCTGGCTTTGATTTGAGGCCAGGATTGAATGAGAGGCAGCCGCCATGTTTAAGGCTGTGGTTGGTTTATGTGTCAGTTCCTCGTTGACAGGGCATTAAGAGACCAGTCACTTGGTCCAGGGTCCGAGGCTAGGGTTAGGGCTGGCTTTCCCATAGAAGCTGATTTCAATGTGTGTCCAGGATTGAGTTCAGAGGCAGTCATCATGCTTAGTGTGGTGGTTGATTTATGTTCACTTCCTCATTGGGATGGCATTGAGACCCTGGTCACTTGTGCCAGGTTCCAAGGCTAGAATTAGGGCCGGCTTCCCCATAGATGGTGACTTTCAATTAAGGCTTCGATTTAGTTGAGTGGCATCCACCATTCTTAGGGCGGTGGTTGGTTTATGTGTCGATTCCTTGTTGAGAGTGCATAGAGACCCCGGTCACTTGGGCCAGGGTCCGAGGCTAGTGTTAGGGGGGGCTTTCCCATAAAAACTGACTTCGATAGAGGCCAGGATTGAATTGAGAGGGAGCCGCCATGCTTAGTTCGGTGGTTGCTTTATGTGTCGCTTCCTCGTTGGGAGGGCATTGAGAACCCGGTCACTTGTGCCAGATTCCAGGGCTACTGTTAGGCCAGGCATTCCCATAGAAGCTGATTTCAATGTGAGGCCAGGATTGTGTTGAGATGCAGCCATCATGCTTAGTGTGGTGGTTGATTTATGTTCACTTCCTCATTGGGATGGCATTGAGACCCTGGTCACTTGTGCCAGGTTCCAAGGCTAGAATTAGGGCCGGCTTCCCCATAGATGGTGACTTTCAATTAAGGCTTCGATTTAGTTGAGTGGCATCCACCATTCTTAGGGCGGTGGTTGGTTTATGTGTCGATTCCTTGTTGAGAGTGCATAGAGACCCCGGTCACTTGGGCCAGGGTCCGAGGCTAGTGTTAGGGGGGGCTTTCCCATAAAAACTGACTTCGATAGAGGCCAGGATTGAATTGAGAGGGAGCCGCCATGCTTAGTTCGGTGGTTGCTTTATGTGTCGCTTCCTCGTTGGGAGGGCATTGAGAACCCGGTCACTTGTGCCAGATTCCAGGGCTACTGTTAGGCCAGGCATTCCCATAGAAGCTGATTTCAATGTGAGGCCAGGATTGTGTTGAGATGCAGCCTCCATGCTTAGGGCTGTGGTTAGTTTATGAGTCGGATCCTCATTGAGAGGGCATTGAGATTATGGTTACTTGGGCCAGGGTCCAAGTCTAGGCTTAGGGTATACTTTCCTGGAGAAAATAACTTTCATTTTAGGCCAAGTTTGAGTTGAGAGTCAGCCGCCATTCTTAGGGCGATTGTTGCTTTATATGTCGGATCCTGTCTGATAGGGCATTGAAATACCGGTCACTTGGGCCAGGGTCTCAGACTAGGGTTAGGGCGGGCTTTCATGTAGAAGCTGAGTTTGATTTGAGGCCAGGATTGAGTTGAGAGGCAGCCGCCATGCTTAGTGCGGTGGTTGGTTTACGTGTCGTTTCCTCGTTGAGAGTGCATAGAGACCCCGGTCACTTGGGCCAGAGTCCAGGGCTAGAGTTAGGGCTGGCTTTCCCGTCGAAGCTGATTTCAATGTGAGGCCAGGATTGAGTTGAGAGCCAGCTGCCATGCTTAGGGCAGTGGTGGGTTTATATGTCGGATCCTCTTTGAGAGGGCATTGAAAGCACAGTCACTTGGGCCAGGGCCTGAGGCTAGGGTTAAGGCGGGCTTTCCCTTAGAAGCTGACTTTGATTTGAAGCCAGGATTGCGTTTAGAGTCAGCCGCCATGCTTAGTGCGTGGTTGGTTTACGTGTCGTTTCCTCGTTGAGAGTGCATAGAGACCCCGGTCACTTGGGCCAGAGTCCAGGGCTAGAGTTAGGGCGGGCTTTCCTGTAGAAGCTGATTTCAATGTGAGACCCAGATTGAGTAGAGATGCAGCAGCCATTCTTAGGGCGGAGGTTGGTTTATATGTCGGATCCTCTTTGAGAGGGCATTGAAAGCACGGTCACTTGGGCCAGGGCCTGAGCCTAGGGTCAGGGCGGGCTTTCCCGTAGAAGCTGACTTTGATTTGAGGTCAGGATTGAGTTGAGAGGCAGCCGCCATGCTCAGGCTGGTGGTTGGTTTATGTGTCGGTTCCTCGTTGAGAGGGCATTGAGAGCCCGGTTACTTGTGCCAGGGTCCGAGACTAGGGTTAGGGCGGGCTTTCCCATAGAAGCTGAGTTCTTGGTGAAGCCAGAATTGAGTTTAAATGCTGCTGACATGTTTAGGGCAGTTGTTGGCTTAAGCGTCGGTTCCTCGTTGAGAGGGCATTGAGAGCCCTGTCACTTAGGCCAGAGTCGGAGTCTAGGGTTAGGGCGGGCTTTCCTGTAGAAGCTAACTTTGATTTGAGGCCAGGATTGAGCTGAGAGGAAGCCGCCATGCCTTAGGCGGTGGATGGTTTATGTGTCAGTTCCTCGTTGACAGGGCATTGATAGCCCAGGCACTTGAGCCAGGGTTCGAGGCTAGGGTTAGGCCCAGCTTTCCAGTAGATGGTGATTTTGATTTGAGTCCAGGATTGATTGGAGAGGCACCCGCCAGCTTATGGCGGTGGCTGGTTTATGTCTCGGATCCTCGTTTAGATGGCATTGAGGGCCCAGTCACTTGGGCCATTTTCCAAGGCTAGGACTAGGACGTTCTTTCCCATAGGAGGTAACTTCAATGTGAGGCCATAATTGAGTTGTGAGGCAGCCGTCATCTTTGGGCGGTGGTTGGTTTATGTGTTCGTTCGTCTTTGAGAGGGTATTGAGAGCCCGGTCGCCTGGACCAGGGTCCGAGGCTGGGGTTAGGGCGGGCTTTCTGATAGAAGTTCTCTTTGATTTCAGGCCAGGATTGAGTTGAAGGCTGCGACCATTCTTAGGGCGGTGGTTGTTTTATGTGTCGGATCCTCGTTGAGAGGGCATTGAGAGCCCGGTCACTTTGGCAATGTTCCCGGTCTAGGGTTAAGGCGGGCTTACCCATAGAAGCTTATTGTGATTTCTGGCCAGGACTGAGTTGAGAGACAGCCGCCATGCTTAGGTCGGTGGTTGATTTATGTGTCGGTTCCTCATTGAGAGGGCATTGAGAGCCCAGGCACTTGAGCCAGGGTTCGAGGCTAGGGTTAGGCCCAGCTTTCCAGTAGATGGTGATTTTGATTTGAGTCCAGGATTGATTGGAGAGGCACCCGCCAGCTTATGGCGGTGGCTGGTTTATGTCTCGGATCCTCGTTTAGATGGCATTGAGGGCCCAGTCACTTGGGCCATTTTCCAAGGCTAGGACTAGGACGTTCTTTCCCATAGGAGGTAACTTCAATGTGAGGCCATAATTGAGTTGTGAGGCAGCCGTCATCTTTGGGCGGTGGTTGGTTTATGTGTTCGTTCGTCTTTGAGAGGGTATTGAGAGCCCGGTCGCCTGGACCAGGGTCCGAGGCTGGGGTTAGGGCGGGCTTTCTGATAGAAGTTCTCTTTGATTTCAGGCCAGGATTGAGTTGAAGGCTGCGACCATTCTTAGGGCGGTGGTTGTTTTATGTGTCGGATCCTCGTTGAGAGGGCATTGAGAGCCCGGTCACTTTGGCAATGTTCCCGGTCTAGGGTTAAGGCGGGCTTACCCATAGAAGCTTATTGTGATTTCTGGCCAGGACTGAGTTGAGAGACAGCCGCCATGCTTAGGTCGGTGGTTGATTTATGTGTCGGTTCCTCATTGAGAGGGCATTGAGAGCCCCGTCAATGCGCCAGTGTCCGAGGCGAGGGTTAGGGTCAGCTTTACCATAGAAGCTGATATCAATGAGAGGCCAGGATTGACTTGAAAGGCAGCCGCCATTCTTAGGTCGGTGGTTGGATACTTTGTCCGTTCCTCGTTGAGAGGGCATTGAGAACCCGGTTACTTGGGCAGGTTCCAAGTCTAGGGGTAAGTCAGGATTTCTTATAATAACTGACTTTTGTTTGAGGCCACGATTGAGCTGAGAGGCAGCCACCATGATTAAGGTGATGGATGGTTTTTGTGTCGGATCCTCGTTGAGAGGGCATTGAGAGCCCGGTCACTTGTGCCACGGACCGAGGTTATGGTTTGGTGGGCTTTCCCGAAGAAATTGAGTTTTATTTGAGGCCATGATTGAGTAGAGAGGCAGTCGCCTCTTTTAGGGTGGTGGTTGGTTTATATGTCGGATCCTCTTTGAGAGGGCATCGAGAGCCCTGTCAGTTGGGCCAGGCTCTGAGGTTAGGGTTAAGGCAGGCTTTCCCATAGAAGCTGACTTTGATTTGAGGCCAGGATTGAGTTGAGAGGAAGCCACTATTCTTAGGGCGGTGTTTGGTTTTTGTGTCGGATCCTCGTTGAGAGGGCATTGAGAGCCCGGTCACTTGGGCCAGTGTCTGAGGCTAGAGCTAGGGTGGGCTTTCCCGTAAAAACTGACTTTTATTTCAGGCCAATACTGAGTTTAGAGACAGCCGCCATGCTTAGGGCAGTAGTTGGTTTATGTGTCGGTTCTTCGTTGACAGGGCATTGAGAACCCGGTCACTTGTTCCAGGGTCGGAGGCTAGGTTTTGGGCCGGCTTTCCCTTAGAAGCTGATTTCTAGGCGAAGCCTGGATTGAGTTGAGAGGTTGACGCCATGCTTAGGCCAGTGGTTGTCTTATGTGTCGGTTCATCGTTGAGAGGGCATTGACAGCCCAGTCACTTGGGCCAGCTTCCATGTCTAGGTTTAAGGCGGGCTTTCTCATAGAAGCTGACTTTGATTTGAGGCCAGGATTGAGTTGAGAGGAAGCCACTATTCTTAGGGCGGTGTTTGGTTTTTGTGTCGGATCCTCGTTGAGAGGGCATTGAGAGCCCGGTCACTTGGGCCAGTGTCTGAGGCTAGAGCTAGGGTGGGCTTTCCCGTAAAAACTGACTTTTATTTCAGGCCAATACTGAGTTTAGAGACAGCCGCCATGCTTAGGGCAGTAGTTGGTTTATGTGTCGGTTCTTCGTTGACAGGGCATTGAGAACCCGGTCACTTGTTCCAGGGTCGGAGGCTAGGTTTTGGGCCGGCTTTCCCTTAGAAGCTGATTTCTAGGCGAAGCCTGGATTGAGTTGAGAGGTTGACGCCATGCTTAGGCCAGTGGTTGTCTTATGTGTCGGTTCATCGTTGAGAGGGCATTGACAGCCCAGTCACTTGGGCCAGCTTCCATGTCTAGGTTTAAGGCGGGCTTTCTCATAGAAGCTGACTTTGATTTGAGGCCAGGATTGAGTGGAGAGGCAGGTTCCATGCTTAGGTCAGTGGTTGGTTTATGTATCGATTACTTGTTGAGGGGGTGTTGAGAGCCCAGTCAATTGGGCCAGGCTTCGAGGCTAGGGTTAGGGTGGGCTTTCCCATAGAAGCTGACTTCAGTGTGAGGCAAGGATTGAGTTGAGAGGCAGCCGCCATGTTTAGGGCGGTGCTTGGTTTATGTGTCACTTCCTCGTTGAGAGGGCATTGAGAGCCCGGTCACTTGTACCAGGGTCCAAGGCTGGGGTTCGGGCCGGCTTTCCCGTAGATGGTGACTTTGATTTGAGGCTGGGAGTGATTGGAGAGGCAGCCGCCATTCTTAGGGCTGTGGTGGGTTTATGTGTCGGATCCTTGTTGAGACGGCATTGAGAGCCCGATCACTTAGGCCATTGTCTGAGGTTAGGACTAGGGCAGGCTTTCCCATAGAAGCTAACTTCAATGTGAGGCCATAACTGAGTTGTGAGGCAGCCGCCATGCTTTTGGCTGTGGTTGGTTTATATGTCGGATCCTCGTTGAGAGGGCATTGAGAGCCCGATCACTTGGACCAGGGTCCGAGGCTAGGGTTAGGGAGGGCTTTCCCATAGAAGCTAAGTTCTTGGTGAAGCCAGAATTGAGTTGAAATGCTGCCGACATGCTAGGGCGGTTGTTTGCTTAAGTGTCGATTCCTCATTGAGAGGGCATTGAGAGCCCTGTCACTTAGGCCGGGGTCGGAGTCTAGGGTTAGGCCGGGCTTTCCTGTAGAAGCTGACTTTGATTTGAGGCCCAGATGGAGCTGAGAGGCAGCCGCCATGCTTAAGGCGGTGGATGGTTTATGTGTTGGTTCCTCGTTGACAGGGCATATCAAGCCCGGTCACTTGGGCCAGGACCGAGGCTATGGTTTGGTGGGCTTTCCCGAAGAAACTGAGTTTTATTTGAGGCCAGGATAGAGTAGAGAGGCATCCGCCACTTTTAGGGTAGTGGTTGGTTTATATGTCGGATCCTCGTTGAGAGTGCAATGAGAGCCCGGTGACTTGGACCAGGGTCCGAGGCTAGGGTTAGGGAGGGCTTTCCCATAGAAGCTAAGTTCTTGGTGAAGCCAGAATTGAGTTGAAATGCTGCCGACATGCTAGGGCGGTTGTTTGCTTAAGTGTCGATTCCTCATTGAGAGGGCATTGAGAGCCCTGTCACTTAGGCCGGGGTCGGAGTCTAGGGTTAGGCCGGGCTTTCCTGTAGAAGCTGACTTTGATTTGAGGCCCAGATGGAGCTGAGAGGCAGCCGCCATGCTTAAGGCGGTGGATGGTTTATGTGTTGGTTCCTCGTTGACAGGGCATATCAAGCCCGGTCACTTGGGCCAGGACCGAGGCTATGGTTTGGTGGGCTTTCCCGAAGAAACTGAGTTTTATTTGAGGCCAGGATAGAGTAGAGAGGCATCCGCCACTTTTAGGGTAGTGGTTGGTTTATATGTCGGATCCTCGTTGAGAGGGCATTGAGACCCCCGTCAGTTGGGCCAGGGCCTGAGGCTAGGGTTAGGGCGGGCTTTCCCATAGAAGCTGACTTTGATTTGAGGCCAGGATAGAGCTGAGAGGCTGCCGCCATGCTTAAGGCGGTGGATGGTTTATGTGTCGGTTCACATAAGAGGCCGGTCACCTGTGCCAGGGTCTGAGGCTATGGTTAGGGAGGGCTTTCCCGAAGAAACTGACTTTTATTTGAGGCCAGGATTGAGTTGAGAAGCAGCAGCCATGCTTAGGGTGGTTTTTGTTTTATGTGTAGGTTCTTCATTGACAGGGCATTGAGAGCCCGGTCATTTGTTCCAGGGCAGAGGCTATGGTTATGGTGTGTGTTCCTCCGGAAGCTGACTTCAATGTGAGGCCAGAATTGAATTGAGAAGCAGCTGCCATGCTTAGATCTCCGGTTGGCTTTCGTGTCCGTCGCTCATTTTGAGTACTTCGGGAATCGGGTCACTTGGGCCAGGGTCTAAGACAAGGGTTAGGGTGGGCTTTCCCATAGAAGCTGAGTTCTTGGTGAAGCCAGAATTGAGTTGAAATGCTGCTGACATGCTTAGGGCGGTTGTTGGCTTAATCATCGGTTCCTCGTTGAGAGGGCATTAGGAGCCCGGTCACTTAGGCCAGGGTCGGAGTCTAGGGTTACGGCGGGCTATCCCGTAGAAACTGAATTTGATTTGAGGTTAGGATAGAGCTGAGAGGCTGCCGCCATGCTTAGGGTGGTTTTTGTTTTATGTGTAGGTTCTTCATTGACAGGGCATTGAGAGCCCGGTCATTTGTTCCAGGGCAGAGGCTATGGTTATGGTGTGTGTTCCTCCGGAAGCTGACTTCAATGTGAGGCCAGAATTGAATTGAGAAGCAGCTGCCATGCTTAGATCTCCGGTTGGCTTTCGTGTCCGTCGCTCATTTTGAGTACTTCGGGAATCGGGTCACTTGGGCCAGGGTCTAAGACAAGGGTTAGGGTGGGCTTTCCCATAGAAGCTGAGTTCTTGGTGAAGCCAGAATTGAGTTGAAATGCTGCTGACATGCTTAGGGCGGTTGTTGGCTTAATCATCGGTTCCTCGTTGAGAGGGCATTAGGAGCCCGGTCACTTAGGCCAGGGTCGGAGTCTAGGGTTACGGCGGGCTATCCCGTAGAAACTGAATTTGATTTGAGGTTAGGATAGAGCTGAGAGGCTGCCGCCATGCTTAAGGCGGTGGATGGTTTATGTGTCGGTTCCTCATTGGCAGGGCATTGAGAGACCGGTCACCTGGGCCAGGGTCCGAGGCTATGGTTAGGGTGGGCTTTCCCGAAGAAAATGACTTTTATTTGAGGCCAGGATTGATTAGAGAGGTAGCTGCCATTTTTAGGGCGGTGTTTTGTTTATATGTCAGATTCTCTTTGAGAGGGTATTGAGAGCCCGGTCACTTCGGCCAGGGTCCGAGGCTAGGGTTAGGGCGGGCTTTCCCATAGAAGCTGACTTTTTTTGAGGCCAGGATTGATGGGAGAGGCAGTCTCCATGCTTAGGGCGGTGGTTGGTTTATGTGTCGGATACTTGTTGAGACGTTGTTGAGAACCCGGTCACTTGGGCTGGAATCCGAGGGTAGGGTTAGGGCTGCCTTACCCATAGAAGCTAACTTCAATGTGAGGCCATAATTGAGTTCAGAGGCAGCCTCCATGCTTAGTGCGGTGGTTGGTTTATGTGTCGGATCCTCGTTGAGAGGGCATTGAGAGCCCGGTCACTTGGGCCAGGGTCCGAGGCTAGGGTTAGGTGCAGCTTTCCCACAGATGCTGATTTTGATTTGAGGCCAGGATTGATTGGAGAGGCAGCCGCCATGCTTAGGGCGGTGGCTGGTTTAAGTGTCGGATCCTCGTTGCGAAGGCATTGAGAACCCAGTGACTTAGGCCAGGGTCCGTGGCTAAAGTTACCGTGGACTTTCCCGTAGAAGCTGACTTAGATTTGAGGCCTGGATTGAGTGAGAGGCAGGTTCCATGCTTAGGGCTGTGGTTGGTTTATGTGTCGGATCCTCGTTGAGAGGGCATTCAGAGTCCAGTCACTTGGACCAGGGTCCGAAGCTAGGTTTAGGGCGGGCTGTTCCGGTGAAGCTGACTTTTATTTGAGACCAGGTTTGAGTTGAGAGGCAGCTGCCATGCTTAGGGCGCTGGTTGGTTTATGAGTCGGTTCCTCATTGAGAGGGTTTTGAGAGCCCGTCACTTGGACCAGGGTCCGAGGCTAGGGTTAGGGAGGACTTTCCCGTAGAAACTGACTTTGATTTGAGGCCAGGATTGAGTTGAGAGGCAGATGCCATGTTTAGGGCGGTGCTAGGTTTATGTGTCGCTTCCTCGATGAGAGGGCATTGAGAGCCCGGTCACTTGGGCCAGGGTCCAAGGCTAGGATTAGGGCCACTTTCCCGTAGATGTGACTTTGATTCGAGGCTGGGATTGATTGGAGAGGCAGCCGCTGTGCTTAAGGCTCCGGTTGGTTTTTACGTCGGATCCTTGTTGAGACGGCATTGAGAGCCCGGTGACTTGGACCAGGGTCCAAGGCTAGGTTTAGGGCGGGCTGTTCCGGTGAAGCTGACTTTTATTTGAGACCAGGTTTGAGTTGAGAGGCAGCTGCCATGCTTAGGGCGCTGGTTGGTTTATGAGTCGGTTCCTCATTGAGAGGGTTTTGAGAGCCCGTCACTTGGACCAGGGTCCGAGGCTAGGGTTAGGGCCGGCTTTCCCGTAGAAACTGACTTTGATTTGAGGCCAGGATTGAGTTGAGAGGCAGATGCCATGTTTAGGGCGGTGCTAGGTTTATGTGTCGCTTCCTCGATGAGAGGGCATTGAGAGCCCGGTCACTTGGGCCAGGGTCCAAGGCTAGGATTAGGGCCACTTTCCCGTAGATGTGACTTTGATTCGAGGCTGGGATTGATTGGAGAGGCAGCCGCTGTGCTTAAGGCTCCGGTTGGTTTTTACGTCGGATCCTTGTTGAGACGGCATTGAGAGCCCGGTCACTTGGGCAAGGGTCCTAGGCTAGGGTTAGGGCGGGCTTTCCGGTAGAAGCTGAATTTGATTTGATGCCAGGATTGAGCTGAGAGGAAGCCGCCATGCTTTAGGCGGTGGATGGTTTATGTGTTGGTTCCTCATTGACAGGGCATTGAGAGCCCGGGCACTTGGGTCAGGGTCCGAGGCTAGGGTTAGACCCAGCTTTCCCATAGATGCTGATTTTGATTTGAGTCCAGGATTGATTGGAGAGGCAGCCACCAGCTTAGGGCGGTTGCTGGTTTATGTGTCGGATCCTCGTTGAGATGGCGTTGAGAACCCGGTCAGTTGGGCCATTTTCCGAGGCTAGGACTAGGGCGGGCCACCCATAGGAGCTAACTTCAATGGGAGGCCATAATTGAGTTGTGAGGCAGCCGTCATTTATTGGATGGTGGTTGGTTTATGTTTTGGATCGTTGTTGAGAGAGCATTGAGAGCCAGGTACTTCGACCAAGTTCCGAGGCTGGGGTTAGGGCGGACTTTCCCGTAGAAGCTGACTTTTATTTGAGGCCAGGATTGAACTGAGAGTCAGCTGCCATGCTTAAGGCGCTGGTTGGTTTATGTGTCGGTTCGTCGTTGAGAGGGCGTTGAGAACCCGGTCAGTTGGGCCATTTTCCGAGGCTAGGACTAGGGCGGGCCACCCATAGGAGCTAACTTCAATGGGAGGCCATAATTGAGTTGTGAGGCAGCCGTCATTTATTGGATGGTGGTTGGTTTATGTTTTGGATCGTTGTTGAGAGAGCATTGAGAGCCAGGTACTTCGACCAAGTTCCGAGGCTGGGGTTAGGGCGGACTTTCCCGTAGAAGCTGACTTTTATTTGAGGCCAGGATTGAACTGAGAGTCAGCTGCCATGCTTAAGGCGCTGGTTGGTTTATGTGTCGGTTCGTCGTTGAGAGGGCATTGAGGCCCGGTCAGTTTGGCCGGGTTCTAAGTCTATGGGTAATGCGGGTTTTTCCGTAGAAGCTGACTTTGCATTGAGTTCAGTATTGAGTGGACAGGCAGCCGCCATGCTTAGTGCTGTGATTGGTTTATGTGTCGATTCCTCGTTGAGAGGGAGTTGAGACCCCGGTCACTTGGACCAGGATCCGAGTCTAGGTTAAGGGCGTGCTTTCCCGAAGAATCTGACTCTGATTTGAGGCCAGGATTTGTTGAGAGGCTGCTGCCATGCTCAGGACTGTGGTTGGTTTATGTGTCGGATACTCTTTGAGAGGGCATTGAGAGTACGGTCACTAGGGCCAGGGTCCGAGGCTAGGGTTAGGGCGGGCTTTCCCGTAGAAGCTGACTTTGATTTGAGGCCAGGATTGAGTTGAGAGGCAGCGCCATGCTGAGTTCAGTGGTCAGTTTATGTGTCGCTTCCTCGTTGGGAGGGCATTGAGAGCCTGGTCACTTGTACCGGGGTCCAAGGGTTGGGTTAGGGCTGGCTTCCCCGTAGATGGTGACTTTGATTTGAGGCCAGGATTGAGTTGAGAGGCAGCCACCATTCTTAGGGTGGTAGTTGGTTTATGTTTTGGATCCTCGTTGAGAGGGCATTGAGAGCCCCGTCTCTTGGGCCAGTGTCCGAGGCTAGGGTTAGGTTTGGCTTTCCCATAGAAGCTGACTTTTTTTGAGGCCAGGATTTAGTGGAGAGGTAGCCACCACTCTTAGGGCAGTGTTTAGTTTTAGTATCCATTCCTCCTTGAGAGGGAATTTAGACCCTTGTCATTTGGGCCATGGCCGAGGCGAGGGTTAGGACGGGCTTTCACATAGAAGCTGATTTTGATTTTAGGTCAGGACTGAGTTTAGAGGCAGCCACCATGCTTAGGGTGGTGGGTAGTTTATGTGTCGGATCCTCGTTGAGAGGGCATTCAGAACCCGGTCGATTGTGCCTGGGTCTGAGGCTTGGGTTAGGGCGGGCATTTCCGTAGAAGCTGACTTCAATGTGACGCCAGGATTGAGTTGAGAGGCAGCCGTCATGCTTAGCGTGGTGGTTGGTTTATGTGTCGCTACCACGTTGAGAGGGCATTGAGAGCCTGATCACCTGTGTCAGGGTTCAAGGCTAGGGTTAGGGAAAGCTTTCCCGTAGATGGTGACTTTGATTTGAGGCCGAAATTGAGTTGAGAGGCAGCCGCCATTCTTAGGGTGGTCGTTGGTTTATGTGTTGATTCCTTGTTGAGTGGGAGTTGAGAACCCAGTCACTTGGGCCAGGATCCGAGTCTAGGGTTAGCACGGCTTTCCTGTAGAATCTGACTTTGATTTGAGGCCAGGATTTAGTTGAGAGGCTGCCGCCATGCTCAGGGCTGTCGTTGGTTTATGTGTCGGATCCTCTTTGAGAGGGCATTGAAAGCACGGTCACTAGGACCAGGGTCTGAGGCTAGCGTTAGGGCGGGCTTTCCCGTAGAAGCTGACTTTGATTTGAGGCCAGGATTGCGTTGAGAATCAGCCACCATGCTCAGGGCCGTGGTTGGTTTATGTGTCGGATCCTCGTTGAGAGGGCATTGAGAGCCCAGTCACTTGGGCCAGGACCGAGGCTAGGGTTAGGTCTGGCTTTCCCATAGAAGCTGACTTTTTTTTTAGGCCAGGATTGAGTGGAGAGGCAGCTGCCATGCTTAGGGTGGTGTTTGGTTTTAATATCCATTCCTCCTTGAGAGGGCATTCAGAGCCTGGTCACTTGGGCCTGGGCCCGAGACTAGGGTTAGCACGGCTTTCCTGTAGAATCTGACTTTGATTTGAGGCCAGGATTTAGTTGAGAGGCTGCCGCCATGCTCAGGGCTGTCGTTGGTTTATGTGTCGGATCCTCTTTGAGAGGGCATTGAAAGCACGGTCACTAGGACCAGGGTCTGAGGCTAGCGTTAGGGCGGGCTTTCCCGTAGAAGCTGACTTTGATTTGAGGCCAGGATTGCGTTGAGAATCAGCCACCATGCTCAGGGCCGTGGTTGGTTTATGTGTCGGATCCTCGTTGAGAGGGCATTGAGAGCCCAGTCACTTGGGCCAGGACCGAGGCTAGGGTTAGGTCTGGCTTTCCCATAGAAGCTGACTTTTTTTTTAGGCCAGGATTGAGTGGAGAGGCAGCTGCCATGCTTAGGGTGGTGTTTGGTTTTAATATCCATTCCTCCTTGAGAGGGCATTCAGAGCCTGGTCACTTGGGCCTGGGCCCGAGACTAGGGTTAGGGCCGGCTTTCCCGTAGAAACTGACTTCGAGTTTAGGTCAGGATTGAGTTTAGAGGCAGCCGCCATGCTTAGGGTGGTGTTTGGTTTATGTGTCGTTTCCTCGTTGAGAGGTCATTGAGTACCCGGTCAATTTTTCCAGATTTGGAGTCTAGGGCTGGACGGGCTTTTCCGTAGAAACTGACTTTGATTTGATGCCAGGATTGAGTTGAGAGGCAGCCGCCATTCTTAGGACAGTAGTTGGTTTATGTGTCGGATCCTCGTTGAGAGGGTATTGAGAACCTGGTCACTTGTGCCAGGGTCCGAGGTTAGGGTTAGCGCGGGCTTTCCCGTGGAAGCTGACTTCAATGTGAGGCCAGGATTGAGATGAGAGGCAGCCCCCGTGCTTAGGGCGGTGGATGCTTTATGTGTCGGTTCGTCGTTGAGAGGGCATTGAGAGCCCGGTCCCTTGGGCCAGGGTCTGAGGCTAGGGTTAGGGTGAGCTTTCTTGTAGAAGCTGACTTCAATGTGAGGACAGGATTTATTTGATAGACAGCCGCCGTGCATAAGGTGGTGGTTGGTTTATGTGTCAGTTCCTCGTTGAGAGGTCTTTGAGAACCTGCTCACTTGGTCCAGGGTCAGAGGCTAGTAGTTGGCCAGGCGTTCCGCAGAAGATTACTTTGATTTGAGGCGGAGATTGAGTTGAGAGGCAGCCGCCATTCTCAGGGCGGTGCTTGGTTTCTGTGTCAGTTCCTCGTTGAGAGGGCATTGAGAGATCAGTACTTGGGCCAGGTTCCGAGGCTAGGGGTAGGTCGAGATTTCTTATAAAAGCTGACTGTGATTTGAGGCCAGGATTGAGTTTAGAGGCAGCTGCAATGCTTAAGGCGGTGATTGGTTTATGTGTCGGTTCCTCGTTAAGAGGGCATTGAGAGCCCAGTCACTTGTTCCAGGGTCGGAGGCTAGGATTAGGTCGGGCTTTCCTGTAGAAGCTGACTTCGAGGTGAAGCCAGGATTGATTTGAGAGGCTGCTGCCATGCATAAGGTGGTGGTTGGTTTATGTGTCAGTTCCTCGTTGAGAGGTCTTTGAGAACCTGCTCACTTGGTCCAGGGTCAGAGGCTAGTAGTTGGCCAGGCGTTCCGCAGAAGATTACTTTGATTTGAGGCGGAGATTGAGTTGAGAGGCAGCCGCCATTCTCAGGGCGGTGCTTGGTTTCTGTGTCAGTTCCTCGTTGAGAGGGCATTGAGAGATCAGTACTTGGGCCAGGTTCCGAGGCTAGGGGTAGGTCGAGATTTCTTATAAAAGCTGACTGTGATTTGAGGCCAGGATTGAGTTTAGAGGCAGCTGCAATGCTTAAGGCGGTGATTGGTTTATGTGTCGGTTCCTCGTTAAGAGGGCATTGAGAGCCCAGTCACTTGTTCCAGGGTCGGAGGCTAGGATTAGGTCGGGCTTTCCTGTAGAAGCTGACTTCGAGGTGAAGCCAGGATTGATTTGAGAGGCTGCTGCCATGCTTAGGCCGGTGGTTGACTTATGTGTCGGTTCGTCGGTGAGATTGCATTGAGAGCCCGGTAACATGTGCTTTGGTACGAGTCTAGTGTTAGGGCTGTCTTTCCCGTAGAAACTGACTTTAATATGAGGCCAGGATTGAGTTAAGTGTCAGCCACCATGCTTAGGCCGGTGGTTGGTTTATGGGTCAGTTTGTCGTTGAGAGGGCATTGAGAGCCTGGTCACTTGGGTCAGGTGCCAAGGCTAGGGTTAAGGCGGATTTTCCCATAGAAACTGACTTTGATTTGAGTCCAGGATTGAGTGGATAGGCAGCTGCCATTCTTCTGGCGGTGATTGGTTTATGTGTCGGTTCGTCATTGAGAGGGCATTGAGAGTCCGGTCACCTGGACCAGGGTCCGAGGCTAGGGTTAGGGCAGGCTTTCCTATAGAATCTTACTTCGAGGTGAAGCCAGGATTGATTTGAGAGGCTGCTGCCATGCTTAGGCCGGTGGTTGACTTATGTGTCGGTTCGTCGGTGAGATTGCATTGAGAGCCCGGTAACATGTGCTTTGGTACGAGTCTAGTGTTAGGGCTGTCTTTCCCGTAGAAACTGACTTTAATATGAGGCCAGGATTGAGTTAAGTGTCAGCCACCATGCTTAGGCCGGTGGTTGGTTTATGGGTCAGTTTGTCGTTGAGAGGGCATTGAGAGCCTGGTCACTTGGGTCAGGTGCCAAGGCTAGGGTTAAGGCGGATTTTCCCATAGAAACTGACTTTGATTTGAGTCCAGGATTGAGTGGATAGGCAGCTGCCATTCTTCTGGCGGTGATTGGTTTATGTGTCGGTTCGTCATTGAGAGGGCATTGAGAGTCCGGTCACCTGGACCAGGGTCCGAGGCTAGGGTTAGGGCAGGCTTTCCTATAGAATCTTACTTTGATTTCAGGCCAGGATTGAGTTGAAAGGCAGTCACCATTCTTAGGGCGGTGGTTGATTTGTGTGTGGGATCGTCATTGAGAGGGCATTGAGAGCCCGCTCACTTGCGCCAGGGTCTGAGGCTAGCATTAGGGCGGGCTTTACCATATAAGCTGACATCAATGAGAGGCCTGGATTGTGTTGAGAGGCAGCCGGCATTCTTAGGTCGGTGGTTGGTTTATGTGTCGGATCCTCGTTGAGAGGGCATTGAGAGTCCGGTACTTGGGCCAGGTTCTGAGTCTAACGTTAGGGTGGACTTTCCCGTAGAAGGTGACTTTCATTTGTGGCCAGGATTGATCTGAGAGTCAGCTGCCACGCTTAAGGCTGTGGTTGTTTTATGTGTCAGTTCGTCATTGAGAGGGCATTGAGAGCCCGGTCAGTTGGCCCGGGTCCAAGTCTACGGGTAAGGCGGGTTTTCCCATAGGAGCTGACTTTGATTTGAGTCCAGGATTGAGTGGGTAGGTAGCCGCCATGCTTCGGGTGGTGGTTGGTTTATGTGTCGGATTTTCGTTGAGAGGGCATTGAGAGCCCTGTTGGCTTTCCTGTCCATCTCCCGTTGAGAGAGCGTCGAGAGCCAGGTCACTTGGGCCATGGTTCGGATGTCTCAGAGGCTAGGGTTAGGGCTGGCTTTCCTGTAGAAGCTGACATCGATGTAAGGCTAGGATTGAGTAGAGAGTCAGTCGCAATGCTTAAGGCTGCAGTTGTCGTTTCTGTCCGTCACCTTTGTGACAGCGTCGGGACTCAAGTCACTTGGGCCATGGTCTGGATGTGTCTGAGGCTAGTGTTAGGGCTTGCTTTCCTGTAGAAGCTGACTTTGATGTAAGGCCAGGATTGATTTGAGAGGAAGCCGCCGTGCTTAGGGCTGCTTTTGGCTTTTGTGTTTGTCGCTCATTGTGAGATCTTCGGAAGCCAGGTCACTTGGGCCATGGTCTGGTTGGGTCCGGAGCTAGGGTTGGTTCTGACTTTCTCGTAGAAGCTGACTTTGATGTAATGCCAGGATTGAGTTGCGAGGCAGCCACAATGCTTAGGGCTGCCCCTAGATTTTGTGTCTGACGCTTGTCGAGAGCCCCCGGAGCCAGGTTACTTGGGCCATGGTCTGAGGCTAGGGTTAAGGCTGGATTTCCCATAGAAGCTGACTTCGATGTAAGGCCAGGATTGAATTGAGAGGCAGCCGCAATGCTTAGGGATGCAGTTGGCTTTTGTGTCTGTCCCTCATTGTGAGATCTTCGGAAGCCAGGTCACTTGGGCCATGGTCTGGTTGGGTCCGGAGCTAGGGTTGGTTCTGACTTTCTCGTAGAAGCTGACTTTGATGTAATGCCAGGATTGAGTTGCGAGGCAGCCACAATGCTTAGGGCTGCCCCTAGATTTTGTGTCTGACGCTTGTCGAGAGAGCCCCCGGAGCCAGGTTACTTGGGCCATGGTCTGAGGCTAGGGTTAAGGCTGGATTTCCCATAGAAGCTGACTTCGATGTAAGGCCAGGATTGAATTGAGAGGCAGCCGCAATGCTTAGGGATGCAGTTGGCTTTTGTGTCTGTCCCTCATTGAGAAAGCTTCGTGGCCCAGGTTACTAGGGCCATGGTCCGAGGCTAGGGTTAGGATTGGCATTCCCGTAGAAGCTGACTTTGATGTAAGGCCGGGATTGAGTTGCGAGGTTGCTGCAATGCTTAGGGCTGCTGTTGTTTTCCTGTCCATCTCTCATTGAGAGAGTGTCGGGAACCAGGTTACTTGGGCCATGGTCCAGATGTCACAGAGGCTAGGGTTAGTGCTGGCTTTCCCATAGAAGCTGACTTCGATGTAAGGCTAGGATTGAGTTAACAGGCAGTTGCAATGCTTAAGGCTGCAGTTGTCATTTGTGTCCATCACTGTTGTGACAGCGTCGGGAATTAGGTCGCTTGGGCCATGGTCTGGATGTGTCCGAGGCTAGGATCAGGGCTGGCTTTCCTGTAGAAGCTGACTTCAATGTAAGGCCAGGATTGAGTTGTGAGGCAGCCGCAATGCTTAGGGCTGCTGTTGGCTTTCGTGTCTGTCGCTCATCGAGTGAGTTTCAGGAGCTAGGTCACTTGGGCCATGGTAGGAGGCTAGGGTTACGGCTGTCTTTCCTGTAGAAGCTGACTTTGATGTAAGGCCAAGATTGTGTTGAGAGGTAAGAGGAATGCTTAGGGCTGCTGTCGGTTTTCGTGTCGGTCGCTCGTTGTGAGAGTGTCAAGGGCCAGGTTCCTTGGGTCATGGTCCCATTGGGTCCCAAGTTTAGGGTTAGGACTGACTTTCTTGTAGTAGCTTTCTTTGATGGAAGGCCGGGATTTAGTTGAAAGGCAGCCACAATGCTTAGGGCTGCTGTTAGATTTTGTGTCCGTCGCTCGTTGAGAGAGCACTGGGACCAGGTTACTAGGGCGATGGTCCGAGGCTAGGCTTAGGGCTGGCATTCCCGTAGAAGCTTACTTCGATGGAAGGCCAGGATTGAGTTGAGAGGCAGCTGCAATGCTTAGGTGTGCGGTTGGCTTTCGTGTCCATCGCTGGTTGAGAGAGTTTCAGGAACCAGGTCACTTGGGCCATCCTCCAAATGTGTCCTAGGCTAGGGTTGGTGCTGGCTTTCCTGCAGAAGCTGGCTTCAATGGAAGGCCAGGATTGAGTTGAGACGCAGCCACAATGCTTAGGGCTGCTGTTGGCTTTTGTGTCCGTCGCTTGTTTCGAGAGCGTCGTGAGCCACATTCCTTGGGCCATGGTCCGAGGCTAGGGTTAGTGCTGGCCTTCCTTTAGAAGTGACTTCGACAGAAGGCCAGAATTGAGTTGAGAGGCAACCACAATGCTTAGGGTTGCTGTTGGCTTTCGTGTCCATCGCTCGTTGAGAGAACGTTGTGAGCCAGGTCACTTGGGCCATGGTCCAGTTGGGTCCCATGACTAGGGTTTGGGCTTACTTTTCCGTAGAAGCTGACTGCGATGTGAGGTCAGGATTGAGTTAAGAGGAAGCCACAATGCTTAGGGCTGTTTTTGGCTTTCGTGTCCATCACTCGTTGAGAGATCG
This sequence comes from Tragulus kanchil, assembly GCA_022376925.1. Lineage (NCBI taxonomy): Eukaryota > Metazoa > Chordata > Mammalia > Artiodactyla > Tragulidae > Tragulus > Tragulus kanchil. Next base: position 26,842,936 of record JAIOJX010000032.1, read on the forward strand.
TCGGGAGCCAGGTCATTTGTTCCATGGTCTGGTTGTCTCCAAGGCTAGGGTTAGGACTTGCTTTCCCATAGAAGCTGACTTCGATGTAAGGCCAGGATTGAGTTGAGAGGCAGCTGCAATGCTTAGGACTGCTGTTGCCTTTTGTGTTCTTCGTTAGTTGAGTGAGCATCGGGCGCCAGGTCACTTGGTCCATGATCTGAGTCTATGGTTAGGGCTGCCTTTCCCATAGAAGCTGACTTCGTTGCAAGGCCAGAATTGAGTTGAGAGGCAGCTGCATTGCTTAGGGCTGCTGTTGGCTTTCATGTCCATCGTTCATTGAGAGAGCGTCGGGAACCAAGTCTCTTGGGCCGTGTTCCGGTTGGGTTTCGAGGCTAGGGTTAGTGTAGTATTTTTATTTGTGTTGATGCTATTAAAAAATTTGGCAAACATATTGTAAACTCTTAGTAGATTTTATATCTGAAAGGTGAGGTTTAAAGCTACTTTTTTTGTTGTTCTTTCATCTATTCATTTTCATCCGTCTTTGGTCTTTGTCCTGTGTGGGTCTCCCATCCCAGTGTCTTCTCTTGCTGCAGAGCACTGGCTCTGGGCGCTTGCACTCCAAAGCTCCAGCTCGGTAGTTGATCACATCGGTCCAGCCACGCACGTGGTATCTTCTTAGGCCAGGGATCAAACAAGAGCCTCTTGCACTGCAAGACGGTTTCCTTACCCACTGAACCAACAAGGAATTCCGTAAAAGATATTTTTTAGATTAGTGTTTCTAACCAGTTTGAATTCAAAACAATCAACTCCCACTAATTTTGTGCCAGAAAAACCAATTAAGAGAAAAAGAAAACAATGTGACCTCCTCTGTGTGCAGTATTGTTTTGTAATTCTTTTAACCTCATATCCCTGGGAAAGGAGTCACTTAAGAGTTCTGGTGCTGTCACGAACTTACTGGCTGGTTGACATAGTCCAGCCACCTTGTATCTTAAAGCTTACTTCTCTGTGGGTTAAATGGGAATAAAACTGTCCACTCTCCCAGAATCGGCGAGAGGGCTTCTGAAATGAATCTAAAAGCAAAACAGTGTAAATAAAATAAAGGAAGTATTATTATCTCACTGGATCTTTCCAATACCTGTGTGGTTTTGGCTGGATTTCTTACTGCCCAACTTATGAAGGCTACATCAAAGGACCACACAAGTTAAGTAAATGTTATTGGATAACACAGTCAGTTAGCCCCGAGGTTTATTTCCTATTTGCATAATTTTACCCATATGTATCTGCTTATTTGCCTAAGGCTAGAGAATAATTTGCATATCATTTTTGCATACAATCCAAAAAGAATACAAGTACAGAAGAAGAAAACCTCATCTGACAAATCTACCATTAACAAAATAGTTGTCACCATCTTGGGCAACTGTGAAGAAAGAACCACAAATCCAAGCCCAATTGAAGGCTGCCAAATGTAATTTTCTCCAGCTTTATTTGTATCTCTGAAGCAATTAAACAGAAGGCAGAAAAGATGATAGAGTGAAAAAATAGCTCATTTGAAACTAAAGCAACCGATATTCTTTGTGCTGTCTCTTCCCTTTCCCCAAGTCCCACTTCAGCCGCAGCCTCCAGAAATGCCTGTGGATTCTTAACATATTGAGGCTCTGCCTCATATTACACAGCTCCTGAAACGACAGCTAGTGCACAGGTTGTCCCTGTGAACAGCAGATCCAAAGACTGGAGGCTCAGCTGCCTCTGTCGTTCAGAAGGGAACTGCAGAGAGTTATTTCTTTACCGTCACAGGCAGGCATGGTTCACTCTGCCACCAGCCAGCTATTTAACCTCAGACAAAGCTCTGAACTTCTCTGAGTCCCTGTTTTGTTTTGTTTTGTTTTATCTATAGAATAGGTATATTGATATCTACTTCATTGTGTTGCAAAAATTGAATGAGATACATATAGGGTTCAGTGAAATTAACGTAAAGTGTTTAGCATGGAGCTTGACATTTGATAGGTGCTCACAAACTGCTTACTATCTCTAAGAGGCATTGTGGTATAAGAGCCAAGTCCCTGGACTCTGATCCAGGCAGCCTGGGTTCAAATCCAGTCTCTACCACTTACAAGCATGTAATCCTGCCTGCTTATCCTGTACAGGAAGGGGATAAGGACAGTGCCTATTCAGAGGATGCTAAAAGGCTTAGAACAGTATTAAATAAGTTACAAAGGACTCACACATCATCTAAACTGCCACGTGGGAGGTGTGGAAGCAGAGGGAGCCATCTCAGCCAGGCACTCATGGCACCACAGCTGCTCTAACGATCCAGCAGCACCCCTCGCTTCTTCCTCAGTCTGTTTCTATTGCTCCTGACAACGTCTCGATCTCCAGTCTCTCCTCCGTCAGTGGCTTCTGTCCCTGAACTTCCCCACATACTGCACTCTGCTTTCAATTCTTCACTGGACTGGTGTTACTCAACCATGGTTCCCCTCCCCTAAGGCTCAGATCTCAGGCCAGCCGACCTCAGAGACACTGCCCTGTTCACCTCCATCAGTCTCCTGCTGTGACCACAATTGCAACGTGATTCAAAGCCTGGCAACTTCTCTTCTAGGAAGGCAGCTGTAAGAGTGCTGAACACTTTGAATGATAGTGTGTCATAACCATCCCAGCAATTATGAAATCCAGTCCTCACATGTTACAGTTGGGGAAGCAAGCTTCAGACTGAGAAAGTAAGTTGTCCAAAGGTATGCACTGTGTCAAAGGTGGGGCTTAACCAAGCCTCTTGACTCCTAGTCTAGTGCTCATCCTACTCCTCAAAATTCCAAAATCTTTTCAAACATTGTTGAGCCCCTACTGAAGACTCGGATATGTGCTCATCTTGGACAGCAGTAGTAAAGCAAGGATGACCCACCAAGGGACTCCAATTCTGCTGAAGGAGACAGACAAGCAAATGAAGCAAAAGACAGACAATATTCTAGACACAGCTCTAAAATGCCAGGAAAACCCAAAGGCAAGAGAGACTACCCTTGTGGGCAGAGTCAGGGTAGCATGCCCAGAGCGAGCCTTAAGGCTTGAACCAGACCCGGCAGGATGGGTAGGAGACAGTCAATGTTGGGGAATTCCTTGGTGACCACTTGAACCAGTGGTTAAGAATCCACCTTGCAATGCAGGGGACTCAGGTACAATCCCTAATTGGGGAATAAAAATCGCACATGTCAGTGGGAAACTAAGCGCATGAGCCACAGCTCGCGAGCTGGCTGTGCACCACAACTGCTGAGCCCACCTGCTCTGGAGCTCATGCAGCCAAAAAGTAAAAAAGGCAGTCAGCATGATAAGACAGGAAAAGCAATCCTGTCAGAGGAAAAAGTGAGCAGAAGCATGGAAGATAAGAGAGTGCGCCTCATCAGGATGATGGTGTGGCAAGATTGGGGGTAGGGGCAGGAGAGAACACAGGTGCCAGTGAGTGCCAGCTTCCACCGACTGTTCAGCGCAGCGTGACCACAGGCATAATATTCCTCCATCCCACTGCCTCCTCATCCCACCATCCACCTACCTACCATCTCAGAATTCACCTTCTGGGGGTTTTCTTCACCCTTACCCCGCTCTGTGTGTTCTTATAGGACTCAGTCACACCCTTGCATAGCACTTGCACAGCGTTCCGGAGCCTTGTCTCTCCCACGAGGCCATGAACCCCAAAGGGAGGGGCCTGATCTCAGTGCTGATGTCTTGCACAACAGTAAATATTTGTGGGCTAAGTAAACTAATGCAGGAAAAGAACAATAAATGAATAAAGGCTGAATAGGACTTAGATAGGGAGACAGTATGGTGAGAGAGTCCCTAGAAAATAAGTCCTACAGTAAGAGTCCTCTTATCTGAGGCTGTCTGAAAAAGACTACATGTCCCAGCCTGCACCAGTCAGGCATGGCCATGTGACTGAGATCTGGCCAGTGAACTATGAGCAGAAATGACTACCACATCAACATCCAGTCATTTCACATACACTGCTGATGTCAATTTTTGTAACTTCCTCAATTCTATTGAAGCTTTCCAAGAAATATAACTTTAGCTTTTATGTTCTATTTCATCAATGTGTACAGTATTTTCTTTAACTACAGAAGAAATAAATGTTCAGGATCACATAGAACTGACTCTCAATAAGTAGGAACTAATAATTAGCAGTTCAGTTAGTGGGAGTGAATGTTTACACACAGACCAGAGAGTAGCCTCTTAGCTGAGAGGACACCACCTCCCATAGGCATCATTCAGACACTTACAGAGGAAATACCCTGTTTACTTGACAAGGTCATAAAATGAAGGTTAGTCAAGGGAGCTTTTCTATAAAAGTCTTAGGCACAGGGATGTTTGGGGTCTTTGAGGGGACAGATGAGTAGATTTTATGCAGGAGCACTGCCAGAAGTGACCAGGGCTGGACAAAAATGCTTCTTTGAGGGGGCGAGGCTCATCTCCTCTGGGCACTCCGTGGACCTCTGGTGGTCATTGGGCAGTCTCACTGTCTCCACCCATCTGACCTATCCCGTAACTTCAAGGGTTCTTAAAGAGACATTCCTCTGATCCCCTGAAGGCTTGCTTCCTGCCATCTGGTAAGAGATAGTTGAGGCCACCATGCTGGGCCAGTGCATGGCTGTTTATATACTGAGCAGATAGAAGGGAGTTTTGCAGTTCATGAGAGGAGAGGGAGAGCTGAGATCTCTAGGCCCCTTTGCCATGCACGCCATGCCTTCCGCAATAATATATATGCAAACAAGTATGTCCAGCTTGGCAGGCCTCTGGTCCCTGAAGCCATATGTACACAAGAACAGCCTGTACTTCCTGGCAAGCTGGCCCTACTCCCTCTATGGGATGTGTGCCTAAGAAAGGACAGCAGACCTGGTCTATTCTTTGGCTTGGGAAGAAGGGAATGCCAAAACAGTTTGGACAACAGGAGACAGACAGAACAAACAATGGCATAGGAGCCAGGAAGACTGATGCCTGAAGCAGGAGAGATACACATGTACTGAGCAGGAATTCTAGAAATGGTCGGTGACTGGATAAATGTGTCACTTTCCTGGTAGGTGTGTATGTAGGTGTGTGTGTCAACCTGTCCTTGGGTGCCACCAAGTCTTCTGTATTCTCATAGCTTGGTAACCTGTAATTGCTTTGCTTGGCTGAGTCACAGTAACTTAGCTATGTGCTTACTTGTTGATACCCACACCAAACTGAAGCCACACCAGGACAGGGACTCCAGCTCATTCCGAGTTTCTCAGGCACCAGCACAGAGGTAGATGCTTGAAACATTTGATGAATAACATGCTATACAGTTTACAGAACATTTTTCCAATCATTATCTCACCTGATCTTCTCCCTAAAACCCTGTGATTTAGGAAGAACAGCTCTATTATTACAATTTTAGAGAAGAGCAGACAGTCACAGAGAGGTCAAACTAGCAGCTACAGTAAGTGACAAAGCCTTTCCTTAAAGTGGATATTCAATCACATATCTCCTTCCCAGGGAAAAATAAAATGAGAAAGCATCACCTCTTTAAAAAAAAAAAACAACCTTTTTAGTTTCTATTGAGGTAGAGCTGCTTAACAAACATTGTTGTGATTGTTCTGGGTGAACAGTGAAGGGACTTGGTCAAATATATACATGTATCCATTCTCCCTCAAAGTCTCCTCCCACCCAAGCTGCCCCATAACATTGAGCAGAGTTCCCTGTGCTATACAGTAGGTCCTTGTTGGCTATCCATTTAAATACAGCAGTGTGTACATGTCCATCCCAAACTCCCTATCTCTCCCTGCCCCCTCCCCCCGACAATGTATCACCTCTTGATGTGGAACAGGAAGTAAAGATCTCTAGTCTGACTTCCTGACTTTGTGAACAAGGACAGTGTGGCTTAGAGAGCCAGCTGGTGGGGGAATGGTCCCCCACCTCCCAGCCCGATGCACTGTCCTGTTCAGTACACACGGTCTCTTTCTGCCCAGGGGCTGTTGTTGTGGCTGCTAGTATTGACAGAGGGACAGGGATGAATCTCTGACTTGGGGAATACACAGCATGGTTCCTGAGCTGCCAAAAGCAGAGGACAGGAGCCCCCAGCCAGGTGTGCTGATTAGTGTTTCAGCCACAAAAGGAGAGGGATATACTGAATGCAAGGGAACCAGATTCCTCCGTCTCACTTTTTCCTTTGGGGTCTTAGCTGCCTTTCCTTTACCCAAGAAAGAGATTCAGGTTTATCCTCCACCACCCCACCCATGCCATGGTAGCAGATATTTGTCTCAATAGTGGGAAAACCATGCCCCTCATCCGTGCTTTGGCAGGAGTAGCTCTCATTGCCTGCTTTCTACTGGGCTTCCCCAGAGATAACTGTCCACTCAAACGGGACATCATTGCTTGACATGAAGTCACCATTTGTTGTGGTGGGTTTTGTTGTTGTTTAGTTGCTAAGTCCTGTTTTACTCTTTCATGACCCCATGGAATGCAACTCGCCAGGCCCCTCTGTTCATGGTATTTTCCAGGCAAGAATACTGGAGGTTTTACAATTTTAGAGAAGAGCAGACAGTCACAGAGAGGTCAAACTAGCAGCTACAGTAAGTGACAAAGCCTTTCCTTAAAGTGGATATTCAATCACATATCTCCTTCCCAGGGAAAAATAAAATGAGAAAGCATCACCTCTTTAAAAAAAAAAAACAACCTTTTTAGTTTCTATTGAGGTAGAGCTGCTTAACAAACATTGTTGTGATTGTTCTGGGTGAACAGTGAAGGGACTTGGTCAAATATATACATGTATCCATTCTCCCTCAAAGTCTCCTCCCACCCAAGCTGCCCCATAACATTGAGCAGAGTTCCCTGTGCTATACAGTAGGTCCTTGTTGGCTATCCATTTAAATACAGCAGTGTGTACATGTCCATCCCAAACTCCCTATCTCTCCCTGCCCCCTCCCCCCGACAATGTATCACCTCTTGATGTGGAACAGGAAGTAAAGATCTCTAGTCTGACTTCCTGACTTTGTGAACAAGGACAGTGTGGCTTAGAGAGCCAGCTGGTGGGGGAATGGTCCCCCACCTCCCAGCCCGATGCACTGTCCTGTTCAGTACACACGGTCTCTTTCTGCCCAGGGGCTGTTGTTGTGGCTGCTAGTATTGACAGAGGGACAGGGATGAATCTCTGATTTGGGGGAATACACAGCATGGTTCCTGAGCTGCCAAAAGCAGAGGACAGGAGCCCCCAGCCAGGTGTGCTGATTAGTGTTTCAGCCACAAAAGGAGAGGGATATACTGAATGCAAGGGAACCAGATTCCTCCGTCTCACTTTTTCCTTTGGGGTCTTAGCTGCCTTTCCTTTACCCAAGAAAGAGATTCAGGTTTATCCTCCACCACCCCACCCATGCCATGGTAGCAGATATTTGTCTCAATAGTGGGAAAACCATGCCCCTCATCCGTGCTTTGGCAGGAGTAGCTCTCATTGCCTGCTTTCTACTGGGCTTCCCCAGAGATAACTGTCCACTCAAACGGGACATCATTGCTTGACATGAAGTCACCATTTGTTGTGGTGGGTTTTGTTGTTGTTTAGTTGCTAAGTCCTGTTTTACTCTTTCATGACCCCATGGAATGCAACTCGCCAGGCCCCTCTGTTCATGGTATTTTCCAGGCAAGAATACTGGAGTGGTTGCCATTTCCTTCTCCAGGGGATCTTCCTGACCCAGGGATCGACCTGGGTCTTCTGCATTGGCAGGTGAATTGTTTACCACTGAGCCATCCGTCATTATGTGATATGAAGTCACTCAGCTGGAAAGTTTCCTGCAACCTCAAGTGTCCAGCTGGTCACCTGGGAATGGGAACTGAGTAGCTCACATGCATAACCACTCACAGACCTCAAAGAGCAAGTGGGCTCTGGGCACAAGATGTGGGTCAGGTGTGGGGGCTTCTGACCATCAAGAGTCTGTAAGGATCTCGTTCTAGTGGGAGAAAACACATTCATACCCACACCCCCTCTTCCGGTGCCTGGAGTAGCCACAGAAGGGCTATGTATGGAAGCCAGATGCCCCAAAGAGACTTTGTCCCCCCAGCCTGTAGAAGCAGATGAGGCTCTGCTTAGGGTTTAACTGATTGCTTAGGCCTGTGCTTTCATCATCCATGTCCAGGGACTGTGCAACTGCCTCTGTTTTGTCCCACATCAACCCAGATGTATGCCTCAATACCTTCACTTTTCTCCAAGGAGATTCTATGAGTTTCATAGAGGTGAGAAAGGGGCAGCCCAGCAGAATGCCAATTTCTGTCACCTCCTTGGCTCCAGCCTAGACCATGTCTGGTAACAGACCCCAGCCTGCATACCCTTCATCCACTCTGAGTCCACTGACAGCTGTTATATATAGTTTGCAGAACACTGCAGCTTCCCACTTGTCTCTGTCTATTTTCTGACCTGTGGCTTTCTCCTGGGCCTAAAACATATTTAATCCATCCAGGGAAGTCCAGAAATGCTGACTGGGGGCAATCCTGAATCAAGGAGGAACAAAAACCTGGAAAAAACACTCTGGCCTCCCTGACTCCAGAGGGGACCACAGCCAGTCCATTCCTTCAGTGCCTTTGGGAGGGATCCCCATTGTCCACGTTACTGGACCCCCTTCAGTAATGAACCTCTAGGGCTCTCTCTTTCCCTGACCCTCCTTTCACCTCAGTTCCCTAGGCTCACCGCTCAGATGAACAACCTGCACTGAAGCCCTGTCTCAGGGTTGGGTTTGCAGACAGCTCAGCTCCCTTCTCTGGTGGCAGCAGAAACCCACAGGGACTCAGCTCTCCTAAAGACACCAACGCTGTTTCTCCCCACCATGGTTGCTCTTCTGTACCTACTTTTAGAAAAGATTTATTCTCTCTCTCGTTGTCTCTCTCCTCACTCATATGCCTGGCTGTTTCATGTGCATTTCCTCTGTGAGGAGCGTGCTAAGCTAAACAGAGTAACAGGGCATCACAAAAGCCCAGTCATTTGTCATATGCCAGCTAGTCCCCAGCTGCTGAAGCTGGGAGTCAGAAGGCTTGGCTTCTGGTCTGTTTGTATAACTCACTCGTTTGTCTTGGCAGCCAGTCACACACCTTGCTGTCAACTCTTTCATTACCTCTCAAAAGAAGGAGCTGGTGCAGCTGAAGATTCTCATACTAAGTGAAGTCAGAAAGACAGACAAATACCACACAATAGCACTTATATATGGGATCTAAAATATAACTGAAATGAACCTATCTATGAAACAAACAGAATTCCAGACATAGAAAATGGACTGGTGGTCGACAAGGGGGAGGGAGGTGGGAGAGGAATAGATAGGTTTCTTGGGGTTAGCGAGTACAAACTATTATCTATAGTAGGGATAAGCAACAAGGTCCTACTGTACAAACTATTATCGTAAACACAGTAAAGGATAAGCCACTCTACCCCTTCCATCCACTCTGAGTCCACTGACAGCTGTTATATATAGTTTGCAGAACACTGCAGCTTCCCACTTGTCTCTGTCTATTTTCTGACCTGTGGCTTTCTCCTGGGCCTAAAACATATTTAATCCATCCAGGGAAGTCCAGAAATGCTGACTGGGGGCAATCCTGAATCAAGGAGGAACAAAAACCTGGAAAAAACACTCTGGCCTCCCTGACTCCAGAGGGGACCACAGCCAGTCCATTCCTTCAGTGCCTTTGGGAGGGATCCCCATTGTCCACGTTACTGGACCCCCTTCAGTAATGAACCTCTAGGGCTCTCTCTTTCCCTGACCCTCCTTTCACCTCAGTTCCCTAGGCTCACCGCTCAGATGAACAACCTGCACTGAAGCCCTGTCTCAGGGTTGGGTTTGCAGACAGCTCAGCTCCCTTCTCTGGTGGCAGCAGAAACCCACAGGGACTCAGCTCTCCTAAAGACACCAACGCTGTTTCTCCCCACCATGGTTGCTCTTCTGTACCTACTTTTAGAAAAGATTTATTCTCTCTCTCGTTGTCTCTCTCCTCACTCATATGCCTGGCTGTTTCATGTGCATTTCCTCTGTGAGGAGCGTGCTAAGCTAAACAGAGTAACAGGGCATCACAAAAGCCCAGTCATTTGTCATATGCCAGCTAGTCCCCAGCTGCTGAAGCTGGGAGTCAGAAGGCTTGGCTTCTGGTCTGTTTGTATAACTCACTCGTTTGTCTTGGCAGCCAGTCACACACCTTGCTGTCAACTCTTTCATTACCTCTCAAAAGAAGGAGCTGGTGCAGCTGAAGATTCTCATACTAAGTGAAGTCAGAAAGACAGACAAATACCACACAATAGCACTTATATATGGGATCTAAAATATAACTGAAATGAACCTATCTATGAAACAAACAGAATTCCAGACATAGAAAATGGACTGGTGGTCGACAAGGGGGAGGGAGGTGGGAGAGGAATAGATAGGTTTCTTGGGGTTAGCGAGTACAAACTATTATCTATAGTAGGGATAAGCAACAAGGTCCTACTGTGTAGCACAGGGAACTATATTCAATATCCTGTGATAAATCACAGTGAAAAGGAGTATGAAAAAAGTGTATGACACTAACATAACACTGGAAAGTAACTATATTCCAATTTTTAAAATGTGTGTATATGTGTAACTGAGCCACTTTGCTATATGGCAGTAATTAATCTTGTTAAATCAGTTAAACTTCAGTATTAAAAAAAGAGAAGAAAGTACACTGGGAGTGTTACTGAAGCAAGTTCCTGTGCCCAACTCACAGAGGCCACACAGAAACATCAGAGTTGGGAGCAGAGAAAATTTATTGCAGGGCTGAGCAAAAACAGGCGGCTTATGACCCCCAAGACTCTCAACTCCCTGAAGGGTTTCAGCAAAACATTCTTAAAGGCCAAGGGAGGGGCATCCCAGGGTGTGCGATCAGATCAGTTCTCTGGTGGATGATGTTTAAGTAACGGTGGTCAACATTATCACTCCTCAGGCACAAGAGGGCCTGCGGACTATGTACTTAGGATCATCAGATAGTTAACTTCTTCCATTTGGTGGCACGTTTTTAGCCTCTGAAAAACTCAGATAACATGCTTGAGATACTGTTATCTGGGTTCTTCAGAGAGGAGCTGGTCAGAGGATATGAGGGTGGAGGTCTGCCTTGGCAAGACCCCGCAGGGTCCTGCTACTCCCTTACCAGAGAACTGCGAGCTATGTAGAGCAGAAGGAGAGCAGGAGGGGACTCTTCTCACCAGAGGAACATATCATGCCCCCAGTCCCTCCATTTCCCCAATTTCCTTTCCAACAATGGAGTTGGTGCAAAAGGCCTCTTACCTCCTCCAGGCCTATAAGCCACAGAATCAAGTCCCTACTGCTGGTAACATTCGGAGATAATTAGCAAACTGCAGAAAGAGAAAAAAGTAAGTGATTGGGTCCAATTGATGTTGTTTTCTAAGCAGAGCAACGTACCCTAAAATGAGTAGATAATTGAGAAGAAAAAGTACAGTGATGCCTCTGAGATGCCTGCAGAGCCCCCAGGCACACACAAGGAAAGGCATCTATGAGCTCCCCCTTGAGCAGAAATGCTGAGATGGTTCTTGAGGCCACTAGCAACACAATCACACAATTCGTACTTCTCAACTTGTTAATGAGGAAAATGAAAGAGTACCTTGTTCCCCCAGATGACTTGATCACAAAGAGCTCTGGATGACACCTCCTAAATACAGGTTTCCCTCACAGCTCAGAGTTAGCCACAGGAAATGTAAAGGAGCAAAGGCCATTTTCTCTGTTTCAGTGCTGTCTTCATGGTCATAAAAGAATACCTGACCACAAGGAAATTTTCAGATATGACACAGAGCAGACACTGAGCATGCGTCCTGCAGTGATGCCGGGCCAGGCTCTGGATGCTAACTTGCCGGGCAAAGGCCTTCATCTTTCCAGGTCATGGAACCCGCGCTTCTAGAAGTGGTGACAATACCTGCCTCTCAGAAGCACTGTGGGCATCAAATGAGGCAGCATGTAAAGTCGTGGCCTGGCAGGCACCTCTTCAAAATCCACAAAGGCGGTGTGCTTAGCGACCAGGCACAAAAGCGCTGCAGCCTAAATGCGAAAGGTCATCTCCCCACTGTCACCAGTTGATCCCACGTTCTTCACCCCCTGTGCCTGGCTTCTCGCATGCAAAGTGAAAATGATAATAACTGCCTCCTAGAGGGTGCTGGGGGAATTTGATCATTGATATAAGATTCTCTGATCAGGGGCAGAGCCAAGATGGAGGAGGAATGAGGGGAAGATTTCACCAGCTCCCCAACAGAATCACCAGAACTAATCAAGAATTGAAACACACCACCAACAAACCAGCCGCTAGATGACAGAAGAATTCCATAGGTCCGCGAGCAGAAGGGTGAACAGCCAGAACTTTCGGAGCTACTGTTGTAAGAATCAAGTCCCTACTGCTGGTAACATTCGGAGATAATTAGCAAACTGCAGAAAGAGAAAAAAGTAAGTGATTGGGTCCAATTGATGTTGTTTTCTAAGCAGAGCAACGTACCCTAAAATGAGTAGATAATTGAGAAGAAAAAGTACAGTGATGCCTCTGAGATGCCTGCAGAGCCCCCAGGCACACACAAGGAAAGGCATCTATGAGCTCCCCCTTGAGCAGAAATGCTGAGATGGTTCTTGAGGCCACTAGCAACACAATCACACAATTCGTACTTCTCAACTTGTTAATGAGGAAAATGAAAGAGTACCTTGTTCCCCCAGATGACTTGATCACAAAGAGCTCTGGATGACACCTCCTAAATACAGGTTTCCCTCACAGCTCAGAGTTAGCCACAGGAAATGTAAAGGAGCAAAGGCCATTTTCTCTGTTTCAGTGCTGTCTTCATGGTCATAAAAGAATACCTGACCACAAGGAAATTTTCAGATATGACACAGAGCAGACACTGAGCATGCGTCCTTCAGTGATGCCGGGCCAGGCTCTGGATGCTATCTTTCCGGGTAAAGGTCTTCATCTGTCCAGGGCAGGGAACTCGCGCTTCTAGGAGGGGTGACAATACCTGGGTCTGAGATGGACTGTGGGCATCACATGAGGCAGCATGTAAAGTCGTGGCCTGGCAGGCACCTCTTCAAAATCCACAAAGGCGGTGTGCTTAGCGACCAGGCACAAAAGCGCTGCAGCCTAAATGCGAAAGGTCATCTCCCCACTGTCACCAGTTGATCCCACGTTCTTCACCCCCTGTGCCTGGCTTCTCGCATGCAAAGTGAAAATGATAATAACTGCCTCCTAGAGGGTGCTGGGGGAATTTGATCATTGATATAAGATTCTCTGATCAGGGGCAGAGCCAAGATGGAGGAGGAATGAGGGGAAGATTTCACCAGCTCCCCAACAGAATCACCAGAACTAATCAAGAATTGAAACACACCACCAACAAACCAGCCGCTAGATGACAGAAGAATTCCATAGGTCCGCGAGAGCAGAAGGGTGAACAGCCAGAACTTTCCCGGAGCTACTGTTGTAAGAACCCTTTATCCTAATCCCCACGCCAGACTCACCGATGGAGAGCGCACCAGCGGCCTAAGCGGAGCCTAGGGGGAGAGAGGGCAGCAATCAGCGTGAAAATTCCAAGAATCCGCCCGGATCACTGGCAGAAATTAAGACACTGCGAAGATAGGATACTGGAGTAGGGCCGGGTGGAATGCGCGGAGTGCTGCCTAGTGACCTGGAGCCGGGAGGGAGCGCCCAGTGTGAAAATCGCGCCACTTGGCCGGGTAAAAATTGCGACTTTTCGCTTGGCACCGGGTAAGTTCAAACACTCCTAGTGGGGGGCTAGCTGAAGGGGAAGTCGCCCACAGATTGCTGACCAGGGACCGGGCTCGAGCCAGACGGGGAAGCTTGTGCCTGCCTTTGGGATTTGGACGCGTAACTGGCAGTGCACGAGCACCAGTGGCGGAGGAGACCGTGCACCCCCATAGCTACACCTGCAGCAGAGGAAGCCGGGAGAAGGGCAGGTATTGGAGGCTACCGGCAGGTGCGCGGCAGAACCAGGGCACCCCCCGCCCAACACAGGACTGCGCGCACCGCGGCCCCCCGCCCGATGGACTGGGATCATCCCGCCATCCTGGCCAGCACCTGAGCTTGCAGCGCCTTATTTGGCTGAAAACAAACCATAGTAACCGGTGCCATAAGAGAAAGGCTACATCATCAAGACAACATCATCGAGAGCAGACTGGCTTCCACCAGACAGATGAGAGGATAAAAGCCAGGGACAGTATTTAGCTTTTTTTGTTTGTTTATTTGTTGTGGATGGTTCTGTTTATTTGTTTGATCGGTCAGGTTTGGTTTTTGTTTTTTTTCTCTTTTGTCTCTTCTTATTAAGTTTTTCTTCCCTTTTTAATTTTTAATTTCATTTTTTTCTTTGATTTTTAATTTTCAATTCTTGGAAACTTCTAATTTTCTTTCCTCTTTACCACTGCTTCCTCCCTCTATGTTCTAAACGTAAAACTTTCTCCTATCTACCCCTATCCTCTAGATAAATATTTCCTACCTTCCTGTCTCCACTATTCTCTTCCAGCTGCACTAAACAATGCAACACACTAATCTTGGCTACATAACCCTATAAAATCCTTCCAAGAAGAACCTATTCCTTGTCATTACCCATACACTCTCCACCTCCTCACCCCCAACACATGTCTTAGCTAAAAATTGCTTTCAATGAAATAGTCCAAGCCAGAACCTTGCCCCGGATCTATTTTTCCAGGCACTATTTTAATTAATTCAGAGCTTAATGGGCAAGTATCATCTTTGATTGCATCGTTTGATTTGCGCCAGAAAAATTTCCTATGCTTTATCACTGTAAGACTGGTTAGATGTGGTTATTGCTGTGCATGTATGTATGTATGTATATCTTATGACTATGTTAGAAAACATCTGCATGCTTTCATGATTGTCACCCATCAGGGACACACCTCTTGTTCCTAAGATGCCAGTATTTGAACTAATATCACAGAGCACCATAGCAAACCAGACATAGAGCCTACACCCCCTGACCAAACATCAAACCAAGGATCCTCGGAGTAGAAGCCCTGGTTCCAAGACCCCACACTATCAAAGAACATACAACACTAGAGATTGTTCACCCGTAAACAAGATCTAACACCACCCAAGACAGAAACCACCAAACCCTTCTAGAAGGACAGAAACCC
The DNA here is from genome assembly GCA_022376925.1 of Tragulus kanchil. Taxonomy (NCBI): domain Eukaryota; kingdom Metazoa; phylum Chordata; class Mammalia; order Artiodactyla; family Tragulidae; genus Tragulus; species Tragulus kanchil. The sequence goes on from JAIOJX010000032.1 coordinate 26,858,046, forward strand.
AAAGGAAGGGAGAATTCAACCAAGAAGTCTGGTGGAGAAAAGAACTTCATACACACAGACACACACAAAGAAACAAAAACTAGCCTAATAATGAAAAGACAGAGAAACGCTGCACAAATGAAGGACCAAGCTAGATAAACACCGCTTCAAATGACAGAGGAGGAGATAGACAAATTATCTGAAAGAGAATTCAGAAAAGCTATACTAATGAGGATGCAAAACACTGAAAACAGAATATTAGAGGAAATTAGTGCATTGAGAAAGGCATGCAGGAAATGAAAAATAAGCAAATAGAGACCACCAACTCAATTGCTGAACTCAAAAATACTATAAAAGGTCTCAACAGTAGAGTATCGGAGGAAGAAGAACGGATAAGTGAGCTGGAAGATAAAATGGTGGAATTAAATGCTGAAGAACAGAACAAAGCCAAAAGAATTAAAAGAACTGAGGATAACATTAAAGACCAATGGGACAATATCAAACACACCAACACTAGAATTATAGGAGTTCCAGAGGAAGAAGAGGGGAAGAAAGGCTATGAAAAAATTCTTGAAGAGGTTATAGCTGAAAACTTCCCCAGCATGGGAAAGGAAATAGTCAACCAAGTCCAGGAAGCACAAAGAGTTCCATACAGGAGCAATCCCAGAAGAAACACACCAAGGCACATTCTAATCAAACTAACACAGACTAAATATAAAGACAGATTACTAAAAGCAGCTAGGAGCAAACAACAAATAACATATAAAGGAAACCCCATATGTGTAACTGTGGATCTTTCAACAGAAACCCTGCAGGCCAGAAGAGAATGGCAAGACACATTTAAACGGCTAAAAGAGAATAACCTCCAACCAAGAATTCTCTACCCAGCAAGAATCTCATTCAGAATTGATGGTGAAGTCAAAAGCTTCACAGAAAGACAAAAACTAAAAGAATTCTGTACCACAAAACCAGCCCTCGAACAAGTGCTAAAGGGCCTGATATAGCCAATAAATACAAGAGTAGGAGAAGTCCTACAAATCAAACCCCAAACTTCTAAGATGACAATAGGAACACTTGTATCAATAATTACTTTGAATGTGAGTGGATTAAATGCTCCAGGCAAATGACACAGGCTGGCTGAATGGATCCAGAATCAAGACCCATATATATGCTGTTTACAAGAGACCCACTTCAGACCTAGAGACACTCATAGACTGAAAGTGAAAGGCTGGAAAAAGATATTCCATGCAAATGGAAATCAAAAGAAAGCTGGAGTAGCAATCCTCATATCAGACAAGACAGACTTTAAAGTAAAGAAGATTCTAAGAGACAAGACAGGTCACTACATCATGATTAAGGGATCTATCCAAGAGGAAGACATAACAGTCATGAATATCTACGCACCCAACACAGGGGCACCTCAATACATAAGACAGATACTTTCAGACACAAAAGAAGAAATCAATAATAACACAATAATAGTAGGAGACTTTAACACTCCTCTCACACCAATGAATAGATCATCCAAACAGAAAGTTAATAAAGAAACTCAAGCCTTAAATGCCACACTAGAAAAGATGGACCTCATCGATATCTTTAGGACGTTTCATCCAAAAGCAGAATACACTTTCTTCTCAAGTGCTCACGGAACATTCTCCAGGATAGACCACATCTTGGGCCACAAATCAAACCTCAGTCAATTCAAGAAAACTGAAACTATATCAACCATCTTCTCAGACCACAATGCAATGAGACTAGAGATCAACTACAGGAAAAAGACCGCTAAAAACACAAACACATGGAGATTAAACAACACATACCTAAAAAACCAACTGATTACTGAGCAAATTAAAGGAGAAATAAAAAAATTCCTAGAAGAAAACGACAATGAACACACGACCGTGCAAAACCTATGGGATACTGCAAAAGCAGTTCTAAGAGGGAAATTCATAGCATTACAATCCCACCTCAAAAAACTAGGGAAATGTGAAGCAGATGACCTAAACCTATGCTTAAAACAACTGGAGAAAGAAGAACAAAAACACCCCAAAGCCAGCAGAAGAAGGGAAATTATAAAGACTAGAGCAGAAATAAATTAGAAAGAAACAAAAGAAACAATAGTAAAGATAAATAAAACAAAAAGCTGGTTCTTGGAAAAGGTAAACAAAACTGACAAGCCACTGGCCAGACTCATCAAGAAAAAGAGAGAGAAGAACCAGATCACCAAAATCAAAAACAAAAAAGGAGAGATTACAACATATAATGCAGAAATCCAAAGGATCCTAAGAGAATATTATGAGAAACTCTATGGCAACAAACTCGACAGCCTGGAAGAAATGGACAGCTTCTTGGGGAAGATTAATCTCCCAAGACTGAGCCAGGAAGAAACAGAAACTTTGAACAACCCAATCGTAAGCTGGAGTAGCAATCCTCATATCAGACAAGACAGACTTTAAAGTAAAGAAGATTCTAAGAGACAAGACAGGTCACTACATCATGATTAAGGGATCTATCCAAGAGGAAGACATAACAGTCATGAATATCTACGCACCCAACACAGGGGCACCTCAATACATAAGACAGATACTTTCAGACACAAAAGAAGAAATCAATAATAACACAATAATAGTAGGAGACTTTAACACTCCTCTCACACCAATGAATAGATCATCCAAACAGAAAGTTAATAAAGAAACTCAAGCCTTAAATGCCACACTAGAAAAGATGGACCTCATCGATATCTTTAGGACGTTTCATCCAAAAGCAGAATACACTTTCTTCTCAAGTGCTCACGGAACATTCTCCAGGATAGACCACATCTTGGGCCACAAATCAAACCTCAGTCAATTCAAGAAAACTGAAACTATATCAACCATCTTCTCAGACCACAATGCAATGAGACTAGAGATCAACTACAGGAAAAAGACCGCTAAAAACACAAACACATGGAGATTAAACAACACATACCTAAAAAACCAACTGATTACTGAGCAAATTAAAGGAGAAATAAAAAAATTCCTAGAAGAAAACGACAATGAACACACGACCGTGCAAAACCTATGGGATACTGCAAAAGCAGTTCTAAGAGGGAAATTCATAGCATTACAATCCCACCTCAAAAAACTAGGGAAATGTGAAGCAGATGACCTAAACCTATGCTTAAAACAACTGGAGAAAGAAGAACAAAAACACCCCAAAGCCAGCAGAAGAAGGGAAATTATAAAGACTAGAGCAGAAATAAATTAGAAAGAAACAAAAGAAACAATAGTAAAGATAAATAAAACAAAAAGCTGGTTCTTGGAAAAGGTAAACAAAACTGACAAGCCACTGGCCAGACTCATCAAGAAAAAGAGAGAGAAGAACCAGATCACCAAAATCAAAAACAAAAAAGGAGAGATTACAACATATAATGCAGAAATCCAAAGGATCCTAAGAGAATATTATGAGAAACTCTATGGCAACAAACTCGACAGCCTGGAAGAAATGGACAGCTTCTTGGGGAAGATTAATCTCCCAAGACTGAGCCAGGAAGAAACAGAAACTTTGAACAACCCAATCGTAAGCTCAGAAATCGAATTTGTGATTAAAAATCTACCCCAAAATAAAAGCCCAGGGCAAGATGGTTTCACAGCCGAATTCTACCAAACATTTAAAGAAGAGCTAATGCTTGTCCTCCTAAAACTTTTTCAAACAATTGCACAGGAAGGAAAACTTCCAAACACATTCTACGAGGCCACCATCACCCTGATACCCAAACCAGGCAAAGACAACAAAAAAAAGGAAAATTACAGACCACTTTCTCTGATAAACTTAGATGCCAAGATCCTCAACAAAATCCTAGCAAACAATTAAATGACTCATCAAAAAACTCATACATTATGATCAAGTCGGGTTCATCCCAGACATGCAAGGATTCTTCAACATCCGCAAATCAATCCATGTGATACACCATATCAACAAAATGAGAGACAAAAATCACATGATCATCTCAATAGTTGCAGAAAAAGCCTTCGACAAAGTACAACATCCATTTATGATAAAAACTCTTCAAAAAATGGGCATAGAAGGAACCTATCTCAACATAATAAAAGCCATATATGAGAAGCCCACAGCGAACATTATCCTCAACGGTGAAAAACTGAAAGCATTCCCTCTAAGATCAGGAACAAGACAAAGGTGTCCACTTTCACCACTACTATTCAACATAGTCCTGGAAGTTCTAGCAACAGCAATAAGAGAAGAAAAAGAAATAACAGGAATCCGGATTGGAAAGGAAGAAGTCAAGTTCTCTCTATTTGCAGATGACATGATATTATACATAGAAAATCCCAAAGACACTATTACAAAACTACTAGAGCTAAACAAGGAATTCAGCAATGTCACAGGATCCAAAGTCAACACACAGAAATCACTGGCATTTCTATACACAAACAATGAAAAATCATAAAACAATATCAAAGAGGCAATCCCCTTCACCAGATAATGCAGAAATCCAAAGGATCCTAAGAGAATATTATGAGAAACTCTATGGCAACAAACTCGACAGCCTGGAAGAAATGGACAGCTTCTTGGGGAAGATTAATCTCCCAAGACTGAGCCAGGAAGAAACAGAAACTTTGAACAACCCAATCGTAAGCTCAGAAATCGAATTTGTGATTAAAAATCTACCCCAAAATAAAAGCCCAGGGCAAGATGGTTTCACAGCCGAATTCTACCAAACATTTAAAGAAGAGCTAATGCTTGTCCTCCTAAAACTTTTTCAAACAATTGCACAGGAAGGAAAACTTCCAAACACATTCTACGAGGCCACCATCACCCTGATACCCAAACCAGGCAAAGACAACAAAAAAAAGGAAAATTACAGACCACTTTCTCTGATAAACTTAGATGCCAAGATCCTCAACAAAATCCTAGCAAACAATTAAATGACTCATCAAAAAACTCATACATTATGATCAAGTCGGGTTCATCCCAGACATGCAAGGATTCTTCAACATCCGCAAATCAATCCATGTGATACACCATATCAACAAAATGAGAGACAAAAATCACATGATCATCTCAATAGTTGCAGAAAAAGCCTTCGACAAAGTACAACATCCATTTATGATAAAAACTCTTCAAAAAATGGGCATAGAAGGAACCTATCTCAACATAATAAAAGCCATATATGAGAAGCCCACAGCGAACATTATCCTCAACGGTGAAAAACTGAAAGCATTCCCTCTAAGATCAGGAACAAGACAAAGGTGTCCACTTTCACCACTACTATTCAACATAGTCCTGGAAGTTCTAGCAACAGCAATAAGAGAAGAAAAAGAAATAACAGGAATCCGGATTGGAAAGGAAGAAGTCAAGTTCTCTCTATTTGCAGATGACATGATATTATACATAGAAAATCCCAAAGACACTATTACAAAACTACTAGAGCTAAACAAGGAATTCAGCAATGTCACAGGATCCAAAGTCAACACACAGAAATCACTGGCATTTCTATACACAAACAATGAAAAATCATAAAACAATATCAAAGAGGCAATCCCCTTCACCATTGTAACCAAAAGAATCAAATATCTAGGAATAAACCCACCTACAGAAACAAAAGAATTGTACACAGAAAGTTACAAGACACTCATGAGAGACATTAAAGAAGATTTAAACAGATGGAGAGATATTCCATGTTCCTGGATCGGAAGAATCAATATTGTGAAAATGACCATACTACCAAATGTCATCTACAGATTCAATGCGATCTCTATCAAACTTCCAATGACATTCTTCACAGAACTAGACCAAAGAATAACACAGTTCCTATGAAAACACAAAAGACCTCGAATAGCCAAAGCAATCCTGAGAAAGAAAACCGGAGCTGGAGGGATCAGCCTCCCCAACTTCAGACTATACTACAAAGCAACAGTCCTCGAGACAGTATGGTACTGGCACAAGAACAGGAATATCAACCAATGGAACAAGATCGAGAACCCAGAGATAAACCCACGCACCTATGGGTACCTTATTTTTGACAAAGGAGGCGAAACTATAAAATGGGACAAAGACAGCCTCTTCAACAAGTGGTGTTAGGAAAATTGGACAGCTACATGCAAAAAAATGAAGTTGGAACATTCCCTAACACCATACACTAAGATCAGCTCAAAATGGATTAAAGACTTAAATGTAAGACCAGAAACCCTAAAACTCTTAGAGGAGAATATAGGCAAAACCCTCAAGGACATACATCAAAGCAAGATCTTCTCTGACCCACCTACTAGAATAGCGGAACTCAAAAGACAAATGAACATGTGGGACCTAATGAAACTTAAAAGCTTTTGTACAGCAAAAGAAATTACAAAAAAAGCTGAACAGACAGCCCACAGAGTGGGAGAAAATCATAGCAAATGAAACAACAGACAAAGAATTAATCTCCAAAATCTACAAGCAACTCAGACAGCTCAGCACAGGAAAAGCGAATAACCCAATCAAAAAATGGGAAATAGATCTAAAGAGACGCCTCTCCAAAGAGGACATACAGATGGCCGAAAAGCACAGGAAATGAAATAAATCTTTAAAAAAATTTTTTTTCAAAGGACTTCCCTGGTGGTCCAGTGGGTAAGGACACTGCCTTGCAGTGCAAGGGGCGCCGGTTCGATCCTGGCCTGGGAAGATCCCATGTGCCCAGGAGCGGCTGGATCGATGTGTCCAATCACCGAGCCAGAGCTCTGGAGCGCATGCGCCCAGAGCCGGTGCTCTGTGACAACAGAGGCCACCGCAATGGGAGGCCCACACGGGCCAAAGAACAAAGATGCATGAAAACAGAGAAAATGAAAGACCAACAGAAGTGGCCCGCCTGCTCCTCTCCCTCTCCACCCCAGACCCCCAAGATAAATAAATAAATAAATCTTTAAAAAAAAAAAAGCACATGAAATGATGCTCAACCTCGCTTATTATTAGAGAAATGCAAATTAAAACTACAATGAGATATCATCTCACACCCGTCAGAATGGCCATCTTCAAAAAATCTGCAGACAATAAATGCTGGAGACAGTGCGGAGAAAAGGGAACCCTCTTGCATTGCTGGTGGGAATGTAAACTGATACAGCCTCTATGGAAGACAGTATGAAGATTCCTTAAAAAACTAAAAATAGAAGCACCCTATGACCCAGCAATCCCACTATTAGGCTTATATTCAGATGAAATCAAAATTGAAAGAAGCACCTGTACCCCAATATTCATTGCAGCTCTCTATACAATAGCCAGAACATGGAAGCAACCTAGCTGTCCATCGATGAATGAACGGATACAGAAGCTCTGGTACATATATACAATGGAATACTACTCAGCTGGTAAAAGAAATGCAGAAGACTCAGTCCTAATGAAGTGGCTGGCTCTAGAACCTATCATAAAAAGTGAAGTAAGTCAAAAAGAGAAAGACAAATACAGTATACTAACACATATATATGGAATCTAGTAGGACAATCTTGATAACACATGCAGGGAACTCATGGAAAAACAGAGCATAGACATAGGGACATTGTGGAGAAGAAATAGGGAGGGGGAGGCATGGAGGGAGTAACATGGAAACCTATACTGTCATGTGTGGAAAAGATAGTTATTGTCATTGTGCTAAGGGAATAGGAGTGCTTACAATGGCATGGGGCGATGATCCGGAGGGTTGGGATAGGGGGAATTCGGGGGGTGGGGACCATGGATATGCATATGACTGATCTGGGACCATACATGTCTGTGAACAACAAAACTCTGTAAAAGCTTTAAAATAAAGAATTAAAAAAAATAAAGATTCTCAGAGCAGAACCTGGCCAAGATAAGCCCTCAAAAGAGAAAAAAAAAAAGGGTATTACTGTATTTCTCATTTAGCATAGGCTCCATGAGGGTAAGAATGTCACTCTTCTTCCAGACCCTCACACAGTGTCTGATATATATGAACATTAAATCAATATTTATTTTCACCACCTCCTTCTTTATCCACCTGTGTGTTCTCCAGGCAAAAACTCCCTGGTGTAAACTCCATCTCTGATATGGCGGGGACTCTGAACTGTGTCCCCACTCTATTTCTGTTCATTTGTGTCTGTCTTCAAACACAGTGCCCAACCATGCAAAAGGGCCCCAAAATTATGGTCCTAATTGCTGTATATGTGAGGCAGGTTGAGTTGGACTACAGGCATATCCTGTTAAATGTGGTGTGAATTTGCTGAGAGGCAGTGACAGCTGAACCCTTTACCACTGCCTGGGTTGTGAGGCACCAGCCCAGAAGCTCTGTCTACAACCTGGAAGCAGGCAGAATGGACCTCAACCCAGGGACACTTCAGGCAGACCTGCCTGTGCCTGCAAAAAGTGGAAGAAAATGAAAACCACCAGTGGAGTCCAGTGGCTAAGACTCCACACTCCCAGTGCAGAAAGTCAGGGTTCAATTCCTGGTCAAGGAACTACACATCACATGCTGCAACTAAGAGATTGCATGATTCGTCTAAACATCCCATAAGCTGTGACTGAAATTTTTAAAAGATCCTACATCCCACATGCTTCAGTGAAGATCAGAGAATCTGCGTGCTGCAGCTAAGACATAGCCAAATAAATAAATGAATTTTTTTTAAAATTTCAAACTGAGAAATTAAAAAAAAAAAAAAAACTACCATTGAAAATACTTGGCATCACACAATAAGAAGTCAACAAAGGAATTATGAGCTAAATTCAACAGATAAATAATCCTAGTTATTTTTTTTCATTGTGCTAAGGGAATAGGAGTGCTTAAATGGCATGGGGCGATGATCCGGAGGGTTGGGATAGGGGGAATTCGGGGGGTGGGGACCATGGATATGCATATGACTGATCTGGGACCATACATGTCTGTGAACAACAAAACTCTGTAAAAGCTTTAAAATAAAGAATTAAAAAAAATAAAGATTCTCAGAGCAGAACCTGGCCAAGATAAGCCCTCAAAAGAGAAAAAAAAAAAGGGTATTACTGTATTTCTCATTTAGCATAGGCTCCATGAGGGTAAGAATGTCACTCTTCTTCCAGACCCTCACACAGTGTCTGATATATATGAACATTAAATCAATATTTATTTTCACCACCTCCTTCTTTATCCACCTGTGTGTTCTCCAGGCAAAAACTCCCTGGTGTAAACTCCATCTCTGATATGGCGGGGACTCTGAACTGTGTCCCCACTCTATTTCTGTTCATTTGTGTCTGTCTTCAAACACAGTGCCCAACCATGCAAAAGGGCCCCAAAATTATGGTCCTAATTGCTGTATATGTGAGGCAGGTTGAGTTGGACTACAGGCATATCCTGTTAAATGTGGTGTGAATTTGCTGAGAGGCAGTGACAGCTGAACCCTTTACCACTGCCTGGGTTGTGAGGCACCAGCCCAGAAGCTCTGTCTACAACCTGGAAGCAGGCAGAATGGACCTCAACCCAGGGACACTTCAGGCAGACCTGCCTGTGCCTGCAAAAAGTGGAAGAAAATGAAAACCACCAGTGGAGTCCAGTGGCTAAGACTCCACACTCCCAGTGCAGAAAGTCAGGGTTCAATTCCTGGTCAAGGAACTACACATCACATGCTGCAACTAAGAGATTGCATGATTCGTCTAAACATCCCATAAGCTGTGACTGAAATTTTTAAAAAGATCCTACATCCCACATGCTTCAGTGAAGATCAGAGAATCTGCGTGCTGCAGCTAAGACATAGCCAAATAAATAAATGAATTTTTTTTAAAATTTCAAACTGAGAAATTAAAAAAAAAAAAAAAACTACCATTGAAAATACTTGGCATCACACAATAAAAGAAGTCAACAAAGGAATTATGAGCTAAATTCAACAGTAATTATGCTTTCCTTCTGAATACAGGAGACTGCCTTATGTAATATAAGGAAACCGGATATGTCCTGGGAAGACTCAAGTTCTGTTATGTGTCTTTCTGAGCTTCAGTTTCCTCATCTGAGAAATGGAGATAATGCCATCTGCCCTATTTCCTCTCTCACTCATCGTGAAGATCAAAAAAAATCTAAGGAGCTTGAAAAACCTGGAAATGGTTAACAGCTGTATAAATATAAGAAAGATCAAAATCTGTTTTTGTGTTTCTTTTTTAGCCATGAAGAAGAGCAGCAACAATAATGCCTTTAATCTTTGAAGGATGGTTAGAAGTATGTCCACTATGTTCCTACCTCCTAGCACAGAGTTTGGCAACTGTAGGTGTTTAATGAATACTAATAAATGAAAGAATTAATGACTACCACCAGCATTTCCTTTTTCCTAATTTTTAGGACCCAAGAAACACTTTATTTAAGTAAAAAAAAAAAGTGGCATAACTTGGTGACTTCTACAGATCTGGGTTCAAATCCAGATTGGATCATTTAATAGTTATCTTAGGCTACTCAGCTAATGATTGAAACTTTGCATCCTCTTCAGGAAAGTGTGGATGTGGGCCTTTATCATACCAAGTTGCTATGAAGAAAAAGAACGAGATAAACTATATAAAGCTCTTACTTATCATTAGTATGCCTCTGATGTCCTTTTCAATTCAAGAAAAATTAGGTTCACTTTAACTCAGAGTCACAAAAATTCTTAAAAATTGTTTATTCCAATTTTGTTAATGGAAACCTGAGGCCCAGGAGTTAAGCTGACTCCCAAGGTCACAAAGGTCTAGAATGTGCTTCTTTAAGTTGCCTTCCATCTGGGCACCTGGGTGTTTTAGCAGCAACACAGGGAACCCAGACAGGGCCCCATCTTCCTGCTGCCTTGGAGAGGGTGGAGAAAAAACACTGGAGATGATAACTGAAGTTTTTGTGTTTCTTTCTTACTTGAACTCTTCTGATCTGTATATTCCTTTATAGATATTTGGATCTGATAAAAGAAATTCCAAAGTCTTAGAACTGAGCATAAACTAGCAAGTGTGACCATTGTCCTTGGTGGTTTGTTTTGGTTTTGGCTTTTTTTTTTTTTATGAGCCTGCATTTTAATTACCATTATCTCCATCTGCTTTTTTTTTTAAATTTGGAAGACAGTAAGGGAGCACATATCTTATGACACTTTTCTAAAGACGCAAAGCACTTTGGTTCTACATAGCCTGTTCTGTTTTCCTTAGGAATGCACTCATTATATTTACTCAGGCCATATGCTCCCAGTAGAGAACATCGACACTGTAAAACTTCTGCTGCAGAGAAGAGCAGATGGAGAAACGGCTGACAAAAGAAGGGTTCTCTGGGGAAAAGGAGCCTGGAAAAATGCCTTCTTTTCCTGTCACTGCAGAGAAATACGGTGATGACAGAATTTGAGATTAATCCAAGTAGCAACTTATCCAAATAACTACACAAGCATCTTTGCAACTTTCTGATGCTGGGTGCTGTGATTCCTCATTAAGTGGGTTCTCATTGGCCTGAGCAGAACCTAATGACTGTCGTGAGGACATGATAATTTTAAGGATGTAATCCTATCACATACCATGCATTCTGCATTTCTCATCTCAAAGTCTCATAATAGCCTTGTAATAGACACATTGTCATTCTTCCATATTATATTGAAAACTGAGATTTGGAGAAATTAAATTCACTTAAAATAAACTTGTCCAAGATCCTGCAACTGATAGGCAATAGAGCCAGAATATAAACGTGTGGCTTGCTGGCTTTGAGCGAAACCTGTGTGTTTGGTCTCTTTGGGCCTATGCAGTGTTCCTCCCTACCTGTGTGCCATGCAAAAGACAGGCGCCAATAGGAACCAGGAATCCAGCCTCCAATAGAGCGTCTGATCAGCAGTGTCTAAGGATCCTTCCTATGCTGAGGTTCAGAGACCACAGGAGGATGTTTCCCAGTGTGTGCCTGCAGTTATAAAAGTCCTCTGCAAAGACAAGTTCCTAGTAAACCTGGAAGCCTTCTCTAGTTCTCACGTTGTGGTGGCCTCCGACATTTTGTTCCTTTTTTTTTTTTTGGCTCCCTCCTCATCTCTCTGTACCCAATCTCCAATGAAAAGAAGATCCAAAATGTGCAATCATCATAAACTTTCTGAAAGAGGTGACTGGGTATTCTCTGTTTTGTTAGGGAGGGGAGAATGAAGCTTTCTAGCCTGGAGAGATGGAGCAATAGGTGGGGAATTAAGGAAAGTCAGTGTATGTATTCCTTACAAAATTCTATAAGGAAAGTACTGTTACTAACCCCCTTTTTACAAGCCTCTATTTATACTTGGAGAAATCTCAGGTACAAAGGGGTGAAATGGATTGTCTGAGGTGGTGAGGGGCAGAGCTAAGACTCAAACCCAGGTAATCTGGTTCCAAAACCCAGATCTTAACTGCTTCCACATACCACCTCTTAAAGCCTGTCATAAAACACCTTACTTACTAATACAGCAGCTCATTCTGTACTAGAGGCTATACCAATCTGCCAGTACCCTGATCTTGGACTTAGCCTCCAGAACTGTGAGAAATACATGTTTGTTATTTAAGCTACCCAGTCTATGGCGTTTTGTCATAGCAGCACAAATAGGCTAAGACACCCATCACTGGATATCTCAGAAAGCATGGAGAGAGAAGATAATTGTGGGAGTAGAGGAAAATAGTCAAATGATAGAGCAAAGACTAAATTCATGAGATATATGCTTTGGTGCACCTATCTCCACCAAACACATAGCAATGAGAGATAAAAAAGAGCTTCATTCAGGAACTGTACATACATCTCAGTAAACCCAAAGAAAGAGTAGAAACACTAAGAGGGTATAAGAGGTGCCAGTGATATGGGCCCACTGGAATCCAGTCTGTGAAGGAGGTAGACACAGCCAGGACTTTGGTCCCTGAAAAGACACGAGGACTAAAATTGTTCCTGCAAGATAAGAAACCCAAACCAGGCTTCCCTGGTGGTCCAGTGGGTAGAGAGTCCACCTTGTAGTGCAAGGAGCAACGGTTTGATCCCTGGCCACAGAACGGCTGGACCAGCGTGTCCAATTATGAGCCAGCACTGTGGAACGCATGCACCCAGAGCCAGTGCTCTGCCACAAGAGAGGCCACTGAGATGGGAGATGCACACAGGCCAAAGAATAGTGATGGACGAAAATAAATGGATAAAAAATCAGTAAAAAGAGGCCAAAACACTGTTTAAAAAAAAAAAAGGTTAAGGTGGTAAATTAAAAAAAAAGAAGAAGAAGAAGAAAGAAACCCAAACCAAGAGTTAAAGGTACCCATGCTTGTGGAAATAGATGACAGCTAATGCCAAATCATGGCCTTGGGCCAAGGCTTTCTAGGGAATAGAGAGCTTAGAAAGGAGGGAGTACCTGGCCAGCCCAAGAATTAAGCCAACCAGGTTTTAGACAGATGATGCTCCAAAAGGCACTATAGAATAAGACCATCAGAATTCCATTACATGGCCTGATTTGGGGCCAGGAGTTCCAGGGTACCAGTTGGGAAAAAAAAAAGGTGAAATTACTGCACTATACAGGGAGGTAAAAATAAGCCCATGGAGGAGAAAGAAGTAAACAGCAACACAAACCCAAACTAAACACCCTCATTGAAAATTAGCCTGTTAGGGGACATATGTATACCTATGGCTGATTCATGTTGTTTGTTTGGCAGTTAACAACAAAACTCTGTAAAGCTATTATCCTTCAATTAAAAAATAAATTAAAAAAAGAAAATTAGCCTATTAATCAAATGCTAAGTCTACTGATAAGACAGCCAAAATAATCAATAATGGAAACATTAAATTTCACATGAAATTTTGAAAAGATGAAATTTTACTGAAACTTATGATTTTAAATGTTTAGAATGCTCAGAGATGAACAAAAATGACTTTCATTTTTTAAAGCAAGCTGTATAAGTCTATGAAAAATAATCAATTAGAAAGTGTGGAGGAAATATATATATATAGTCTTAATCCATTTGGGCTGCTGTAACAAATTACCATAAACTAAGTGTTTATTAACAACAGAGATTTTTGTCTCATATTTCTGGAGGTTGGGAAATCCAAAGTCAAAGCATCCGGTGAGAGTCTGCTTCCTGGTTCATGAAGTCCATCTTACTATAAATTCTATAAAGGCAGAAGAGGCAAGGGTCTTCTTTGGAATCTCTCTTACAAGAGCATTCATGCCATCCACGAGGGTTTTACCCTTATAACGTAATCACATTCCAAAGGTCCCACCTCCAAATATCATCACTTTGGGAATTAAGTTTAAACATGAATTTTAAGAAACAAAGCATACCATTTATTGTATTATATATTATATATGAAATATAGGACTTCCCAAGTGATGCAGTGGTAAAGACCTGCCGGCCAATACAAGAGACGTGGATTTGATCCCTGGGTCAGCGAGATCTCCTGGAGGAGGGCATGGCAAAACATTCCTGTATTCTCGTCTGGAAAATTCCATGGACAGAGGAGCCTGAAGGGCCATACTCCATAGGGTCACAAAGAGTAGAACTCAACTGAGCACAGCACACATAGCACAAAATATAGGAAAATATTTTATGACCTCAGGACAGGGAAAAGTTTCTCTTTTTCTAAATTTATTTTATTGAAGTCTAGTTGATTTACAGTGTTGTGTGAATTTCTGCTATATAGCCAAGTGATTCAGTTATACGTATGCATACATTTTTTTCATGTTCTTTTCCATTATGGTTTGTCACAGGATAGTGAATATAGTTCCATGTGTTATACATTAGGACCTTGTTGTTTATCCATCCTATATATACTAGGTTGCATTCTTCTAATTCCAGACTCCCAATCCTTCCCTTTCCCAATCCCTCTTTCCCTTCAGCAACCACAAGTCTGTTCCCTATATCTGTGGGTTTGTTTCCGTTCCACAGATAGGATTATTGTGTCATATTTCAGATTCCACATACAAGTGATATCCTATAGTATTTGTCTTTCTCTTTCTGACTTGCTTCACTGTATGATAATCTCTAGATCCACCCATGTTGCTGTAAATAGCATTATTTCATTCTTTTTTATGATGGAGTAGTAGTATTCCTTTGTATATATGTACCACATCTTCTTATCCATTCACCTGATGATGGACATTCAGGTTGTTTCTCTGTCTTGGCTGTTGTGAACAGTGTAGGACAGGGATGGATGTTTTTTTAATCAAGCCATATACGCAAAGAAGAAAGACTGATAAATTCACCAACCTAAAAAATTGTAATGATTATTTCTCAAAAGTTACTATTTTAAAAAAATTAAGTTAAAGCCGCAGACTTGGAGACAATGACTTACCCTATGTATAATCTTCTTATAATGGACAAGTGTTTTCAGCTTATGGGATATGGTCATGATTTAGTAAGTGAGAAAAGTCCCATTTTAATATCCATTCCCATAATATGTATAAATAATAATATCTATAAGCAATATCTACATGCTTTAAAATTTATATAAATAGTATTACATTTATTATTCCAGAGCTTTCTTTTCTCTCTCATCTTTTTTTGGGCGGGGGTTGGGTTGGGGAGAGAGGAGGGTGGGCGGGCCACTTCTATTGGTCTTTCATTTATCTATTTTCTTTTTCTTTTCTTTTTTTTTTGCAGGGGGGGAGTATATAATTTTATTTTAAGTGTATATTTCCTACAGGATGGTAAAATAGGTCTTTTTCCTGCCCAGAGGCATAATATATTTTCTGAAAACTTGGAAACTGTCCATTGCATTAAATTTAAATGCTCCCTATGTATACAGACAGTAAAAGTAAGCAAAAAACCTTGCAACACATTCCTTTTTTTTTTTAAAATATATCAAAAATGTTTCCATTATGGTTTGTCACAGGATAGTGAATATAGTTCATTTCTTTTTTTAATTTCCAAAAGACTCCCAATCCTTCCCTTTCCCAATCCCTCTTTCCCTTCAGCAACCACAAGTCTGTTCCCTATATCTGTGGGTTTGTTTCCGTTCCACAGATAGGATTATTGTGTCATATTTCAGATTCCACATACAAGTGATATCCTATAGTATTTGTCTTTCTCTTTCTGACTTGCTTCACTGTATGATAATCTCTAGATCCACCCATGTTGCTGTAAATAGCATTATTTCATTCTTTTTTATGATGGAGTAGTAGTATTCCTTTGTATATATGTACCACATCTTCTTATCCATTCACCTGATGATGGACATTCAGGTTGTTTCTCTGTCTTGGCTGTTGTGAACAGTGTAGGACAGGGATGGATGTTTTTTTAATCAAGCCATATACGCAAAGAAGAAAGACTGATAAATTCACCAACCTAAAAAATTGTAATGATTATTTCTCAAAAGTTACTATTTTAAAAAAATTAAGTTAAAGCCGCAGACTTGGAGACAATGACTTACCCTATGTATAATCTTCTTATAATGGACAAGTGTTTTCAGCTTATGGGATATGGTCATGATTTAGTAAGTGAGAAAAGTCCCATTTTAATATCCATTCCCATAATATGTATAAATAATAATATCTATAAGCAATATCTACATGCTTTAAAATTTATATAAATAGTATTACATTTATTATTCCAGAGCTTTCTTTTCTCTCTCATCTTTTTTTGGGGGGGGGGAGCGGCAGGTTGGGGAGGGAGGAGGGTGGGCGGGCCACTTCTATTGGTCTTTCATTTATCTATTTTCTTTTTCTTTTCTTTTTTTTTTGCAGGGGGGGAGTATATAATTTTATTTTAAGTGTATATTTCCTACAGGATGGTAAAATAGGTCTTTTTCCTGCCCAGAGGCATAATATATTTTCTGAAAACTTGGAAACTGTCCATTGCATTAAATTTAAATGCTCCCTATGTATACAGACAGTAAAAGTAAGCAAAAAACCTTGCAACACATTCCTTTTTTTTTTTAAAATATATCAAAAATGTTTCCAAGGTAAGATTACTAAAATGATTATAGTTTCCTAATGTAACATCAAGCTCTAATAGGAAGGAACAGGGAGGCCAGAGAGGTTTCACCCAGTCAGCAGCTTAGGTGCTCTTCTTTTCCTCACCCAGTAAATTCACGGCAGCTTTCTTGGCTTCGTTAGAGATGGCATCTGCAGTCTCTTTGGTTTTGTCCTTCAAGCCATTCACCACGTTATCTACCTGGGACTCATGCTTCAGGAAGAAAGGATGGATGATGCGCTTGTAGAGCAGGTCCATTCCATTGGCAGGGCTGGGCTCCATGCACCACAAGAGGAAGCCGCACTTCAACATGTAGTAGAAGGGGAATCATGACAGGAAGAGGTCAGAGAAGAACTTGGCAATGCTGAACACACCGTATGAGACCCAGTAGGTCAGCCACTGGGTGTCATCTTCTTTGTTGGGGCTTTCTATGGCTTTAATTGAGACGTAGGCTGGATAACCGAATCCTGTCAGGTTGCAGAGGAGAGAGGCTCCACAACCGAACACCAGGTACGAAGCCACCAGCCTGATGACACGCAGTGTGATGAAGCTCTGGTTGACGCCCATCTTGGCCTCGAGTTTGACCAAGAGGTCAGTCATGCAGTTCTTTTAGTGAAGGAATTGGTCGAACCTCTGCCTCATGGCTGCAGACATGGTGGGGACCGTGGCATGCCACCGCCCGGGTTGTTCCTAGTGCCAGGTGGCCGCAGCGCAGGGGGACAGCGACCTCATTTATCTATTTTCATCCATCTTTGTTCTTTGGCCCATGTGAGCCTCCCATCGCAGTGGCCTCTGTTGTCACAGAGCACCGGCTCTGGGCGCATGCACTCCAGAGCTCCGGCTCAGTAATTGGACACATTGGTCCAGCTGCTCCACGGCACATGGGATCTTCCCAGGCCAGGGATCGAAATGGCGCCCCTTGCACTGCAAAGTGGTGTCCTTACCCACTGGACCACCAGAGGACCCCTCTCATCATTTTTTGATACATTTAAATTCATACCAGTTACCTTACCTGTTGTATAATATTACATTATGTAATTATATCACAGTTTTTCTTTTTTATCCTTGCTTCTATTGATGGGCATTTAAGTTTTCCTAAATCTTTTGCTGCTACAAATTACACTGTTAAATCATAGTAGAGTGTCAGCTCTGTTTAGGAGCACATTCCAGAATGTATGTTTATGCTTCAATTGTTTATTTCTTTTTTTTTTTTAAACCTTTATTTTGATTTTAACTTTTACAGAGTTTTGTTGTTTACAGATATGTATGTTCCCAGATTAGTCATATGTATATCCCCCCCTTCCCACCCCTCCCAACCATCACGGGGGGCTTGTAGAGCAGGTCCATTCCATTGGCAGGGCTGGGCTCCATGCACCACAAGAGGAAGCCGCACTTCAACATGTAGTAGAAGGGGAATCATGACAGGAAGAGGTCAGAGAAGAACTTGGCAATGCTGAACACACCGTATGAGACCCAGTAGGTCAGCCACTGGGTGTCATCTTCTTTGTTGGGGCTTTCTATGGCTTTAATTGAGACGTAGGCTGGATAACCGAATCCTGTCAGGTTGCAGAGGAGAGAGGCTCCACAACCGAACACCAGGTACGAAGCCACCAGCCTGATGACACGCAGTGTGATGAAGCTC
The DNA here is from genome assembly GCA_022376925.1 of Tragulus kanchil. Lineage (NCBI taxonomy): Eukaryota > Metazoa > Chordata > Mammalia > Artiodactyla > Tragulidae > Tragulus > Tragulus kanchil. The sequence continues at coordinate 26,876,494 of JAIOJX010000032.1, forward strand.
TGGTTGACGCCCATCTTGGCCTCGAGTTTGACCAAGAGGTCAGTCATGCAGTTCTTTTAGTGAAGGAATTGGTCGAACCTCTGCCTCATGGCTGCAGACATGGTGGGGACCGTGGCATGCCACCGCCCGGGTTGTTCCTAGTGCCAGGTGGCCGCAGCGCAGGGGGACAGCGACCTCATTTATCTATTTTCATCCATCTTTGTTCTTTGGCCCATGTGAGCCTCCCATCGCAGTGGCCTCTGTTGTCACAGAGCACCGGCTCTGGGCGCATGCACTCCAGAGCTCCGGCTCAGTAATTGGACACATTGGTCCAGCTGCTCCACGGCACATGGGATCTTCCCAGGCCAGGGATCGAAATGGCGCCCCTTGCACTGCAAAGTGGTGTCCTTACCCACTGGACCACCAGGGAAGCCCTCTCATCATTTTTTGATACATTTAAATTCATACCAGTTACCTTACCTGTTGTATAATATTACATTATGTAATTATATCACAGTTTTTCTTTTTTATCCTTGCTTCTATTGATGGGCATTTAAGTTTTCCTAAATCTTTTGCTGCTACAAATTACACTGTTAAATCATAGTAGAGTGTCAGCTCTGTTTAGGAGCACATTCCAGAATGTATGTTTATGCTTCAATTGTTTATTTCTTTTTTTTTTTTAAACCTTTATTTTGATTTTAACTTTTACAGAGTTTTGTTGTTTACAGATATGTATGTTCCCAGATTAGTCATATGTATATCCCCCCCTTCCCACCCCTCCCAACCATCACACAGCACCCCTGAAAGATCCCCTTTTCTCACAGAGCAATGGCTAGAGCTATTTTCTTCACTTATGATAGTACAGGCCTTCATGCTACTTCCTTTATGCCTCCCACCTTCTGTTCCTTCCCCACAATGTACATATGTCCACTGTCCATGTCTGTCTTTCTGTCGCTTCACTGTGTGTGCCATCATCACCGTCCTACTAGATTCCATATATATGTGTTAATATACTGTATTTGTCCTTCTCTTTCTGACTGACTTCACTTTCGATGATACATTCTAGATCCAGCCACCTCATTAGGGCTGATCCTTCTGCATTTCTCTTTACAGCTGTGTAGTATTCCACTGTATATATGTACCAGAGCTTTTGGATCCATTCGTTCATTGATGGGCATCTAGGTTCCTTCCATGTTCTAGCTATTGTATAGGGAGCTGCAATGAATATTGGGGTACAGGTGCTTCTTTCAGATTTGATTTCATCAGGGTATAAGCCTAAGAGTGGGATTGCTGGGTCGTATGGTGCTTCTATTTTTAGTTTTTTAAGAAATCTCCAGACTGTCTTCCATAGAGGCTGTATCAATTTACACTCCCACCAGCAATGCAGGAGTGTTCCCTTTTCTCCGCACCCTCTCCAGCATTTATTGTCTGTCAATTTGTGAATGACGGCTATTCTGACGGGTGTGAAGTAATATCTCATTGTAGTTTTGATTTGCATTTCTCTAATTATTAGTGAAGTTGAGCATCGTTTCATGTGCTTTTGGGCCATCTGTATGTCATCGTTGGAGAGGTGTCTGTTTAGGTCCTTTTCCCATTTTTTGATTGGGTTGTTCGTTTTTCCAGTGCTGAGTTGTCTGAGTTGCTTGTAGATTTTGGAGATTAATTCTTTGTCTGTTGTTTCATTTGCTATGATTTTCTCCCACTCTGTGGGCTGTCTGTTCAGCTTTTTTGTAATTTCTTTAGCTGTACAAAAGCTTTTAAGTTTCCTGAGGTCCCACATGTTCATTTGTCTTTTGAGTTTCGCTATTCTAGTAGGTGGGTCAGAGAAGATCTTGCTTTGATGTCTTATTTTTTCATTTGTCCCCTTCCCACTCCTCCCAACTACCACACAGCACTCCTGAAGGATCCCCTTTTCTCACAGAGCAATGGCTAGAGCTATTTTCTTCACTTATGATAGTACAGGCCTTCATGCTACTTCCTTTATGCCTCCCATGCTCTGTTCCTTCCCCACAATGTCCATATGCCCACTGTCCATGTCTGTCTTTCTGTCGCTTCACTGTGTGTGCCATCATCACCGTCCTACTAGATTCCATATATATGTGTTAATATACTGTATTTGTCCTTCTCTTTCTGACTGACTTCACTTTCGATGATACATTCTAGATCCAGCCACCTCATTAGGGCTGATCCTTCTGCATTTCTCTTTACAGCTGTGTAGTATTCCACTGTATATATGTACCAGAGCTTTTGGATCCATTCGTTCATTGATGGGCATCTAGGTTCCTTCCATGTTCTAGCTATTGTATAGGGAGCTGCAATGAATATTGGGGTACAGGTGCTTCTTTCAGATTTGATTTCATCAGGGTATAAGCCTAAGAGTGGGATTGCTGGGTCGTATGGTGCTTCTATTTTTAGTTTTTTAAGAAATCTCCAGACTGTCTTCCATAGAGGCTGTATCAATTTACACTCCCACCAGCAATGCAGGAGTGTTCCCTTTTCTCCGCACCCTCTCCAGCATTTATTGTCTGTCAATTTGTGAATGACGGCTATTCTGACGGGTGTGAAGTAATATCTCATTGTAGTTTTGATTTGCATTTCTCTAATTATTAGTGAAGTTGAGCATCGTTTCATGTGCTTTTGGGCCATCTGTATGTCATCGTTGGAGAGGTGTCTGTTTAGGTCCTTTTCCCATTTTTTGATTGGGTTGTTCGTTTTTCCAGTGCTGAGTTGTCTGAGTTGCTTGTAGATTTTGGAGATTAATTCTTTGTCTGTTGTTTCATTTGCTATGATTTTCTCCCACTCTGTGGGCTGTCTGTTCAGCTTTTTTGTAATTTCTTTAGCTGTACAAAAGCTTTTAAGTTTCCTGAGGTCCCACATGTTCATTTGTCTTTTGAGTTTCGCTATTCTAGTAGGTGGGTCAGAGAAGATCTTGCTTTGATGTATGTCCTTGAGGGTTTTGCCTATATTCTCCTCTAAGAGTTTGATGGTTTCTGGCCTTACATTTAAGTCTTTAATCAACTTTGAGTTGATCTTTGTGTATGGTGTCAGGGTATGTTCCAACTTCATTTTTTTGCATGTAGCTGTCCAATTTTCCCAGCACCACTTGTTGAAGAGGCTGTCTTTGTCCCATTTTATAGTTTCGCCTCCTTTGTCAAAAATAAGGTACCCATAGGTGCGTGGGTTTATCTCTGGGTTCTCGATCTTGTTCCATTGGTTGATATTCCTGTTCTTGTGCCAGTACCATACTGTCTTGAGGACTGTTGCTTTGTAGTATAGTCTGAAGTTGGGGAGGCTGATCCCTTCAGCTCCATCCTTCTTCCTCAGGATTGTTTTGGCTATTCGAGGTCTTTTGTGTTTCCATATGAACTGTGTTATTCTTTGGTCTAGTTCTGTGAAGAATGTCATTGGAAGTTTGATAGAGATCGCATTGAATCTGTAGATGATATTTGGTAGTATGGTCATTTTCACCATATTGATTCTTCCGATCCAGGAACATGGAATATCTCTCCATCTGTTTAAGCCTTCTTTAATGTCTCTCATGAGTGTCTTGTAATTTTCTGTGTACAGTTCTTTTGTTTCTTTGGGTAGGTTTATTCCTAGATATTTGATTCTTTTGGTTGTGATGGTGAAGGGGATTGCCTCTTTGATTTCATTTTCTGATTTTTCATTGTTTGTGTATAGGAATGCCAGTGATTTCTGTATATTGATTTTGTATCCTGTGACTTTGCTGAATTCGCTGATTAACTCTAGTAGTTTTGTAATAGTGTCTTTGGGATTTTCTATGTATAATATCATGTCATCTGCAAATAGAGAGAACTTGACTTCTTCTTTTCCAATCTGGATTCCTTTGATTTCTTCTCTTATTGCTGTTGCTAGGACTTCCAGGACTATGTTGAACAAGAGTGGTGAAAGTGGACACCTTTGTCTTGTTCCTGATCTTAGAGGGAATGCTTTGAGTTTTTCACCATTGAGGATAATGTTTGCTGTGGGCTTCTCATATATGGCTTTTACTATGTTAAGATAAGTTCCTTCTATGCCCATTTTTTGAAGAGTTTTTATCATAAATGGATGCTGTACTTTGTCAAAGGCCTTTTCTGCATCTATTGACATGATCATGTGATTTTTGTCTCTCAAATTGTTGATATGGTGTATCACATTGATTGATTTGTGGATATTGAAGAATCCTTGCATGCCTGGGATGAACCCAACTTGATCGTGATGAATGAGCTTTTTGATGTGTTGCTGAATTCTGTTTGCTAGGATTTTGTTGAGGATTTTGGCGTCTAGATTCATCAGTGAAATTGGCCTATAATTTTCTTTTTTTGTGTTGTCTTTGCCTGGCTTTGGTATCAGGGTGATGGTGGCCTTGTAGAATGTGTTTGGAAGTGTTCCTTCCTGTGCAATTGTTTGGAAGAGTTTTAGAAGGACAGGCATTAGCTCTTCTTTAAATGTTTGGTAGAATTCACTTGTGAAACCATCTTGCCCTGGGCTTTTATTTTTGGGTAGATTTTTAATCACAAATTCGATTTCTGAGCTTGTGATTGGCTTATTCATAGTTTCTATTTCCTCCTGGTTCAGTCTAGGGAGATTAATGTTCTCTAAGAAACTGTCCATTTCTTCCAGGTTGTCCAGTTTGTTGTCATAGAGTTGTCCATAATAGTCTCTTATAATCCTTTGGATTTCTGCATTATCTGTTGTAATCTCTCCTTTATCATTTTTGATTTTGGTGATGTGGTTCTTCTCTCTCTCTTTCTTGATGAGTCTGGCCAGTGGTGTGTCGATTTTATTGACCTTTTCCAAGAACCAGCTTTTTGTTTTATTTATCTTTACTATTGTTTCTTTTGTTTCTTTTTCATTTATTTCTGCTCTGATCTTTATGATTTCCCTTCTTCTGCTGGCTTTGGGGTGTTTTTGTTCTTCTTTCTCCAGTTGTTTTAAGCATAAGGTTAGGTCATCTGTTTGAGATTTTCCTAGTTTCTTGAGGTGGGATTGTATTGCTATAAACTTCCCTCTTAGAACTGCTTTTGCAATATCCCATAGGTTTTGCACTGTCGTGTGTTCATTGTCGTTTTCTTCTAGGAATTTTTTTATTTCTCCTTTGATTTCCTCAATGATCAGTTGGTTTTTTAGGTATGTGTTGTTTAATCTCCATGTGTTTGTGTTTTTAGCGGTTTTTTTTCCTGTAGTTGATCTCTAGTCTCATTGCATTGTGGTCTGAGAAGATGGTTGATATAATTTCAGTTTTCTTGAATTGACTGAGGTTATATTTGTGGCCCAAGATGTGGTCTATCCTGGAGAATGTTCCGTGAGCACTTGAGAAGAAAGTGTATTCTTCTGCTTTTGGATGGAAAGCCCTAAAGATATCAATGAGGTCCATTTCTTCTAGTGTGGCATTTAAGGCTTGTGTTTCTTTATTAATTTTCTGTTTTGTTGATCTGTCCATTTGTGTGAGAGGAGTGTTAAAGTCTCCTACTATGATTGTGTTAGTGTCGATGTCTTTTTTTATGTCTGAAAGTGTTTGTCTTATGTATTGGGGTGCTCCTGCATTGGGTGCATAAATATTTATGATTGTTATGTCTTCCTCTTGGATCGATTCCTTAATCATTATATAGTGTCCTGCCTTGTCTCTTCTAATCTTCTTTATTTTGAGGTCTATTTTGTCTGATATGAGGATTGCTACAGCAGCTTTCTTTTGATTTGCATTTGCATGGAATATCTTTTTCCATCCTCTCACTTTCAGTCTATGAGTGTCTCTAGGTCTGAAGTGAGTTTCCTGGAGGCAGCATATGTATGGGTTGTGTTTTTGAATCCATTCAGTCACTCTGTGTCTTTTGGTTGGGGCATTTAGCCCATTTACATTCAAAGTAATTGCGCAGCATATGTATGGGTTTGTTTGACCCCCCATGTTTTATTTATCTTTACTATTGTTTCTTTTGTTTCTTTTTCATTTATTTCTGCTCTGATCTTTATGATTTCCCTTCTTCTGCTGGCTTTGGGGTGTTTTTGTTCTTCTTTCTCCAGTTGTTTTAAGCATAAGGTTAGGTCATCTGTTTGAGATTTTCCTAGTTTCTTGAGGTGGGATTGTATTGCTATAAACTTCCCTCTTAGAACTGCTTTTGCAATATCCCATAGGTTTTGCACTGTCGTGTGTTCATTGTCGTTTTCTTCTAGGAATTTTTTTATTTCTCCTTTGATTTCCTCAATGATCAGTTGGTTTTTTAGGTATGTGTTGTTTAATCTCCATGTGTTTGTGTTTTTAGCGGTTTTTTTCCTGTAGTTGATCTCTAGTCTCATTGCATTGTGGTCTGAGAAGATGGTTGATATAATTTCAGTTTTCTTGAATTGACTGAGGTTATATTTGTGGCCCAAGATGTGGTCTATCCTGGAGAATGTTCCGTGAGCACTTGAGAAGAAAGTGTATTCTTCTGCTTTTGGATGGAAAGCCCTAAAGATATCAATGAGGTCCATTTCTTCTAGTGTGGCATTTAAGGCTTGTGTTTCTTTATTAATTTTCTGTTTGGATGATCTGTCCATTGGTGTGAGAGGAGTGTTAAAGTCTCCTACTATGATTGTGTTAGTGTCGATGTCTTTTTTTATGTCTGAAAGTGTTTGTCTTATGTATTGGGGTGCTCCTGCATTGGGTGCATAAATATTTATGATTGTTATGTCTTCCTCTTGGATCGATTCCTTAATCATTATATAGTGTCCTGCCTTGTCTCTTCTAATCTTCTTTATTTTGAGGTCTATTTTGTCTGATATGAGGATTGCTACAGCAGCTTTCTTTTGATTTGCATTTGCATGGAATATCTTTTTCCATCCTCTCACTTTCAGTCTATGAGTGTCTCTAGGTCTGAAGTGAGTTTCCTGGAGGCAGCATATGTATGGGTTGTGTTTTTGAATCCATTCAGTCACTCTGTGTCTTTTGGTTGGGGCATTTAGCCCATTTACATTCAAAGTAATTATTGATACAAATGATCCTATTGTCATCTTCTTAGATGTTATGATGGGTTTGTTTTGGGATCTTCTCCTTTTATACTTGTTGTCTATATAAGTCCCTTTAACACTTGTTGTAAGGCTGGTTTGGTGTGACTAAATTCTTTTAAATTTTGCTTATCTGTAAAGCTTTTGATTTCTCTATCAATTCTGAATGAGATCCTTTCAGGGTAGAGGATTCTTGGTTGCAGATTTTTCTCTTTTAGCCAATCAAATGTGTCCTGCCATTTCCTTCTGGCCTGCAGAGTTTCTGTTGAAAGATCAGCTGTTAAACGGATGGGCTTTCCCTTGTATGTCACTAGTTGCTTTTCCCTTGCTGCTTTGAGAATTCAGTCTTTGTGTTTAATTTGTGTTAACTTCATTAATATGTGTCTTGGTGTGTTTCTTCTTGGATTGATTCTGTATGGTACTCTTTGCACTTCTTGGACTTGACTATTTCTTTTCCCATGTTGGGGAAATTTTCAACTAGAATCTCTCCAAAAATTTTCTCATAGCCTTTCTTTTTTTCTTCTTCTTCTGGAACCCCTATAATTCAAATATTAGTGCGTTTGATATTATCCCAGAGGTCTCTGAGGCTATCCTCTGCTCTTTTCATTCTTTGAGCTAGATTCTGTTTTTCAGCAGTTACTTCCACCATTCTATCTTCCAGCTCACTTATCCGGTCTTCTGTCTCCGATACTCTGCTCTTGATTCCTTCTACAGTGTTTTTAAGTTCAACAATTGAGTTGTTTGTCTCTGTTACTTTTTCTGTAAGTTCTTGTATTTCTTTATTCAGTGTGTTAGTTGTGTCTTGCAATTTCTCTACCATTCTGCTTTCAGTGTCTTTGATCATCTTTGCTATCATTCTTCTGAAATCACTTTCAGAAAGTTTGTCCAAATTCTCTTCATTGATTTGATCTTGTGTGTTTGTAGATTGTTCCTTCACTTGTGTGGTATTTCTCTGGCCTTTCGTTGTTATTATTAATTTTTTAAACTGACTCTGTTTGGAATTTCCTTTTCCCAGACTTTGAGTTACATCTGTTGGTGTTTGTTGTTTGGATAGGGCTTCTTATTCTAGGTGATGCTGGTAATTGGATGATGTCAGGACTTGCATACAAGTGATTACCCTTGTTGGCGTTCTCACTTGTATACTGCTCTCTAGTGTTAGGCATTCTCTAGTGTTGTAGAGTTTTGGAGTCAGTACTCCCTCCCTAAAGCCCCGGGGCTTGTTGCCTGACTAGGGAATGAAGATTTCACGGCTGGTTTGTTATGGCATTAAATGATATTTAAACATATATATGCAAATGAGAAACAGAAGGTATACCTTTGACAAATGGTAGCTAAATTATTATGCAAATACTATCTAGCGTATTGAATTATACACACAAACATATACAGCTGTAACGTAACCCAAGCATTCAACCAAAATAAAAATTGGGTTTTGTTGTTTTCTTGCTGCTTTGAGAATTCAGTCTTTGTGTTTAATTTGTGTTAACTTCATTAATATGTGTCTTGGTGTGTTTCTTCTTGGATTGATTCTGTATGGTACTCTTTGCACTTCTTGGACTTGACTATTTCTTTTCCCATGTTGGGGAAATTTTCAACTAGAATCTCTCCAAAAATTTTCTCATAGCCTTTCTTTTTTTCTTCTTCTTCTGGAACCCCTATAATTCAAATATTAGTGCGTTTGATATTATCCCAGAGGTCTCTGAGGCTATCCTCTGCTCTTTTCATTCTTTGAGCTAGATTCTGTTTTTCAGCAGTTACTTCCACCATTCTATCTTCCAGCTCACTTATCCGGTCTTCTGTCTCCGATACTCTGCTCTTGATTCCTTCTACAGTGTTTTTAAGTTCAACAATTGAGTTGTTTGTCTCTGTTACTTTTTCTGTAAGTTCTTGTATTTCTTTATTCAGTGTGTTAGTTGTGTCTTGCAATTTCTCTACCATTCTGCTTTCAGTGTCTTTGATCATCTTTGCTATCATTCTTCTGAAATCACTTTCAGAAAGTTTGTCCAAATTCTCTTCATTGATTTGATCTTGTGTGTTTGTAGATTGTTCCTTCACTTGTGTGGTATTTCTCTGGCCTTTCGTTGTTATTATTAATTTTTTAAACTGACTCTGTTTGGAATTTCCTTTTCCCAGACTTTGAGTTACATCTGTTGGTGTTTGTTGTTTGGATAGGGCTTCTTATTCTAGGTGATGCTGGTAATTGGATGATGTCAGGACTTGCATACAAGTGATTACCCTTGTTGGCGTTCTCACTTGTATACTGCTCTCTAGTGTTAGGCATTCTCTAGTGTTGTAGAGTTTTGGAGTCAGTACTCCCTCCCTAAAGCCCCGGGGCTTGTTGCCTGACTAGGGAATGAAGATTTCACGGCTGGTTTGTTATGGCATTAAATGATATTTAAACATATATATGCAAATGAGAAACAGAAGGTATACCTTTGACAAATGGTAGCTAAATTATTATGCAAATACTATCTAGCGTATTGAATTATACACACAAACATATACAGCTGTAACGTAACCCAAGCATTCAACCAAAAATACAGTACAATACATTAGCACACTCAATAGAGAAAACCAAGAATGATATCCACCAGTTAATAACCAAACTAAGTAGAGCACCAATTGGAGAATAATGCTAGAGCAGGGTCCCGACTGGGGATAAGGCAATGAGGACAGAACAGACTAAGAAATATGGTGGGAAAAGGGAAAAAGAGAAATGGAGGATAGAAAAGAAATACAGAATAATACTGAAAAGTTAAATATAGGGAGATAAAGATTTGTATGTATTAGAGTTTAGTGCTGTAGAGCAAAGAATTGTAGAGGGAGTAGTAGTACAAACGAAAAATTTTAAAAATTAAAACAGAGATAAGTATATAGAAAAATATAGAAAAACAAAGCAAAAACAATAAAAACAAACAAAACCCCCACCGAACCTTAAAAGACCAATGTGGTACCAGAAGTTTATACCAAAATAAAATGTGTGGTTTAAAAGGAAAAAAAAATATGTAAACTTGAATATATTCAGTCTTACTGATAAGATTAGTAGCTTCAATAGAATTCAATGGAGGAAATAAACACACCACTCTGACACACCCAGAAAAAAAAATAAGGAATAAAATGAAATTTTAAAAATCCAGCAGTAACTCCAGTTTCAGACAAAACGTGAAAATAGTGTTTCTGTTCTTCTGTCTCTTGCTGACTATTCAGGAATTATCAGTCTTTTTCTTGCCTCTGGCAGTGGTTGGATCTGAAGACCTCTTTGACTGCTTGTGTATTTCGGCCTATTCCAGAACTAAAAGGCCAGCCCAGGCTGGCCCTGGGAGTTTCTTAATCCAAATCCCTTTTCTTGCTGGGTGGAGCTAAATTCCCTCCCTGTAGTTTGACCAGAAGCCCTGCAGTTTGACCAGAAGCCCTGCAGTTTGACCAGCAGCCAAACTACGGTAGGGAAAATGGCGTCTGTCTCACAAAGGATTCATTCCCACACGCTCTATGAGAAGCGCTTCCGCAGTGACCCCGACCCTACTGCAGGCCACTGTCGACCACCGCCACCGCGGGAGACATCAGATTACTCAGAGGTGAGTCTGGCTCAGTCTCATGCAGGATCGCTATTCCCCTCTCCCGGATCACAGTGCACACAGACTTTCCAGTCCTCCTTGGGGGCTCTGTGATCGGGTTAATGGTAGTCTCCTCCAAAGGAAACTGAGTGCCGTCCTTCTGAGGACTTCTCAAGGGCACTTCTAGTTCAAGGGGTCACTTGGACCCTCCAAAGCAGGTCTGGCTTAGTCCCTTGTGGGCATCACCGACTCCTTTCCCAGGTCTTGATCTGCAACAGGCTTTACGCCTTTGGCCCGCCCAGCCTCTCTGGCGGGTATGAGGTTTGACTTTTAAAAGTGCGATTGCGCCCTTCTTACCATCTTGATGCGGCTTCTCCTTTGTTCTTCGATGTGGGGTATCCTCTCTGTGATCAGATCCAACCTCCTCCTGTCGATGGTTTTTCAGGAACTCGTTGCAATTCAGGCGATTTTGCAGGAGAGATGAGTGCACATCACCGCTTGTTTATTTTTTAATCATGAACTACATCTTTACACATCATTTCTCATGTAGAATTCCACATAGAGAGTCTGGACTTGTTTAGCCTGACAGAATCTTATAACAATAGTTATGAGAGTCCCAGGATCTTCTCTTCAGAGAGTAACTAATGAAAGAGAGTAAGAGATTAAAAATCAACCCAAGGCGGCTTTCTTGGTAGCTCAGTGGTAAACAGTTCGCCTCCGGGCACGAATCCCTGCTTGCTGACTATTCAGGAATTATCAGTCTTTTTCTTGCCTCTGGCAGTGGTTGGATCTGAAGACCTCTTTGACTGCTTGTGTATTTCGGCCTATTCCAGAACTAAAAGGCCAGCCCAGGCTGGCCCTGGGAGTTTCTTAATCCAAATCCCTTTTCTTGCTGGGTGGAGCTAAATTCCCTCCCTGTAGTTTGACCAGAAGCCCTGCAGTTTGACCAGAAGCCCTGCAGTTTGACCAGCAGCCAAACTACGGTAGGGAAAATGGCGTCTGTCTCACAAAGGATTCATTCCCACACGCTCTATGAGAAGCGCTTCCGCAGTGACCCCGACCCTACTGCAGGCCACTGTCGACCACCGCCACCGCGGGAGACATCAGATTACTCAGAGGTGAGTCTGGCTCAGTCTCATGCAGGATCGCTATTCCCCTCTCCCGGATCACAGTGCACACAGACTTTCCAGTCCTCCTTGGGGGCTCTGTGATCGGGTTAATGGTAGTCTCCTCCAAAGG